>CM041640.1:6357772-6407779 GCA_023333625.1 Bothriochloa decipiens
TTTTTTTATGTATTGGCATATGAACTGGCTATACAAACACTGATTACGTCTAGTTCTCTGTAGTTATAATGCGATATTAGAAAGGCTAGCATCCTTGGGCGCCGATGTTAGCCAACGCCTCAGCCAGCCTTGGCAGGATGTTGACTAGTGCAAGCTTGAATCCGGACGAGCACTGACGTCCCTTGCTGTGCTTCATGGGATGTCCCTCCTCGTCGAGCGTGCCGACGAGGCAACCATCCTGATACGCCTCGCATGCCCGGATCACATGTTGCCCACGACGGCGGAAGTGATCTCTCACAAACTCCTTGAATCCCGCCGGCGGCCGGCGCAAGAGGTGGAGCATCGTCTAGAGGTTCAGAAGGTAGCTGTTCTCACTATATGAGAGCTCGTTGCGCAGACCTCGATTTTCGTGAAGAAAAATTTACAGAGCCGAAGTATAATATAACCATTTAAATCATATCATTCGATAACAGTTGAATACCATAATCCATACATCGAACAAAAGAGTACAATAGAGAGGTTTACGATAACTTATTACATCGCCACTTGGCGGAATCAGAGTTTATGCAGCATAACAATAAAAGCTTGAGGTGCGGAAGCTATCATCTTCGATCCAACTTGAGCGTAAGCACGAAACCCTCAATCGCTGTACTCCTCAGATGAGTATTCACTCCTTGAACCTGAAACCAAATTTTCAGTACGATTTGTACTGGCCACACTCCCATCCTATGCATTGCTTTTGTGAAAGTTGGATGCAAAATGGATATATCGAAAAGGAACCTACAAGGCTGTGGTTTTTCCTATGCAATTATTCAAGTATATAAATAACAGTATAATAAACAAGTTTTAAACACAAACCCATTCCCACCATCCATCACCATCCATAATTGTAGCACCATCCCTACTCCTCCAACACCATCTCAGACTCGAGTCGACAAGCCAACTCCCTCTCGGCTTGCCTCAGCGGCCCGTAGCCCTCAACCTGGCTCATGGCCGGAAATCATACTCAGGGGGAAGGTAGAAAACTCTACTCACTAGGCCGGTGCATCCTCCTAAGGAAAGGTCCATAGCCAACGAATTGGCTTATGTATCGATAGATCAACCATACACTCTACAGAGGTTTCACTAATCCACTAGATAACCATCATCGGTGCTTGCAATCACCTAGGCAGATTTCGGGCGCCTACTGCCATAAAATGATGCCACTCTACCATCCAGCTCTGGATTGCTGGAACTGTGAAGAGAGCATGTATCCGCTCCCATAGAGGATGCCATGCCATGTACCCACTCCCGAAGGGGGTGCCATGATCGTCTCAGTAGGGTGTTAGCTCCATCCCATGCATATACCTTCCTATCACTACTCGCCTAGTAGTAGTGGCATCGATCTATCAAGCGGTTCGGCCGTCTCCCCCCCATAGAAAGCGAGTAGAAAGCAAGAGATTCCTAAGGTCCGGATACCAGCGCACCAGTTCCTAAGTGTGACCAAACTGGATATCTTCATTACGGTTTATCTTTAATGTGCTACCACGGCACCTTCGTCCCGGGCTCCACCTCTCAGAGGATCATACCCAAAGACCACCATCACATCTCAGTTAGCCTGCCACAGGCTCCTCTCATGGGAATGTCTAGATCCATTCCCTGGCAAGACTTGCTCCAAAAGCTCGTCGTAGATCACGGCTCGATCGACTCAACCCTCACCCTACTCCCTGCCGTAAGCTCCACCCCAAACCCAGATATAGCATCATCAGCTCACATGCCCATCTGATCCATCAACTCACACATCTCCAGCCTGGCACCCTCCAGGCCTTCCCGGGGTTCATCACGTCGCATCAAAATGTAAGCGAGTAAAGTATATATATAAATATAGCAGATAAGCAAGTGGCTATCATAACAGCGGGTAAGCAGGTGAAAGTTTACAACAAGATAGGGCTCATCAAGTAATAATCTACCATGCAATCCTAGCACAAGTAATTCATTATAGCAACAGGAATTATAGCACTAGCCATACTACATTTGCCATGCGTAATGGGATCTACGAGGTTGGGTGAGGTGTGGCACCTTCAATGACGTAGCTGTCGGACTTCTCCTGGTAGTCACTATCGTCAGACTTGTCGTCGCTCGAGCCTTTAACGAGAATTATCGGTCGTGAAAGCGACCCCTATAGATTAACACAAAAAACGAATGCCAAATAGAAGATCCAAATGCACTCAAACATAGCTTAGATAGGTAGGGCTCGATTTATAGAAAATTTGGATATGTGGATCATAATTTTCGAAGCTCGTATGAGTTAGTTATGATCTTTCTAAAAATTTAACCATTTTCAAAAAAAGAAAAAGGGCTGATTTTTTCTGGTGCTGACACGTGGCAGCTTCTGATTGGGCCACGTGTCACGCGCGGTCCAACAGTGACAACTCAGGTGCTGACGTCATGCTGATGTGGCTGATGACGTCATGCTGACGTCAGCGTTGACCGGGTCAACGGAGGTCTGACAGGTGGGTCTGGGGTGACGTCATGCTGACATCAACGGTCAACGGTCAACTGACAGGTGGGGCCCACATGATGTCACTGCTGACGTCATCACTGACCGGTGGGACCAGACTCGGCTCACGGCTCGGCCCACGACTCACGGCTCGGCTCACGGCTCACGGCTCGGCTCGGTTAGGTCCTCAGTGAACCGTCTTGGATGGAGCCCACTGTCAGTGAATCATGTCCACATGCACCGGGTGCATTCAGTCCACGTCCGGGTTCACGCGGTCCACGACTCGGTTCACGGTACACCGGTTCCACTTGGCCCCACTGGCAGTCACTCAGGTCCACATGAACCGTGTCCATTCTCCTCCGGCCAACTCATCCCCTTCCTCTTTCTCCTTCGGCCCCACGGCGCGGCTCACCGGCGATGAGGAAATCCTCGATTCTCGATGCCACGGTGGATCTCCGACGTCATCAACTTGACCATCAGCTTCAGGATGTCAAGGCGACAACGACGGCGGGCTTCAAGGCGGTAGCTTGGCTTCCGGTGACGAGCTCCATGGCGAACGGCTGCTCGGCGGCGGTGGCGCTCGGTGTACTCTTCACACCGAGTCACTCTAGCTCCAAATCATGGCGTAGATGCGCGATTGGAGTCACGCAGCACCTGCCCAAGGCGTCGACGGTGACCATAATCCATGGCGGAGTCCGCGCGGGCAGCAACTCCCACGGTAGAGCTCCAGCGCGTCCACGGTGCATGGCTACAGCACTCTAAGAAGGTCCACGGCCTCCATCTTCTTGTCCAGTCAATGTAGCTTCATCCAGCGGTGCTTCTCGGCTCCTTCTTGGTCCTTGCTGTGGTCGGAGGTGGTGGAGAAATGGCAGCGAACGGTGGCGCTCTGGAGCGGCAGCGCACCGGCACGATGATGGCAAGGTGGCTCGGGTCGGTGCTCTGGCGAGGCAAACACAGAGCCAAGGAGCGCACGGAGTCCATCTCATCAAGGCGAGCATGAACCCGAGGTCAATGGAGGGCAGAGCTCGATGGCAAGGCGGCTGGGTGACTTCGCCGTGGCGGCGCTCGGCGCACAGCGACGGACAGGGCGGCTTCTGCTCTGGCATCCTCCCGATGCCGTGGTCCATAGGGCTAGGCCGATCCGTGTGAGTGAGTGTGCGGTGTGTCTAGTGAGGTCGGCAGCGACCTTGGCCTATGAGCTCATGGCGGAGCACCATGGCCGAGAAGCAAGGCGGAGGTTCGAGAGAGCGACGATGGCGGCGGTGCTCACCGATGGATTGCAGAGGATGGAGGTGCGGTACAAGTCCAATCTCTGGGGTTCTTGTGGCTCCAGCTTGCGGTACAGCTTCACCTTCTTGCTCCTGGCGCAGCAACACGGCGGCGCTCCTCTTCTTCTCCAACTCCGAAGGTGGTGCCTTCTTCTTCCCTGACTCCCTTCTTCTCCCTTCCTTCTCCTCTTCTCTAATTGAGGCTGGCAAGATGCAATTGAGCACCACCAGGTTTGGTGGTGGCGGCTGGGTAGCCCTAGGGCGCCGGGGTCTTGCTCTTATTGGGGAGTGGCAGAGGTAGGAGGTCGGCGGATGGCCTATCAGGCGAAGGCTTGATCAGGTAGCCGAGTGGGGTGCCAGGTCATTGGTGGGGTGCTCGGTCAGGTCCACGGAGCAGCGAGAGGGAGCTAGCGGTGGCTGGGTGGCGAAACCCTTTACAGTGGTATAGTTCACCATGGCAGCCGCACATGTGCACGTGCACTGAGGATTTCGCTCACGGCCGCGGGCTCCTTGTGCAGATGGTGTCAGGCCAGGTGGCAGGCGGGCGCACGTCGATGCGGCGGGGATGTCGATCGAGCGGCCAAGGCGGGTTGCTTCGAGGCGATGCGGGGGAACAGCGCTGACGCGAGAAGGCAAAGGTGGTCGGGTGACCTCACCCTCGGAGCAATGACAGGCGGTGTAACAACCCAAAAATCCAAGCTACAAAATTTTTTTGACAAAACCCTAAGTGATGTGGTGCAACATGTCATCATATACCCCTTAACCTTGCATTAACCCCATCATGTCATGCATAACATTTATGTGTTTATGAATTAATCAATGTCTCATGTCAATGCTCTATGTTTCACATGTTATATGTCAATGTTGCAATAGCTTTGTTTCAATGTTTCAATAGTTCATACATCATGTTGCATTAAAGGGTGATTTGGATTTTATTTGGTTTATGTGTTGAATAATAAAAATGACAATATAATATTTATTTGTCAGGGAACAATACCCTAACATTAATTGGGCCATGTATGCTCACTATTTTATTGCTTATAGTTAGCACATCACAAATATATATATGTATATATATAAATGTATTTGAAAATGAAAAGGGAAAAGAAAAAGAAAAGGAAAAAGAAAGAAGCTCCTGGCCCAAGGCCGCTTAACAGCCCAGCCCCGCCGGCCCGCTCGCTCACCCGCTCGCTCTCTCTCATGCTCGCCGCACCAGCCAGCACGTGGCCCAGCAAGCTAGGCCATCGGCCCGCTCGCTCGCCCGCGCTCCCGCTCGCCACGTCGGCCCATCAAGGTGGCCCAGCAAGAGCCGCGGCCGACCGCGCCACACCGCACCGTCACTCGAGTCGCTGACGTGTGGGGTCACCTTGTCATACCTTTCCATGTCGTCCTCACCGGCCACTCATGCTGACGTCGTCGACACCAGGCGTTGTTCCCCCGTGTCACCCCTAAGCAACCTGTTTCGGCTGCTCGATTCCGTCTCGCCCTGCATCAACGCACGCCCGCTCGCCACCTGGCCCGACAAGCTCTGCCACGAGAAGCCCACGGCCATGGGGATTTCTCCCTCCCGCGCATGAGCACATGCGCTGTCGCCACGGTGGAGCGCTACCGCTATAAAGCTTAGGCTCACCCGGCACCAGCTAGCCCCGTCTCGCTGTCCCATGGACCCAGAACGAGCCCTAATTGCTGGCCTGGACTGTCCCTCGGCCGCTTGATTGAGCCCCTTCGCCGATCATCATCCACCGGCCACCTACCTCCGCCATCTCCCTATAAGAGCAAGACCCCGGCACCCTAGGGCTTCCCAGGCCGCGGCCGCCGCCACCGCTCTGGTGGTGCCCAATTCCATCTCAAGCCACTCAATTGGAGAAGAAGAAGAGGGTTGGAGGAGAAGGGGGTGGGGAGGAGGGAAGCTGCTGCCGCCAGAGTTGAAGAAGAGGAGGAGCACCGCCGTGCTACTGCCGTGGAGCCATCGAGGATGAAGGACAGGAGCTGAATCATGAGCTGAGGCCAGAGTTGGACCAGTACCGCACCTCCATCCTCGTCCGCGTCGGTGAGCACCGCCGCCATTCCCCCTCTTCCAACCTCCACCTTTGCTTCCCGGTCATGGCGCTCCACCTTGAAGCGCGTAGGCCAAGGTCGCTGCCAACCTCCCTGGACACAACTGCACACACACAGTCTTGCCCAGCCCTTGGACCACGGCATCAGGAGGATGCCGGACTAGAGTGCCGCCTTGCTAGTCGCCACACGCCGAGCGCCACCGCGGTGAAGCCGTCTTGATCGCCTCTCCATTGAGTCCTGCCTCCCTTTGACCTCGGATCCACGCTCACCTTGATGAGACGGACCCCGTGCGCACCCTAGCTCCACGTTGCCTCCTTGGAGCACCGTTCCCAAACCACCTTGCCCATGTCGTGCCCGTGCACCGCCGCTCTAGAGCGTCGCCGTTCACCGTCGTTTCCCGCCATCTCTGATCAACACGAGGATGAAGAAGAAGCCGGGAAGCTCCACCGTGATGAGCTCCGCCATGGGAGTTGCTGCCCGCATGGACTCCGCCTTGTACTTTGGTCACCGCTGACGCCTCGGTGGGACGCTACGTGACCTCAATCGCGCACCCGCGCCCCTAATTGGACTCGAAGTGGCTCAGTGTGAAGAAGTCATCGAGCGCCACTACCGCTGAGCCACCGTGTGCCGTGGAGCACGCCGTCGAGAGCCAAGCCACCACTTTGAAGCCCCTCATCATGTTCTCCATGAAGTCCCGAAGCCGGTGGGCAGGTTGATGAGGTCGGAGGACCGCCGGTGGGACCGAATCGAGCCAGTGCACCGATGGATCAGTCGATGGACCACATGGACCAGAGAAAGGCGTCGTGGACACGGTTCACGTAGACATGAGCCACTGGCAGTGGACCTAGCATACGCTGGTGCACCATGGAACAGAAGCCGTGGACCGAGCTCGTGTGCGCTCCAGCGTGATGACATGGCAGCATCTGAGCACGCCACATGGCGGGCCCAGCCTGGCCCATATCTGACCCACTCGGCCTAATAACGGCCCATTAATGGCCCATTAACGGCCTAGTGGGGCCCACTAGACCATTGACCATTAACCGTTGACCGTTGACTGCTGATGTCAGCAGCGACGTCACCCCGGACCCACCAGGCAGGCCTCTGTTGACCCGGTCAATGCTGACGTCAACATGACGTCATCCGCCACGTCAGCCGCTGTGTTGACCCTGTTTGACCCGCGCTTGACACGTGGCCCAATCCCGTGCTGCCACGTGTCAGCACCAGATAAATCGACCCTTTTTCTTTTTCAAAAAATGGTTAAATCTTTGAAAATTCATAACTAATTCATACGAGCTCCGAAAAATGCGATCCACATATCCAACTTTTCTATAAATCGAGCCCTATCTAACTAAGCTATGTTTGAGTGCATTTGGGTCTTCTATTTTGCATTCGTTCTTTGTGCTAATCTATAGGGGTCACTTTCGCGACCACTAAATCTCGTTACAAGCTTGAGCGAGGACAAGTCTGATGACAGTGACTACCAGGAGAAGTCTGACAGCTACGTCAGTAAAGGTGCCACACCTCACCCAACCTCGTAGATCCCATTACGCATGGCAAATGTAGTATGGTTAGTGCTTTAATTCCTATTGCTATAATGTTTTCCCTGTGCTAGGATTGCATGATAGATTATTATTTTATGAGCCCTACCTTGTTGTAAACTTTCACCTGCTTACCCACTGTTATGTTAGCCACTTGCTTATCTGCTATATTATATATATATTTATATACTTCACTCGCTTACATTTTGATGCGACGTGATGAACCCTGGGAAGGCCTGGAGGGTGCCAGGCTAGAGATGTGTGAGTTGATGGAACAGATGGGCATGTGAGCTAATGACGCTATATCTGGGTTTAGGATGGAGCTTACGGCAGGGAGTAGGGTGAGGGTTGAGTCGATCGAGCCGGGATCTACGACGAGCTTTTGGAGAAAGTCTTACCAGGGAATGGATCTGGACATTCCCATGAGAGGAGCCTGTGGCGGGCTAACTGAGATGTGATGGTGGTCTTTGGGTGTGATCCTCTGAGAGGTGGAGCCCGGGACGAAGGTTCCGTGGTAGCACGTTAAAGATAAACCCTGATGAAGATATCCCGGTTTGGTCACACTTGGGAACTACTGTGCTAGTATCCGGACCTTAGCAATCTCTTGCTTTCCACTCGCTCTCCATGGGGGGAGACGGCCGAACCGCTAGATAGATCGATGCCACTACTGCTAGACGAGTAGTGATAGGAAGGTATATGCATGGGATGGAGCTAACACCCTACCGAGATGAACATGGCACCCCCTTTGGGAGTGGGTACATGGCATGGCATCCTCTACGGGAGCGGATACATGCTCTTTTCATAGTTCCAACGATCCAGAGCTGGATGGTAGAGTGGCATCATTCTATGGCAGTAGGCGCCCGGAATCTGCCTAGGTGGTGATCAACACCGATGATGGTTATCTAGTGGATTAGTGAAAACTCTGCAGAGTGTATGGTTGATCGATCGATACATATGCCGACTCATCGGCTATGGACTTTTCCTGAGTTTCGCATGCATCGGACTTGTGAGTGGAGTGTTCTACCTTCCCCTGATTATGATTTCTGGTCGTGAGCCAGGTTGAGGGCTGCGGGCCGCTGAGACAAACCGAAAGGGAGTTGGCTTGTCGAATTGAGTCTAAGATGATGGTGGAGAAGATGGGGTGGTGCTACCGAGATGGATGGTGATGGATATGTGGGATGGGAATGTGTTTAAAACTTGATAAATATATTGTTATTTATATACCTGATTGCTGCATAAGAAAACCCCAGCCTCATAGGTTCCTTTTTATATATCCAAGAATTGCATCCAGTTACCACAAAGCAATGCATAGGATGAGAGTGTGGCCAGTACAAATTGTATTGAAAATTTGGTTTTAGGTTCAAGGAGTGAGTACTCATATGGGGAGTACAGCGATTGAGGGTTTCATCTGGGGAGTACAGCGATTGAGGGTTTCATCTAGGGATCGAAGATGATAGCTTTCGCACCTCAAGCTTTTATTATTATGATGCATGAACTCTGATTCTGCCAAGTGGCAATGTAATAAGTTATTGTAAACCTCTATATTGCACTCTTTTATTCGATGTATGGATTATGGTATTCAACTGATATCGGGTAATGTAATTTAAATGGTCATATTACATTTTGGCTTTGTGGATTTCCCTTTGTGGAAATTGAGGTCGTTTCAGTTGGTATCAGGAGCCATAATTGACCCTAGGACGAAACCCTAGAAATGGATGTTAGTACAGGACAAACTAGCTTTTCTTTCGGTTATATACCGACCCTGCATTCTTATTATGCAAGGCTTCTCTATTATGACTGACTTGCTGACCATTTCCCTTTTAAACATGCAGATGACAAGCTTTGGACCCCCACTTGGACCATTGAGCAGCATGCCCAAGGCTGAGTTCACCTACCAGGGACAGGAGTTTCCAGGCTTTCCGTACACTCTATGCCGTGTTCTAGGAGTACTCAGAGTACCTATCGAGGAGATCAAGTACACCTGCACTGGAGCACCTGACCTAGAGGGAGGAATCAAGGGTTACATGGTCACTCACCTGGAGATCCCTGCAAGTCAGACTCTGCCTTCAGTACCAGCTTTTCTAGAGATGACAGTCAAGGACTCAATTGAGGAAGGAATCCAGTCTGTGTCACTCAAGGCTCTGCGTGAAGTGATGAAGACCGCTTACGAGCACCTTCACAACATAGAGTTTCATCTTCTTCCTCAGGCCCTGAACTCTCTCCTCACACTAGAGCAGCAGGATGACCTAGTCAGGCCAATCATCCTAGCTGAGACCAGTCTTTGCAGCCGTGCCTCCATCGCTCACCTCTTCGAGTAGAACCACTACGAAGAGCACTTAGAGAAGAAGAGACGTCTCGACTGCAACACTCTGATGGAGTAATAGGTGTTCTGCAAGAATGAAGCTGAGGAAAAAGAAGGACTCGAGGCTATCGTCGCCCAGCTGAAGGACAAGCTCGCACGTCAGGCAAGGGCCCATAAAGCCGAGGTCGCTGACCTGCGAGACAAGGTTGAGGATATTGGGCTACAGAACTACTACCTCGATGCAAGAGTTCTCCAGTTGGAAGGAGAGAAGATTGATAGGGATAAGGAGATCAAAGAACTGCAGAAGAGAAGACGGGAAGATGGTAAGAGCAACTTCACCGTGTAGTGTGAGAATTCAATGCTCGTCAAAGCCCTGAAGAAAGCAGAAGCAAAAGGGTAGTGCAACCAAGGCCATCTGATTACCTTGATGATTCAGAACAAGACCTTGGTGGACAGGTACAAGAGGCTCAAGATAGCTTGGAAGAACACTAATGAGACACACTGCTAGGAGTACGTTGAGTTACGGGACCGACTTCCGTTGTCAGCCAGACGCAAGGACCCCTTCAAGGAAACTTTTCAGATTGGCCAAACCCTCTTGAGGCACGACCACTGTCCAGCCCCCACCAACCTGTCACTTACCAAGGAGATCGAAGAAGCTCAGGCTTATGTGAAGCGCCTTCACATGTCATAGGAGGAGCTGATGGTTCTTGGCGGTCGCTTTCACCCAGCAGTGTACAACACACCGATGTACAAGTCAGAGTAGTGTGGACCCTGTGTGGCCACGTTATGAGATAGAGTTAAGCTAGTTGTTATCCATGAGTCATGATGTATCAACCCTGATGTACTCTCCATGAGTTACCTTCTCATAGTGCGAGTCTCGCACGTCATCTAGCGTAGCTGCTAGAGATGATGCCATGTAATGCAAACCATGTAATGAATGATCGATCTTATCGCATTTTATGGCTCTTATTGCTTCTTTGTATGAGTGTTGGATAGATTAAAAGTTTTTCCTTAAATTGTTGAAATCATTAAATTATATTGAATTAATAAAGTACTAAACCGTTGTCGACCCGTGTCGCAGATGTCTGCACCTCGCTCCGCACGTCTGGGCAACCGTCCACCTCCACCCGAGCCCGAGCTTGGGCGTGGAAGATGCTATGGATGTAGGGGTGGTCGTGTTCCACCCATTGACCTCAATCAGGGTGGGAATGATCATGAGCAGACCCCGCCAGTTGGAGGTGCCACTGGAGGAGGTGATGCCAATGGCAATGGGCCTCCACCTCAGCTGAACCCTCTGCCGTAGCTGATTCTGCCACCACCACCGCCGCCGAACCTGGCAGAAGTGATGGCGCAACAGACACAGCTGCTTGCCACATTGGTCAATGCAGCCAATCACTGCTTTGGAGGAAACCTGAATGACTTCCAGAGGAAACTTGAGGGTTTTTTGAAGCTCAGGCCACCCACTTTTGATGGCACCTACAAGGAACCGCTAGAAGCCGATGATTGGCTTTGTGAGATTGAGAAGAAGCTGGAGCTTACCCTGAGGAGTGAGTCGGAATCACTGCTCACCACCTCACTGGAGCTGCACGCTCTTGGTGGGACAGCTACCGTCAAGCTCATGAGAACCCCGACCACATCTCCTAGGATGAGTTTGCAGATGAGTTCATCGAGTACCATGTCCTTGAGGGAGTCATGAAGCAGAAGGAAAAAAATTTCGCAACCTCACTCAGAAGGGATGTGATACCTGCGAGTACACCAACACCTTCACCAGTTTGTTGCGCTATGCACCTCTACATGTTGCAGCATCTGAGAAGGAAAAGATCACTTAGTACAGGAAGGGTCTAAACCCCAAGATCAAGGTGGCACTGGGAGGCACCAAGAGTCACACCCTTCGTGACATGATCGATCGCTGCATACAGATCGAGAAGGACCAGAAGGAGGCAGGAGAAATGAACAGGAGGGAGAAGAAGAAGTCTGAGGGCCTCTACCATGACCATGAGCGCAAGAGGTTCCATTGGGATAGGTCTTCTAGCCGTCCTCATTTTGGCAAGGACTCTACCTATGGCTCAAGTAAGAGTGGTGGTGCCTACTCTGCTGACCACTTCCGCTCTTCTCATGACCATCGCTCCCGTGACCGTTACTCTCATGACCACCGCTCTCGTGATCACTCTGGGAAGGATCGCTACCCCCGTGAGCATTCTTCATAGCCGTGACACAGGTCTGATAGCTCGACACCTGCTCGAGCTGTGCCAAACTCAGGCAACTAAAAGGCCGCTGCGCCAACCCCCACAGGCAGTGTGCTGATCACTTGCTTTGGTTGTGGCAAACCTAGCCACAAGGTGTTTGACTGTCCTAAGAAGACACCCACACCTGCTGCACCCAAGTCTCAGTACCATGGATCTGCAAGCCGCGGTTGCCTCACACACATGAATGCAGAAGAAGCTCAAGCTGCCCCAGATGTTGTGTACAGTATGTTTCTTGTTAATGGTATTAAAGCATCCGTTCTATTTGATTCTGGAGCTACATGTTCATACATCTCATCCAAGTTTGCACGAGAGAATAAGATACCTACCACTCCACGTTTGGAGCCTATAGTCACTAGTTCTCCTCTTGGTGAAATGAGAAGCACCCATATCTGTAAGGGAGTGAAGCTTTCTATCGAGGGTCTAACCTTCCGAGCTAACCTTACCCTTCTACCATCAAATGGTTTGGATGTCATCCTAGACATGGATTGGCTTACCGAGCACAAGGGTTTGATCTCTTGTTCACCCAGATACGTTCAGATAACCTACCCTTCTGGTCAAGCAGTTAGATGTGCACCTCAGAAGGATAAATCAGTATCTGTGTTATGTGCCCTGAATGCACTCAAGTCTTAGGTAGAATCTTAGAAAAAGGAGAAGACTCTCGCTGATGTCCCTGTTGTCAGAGAATATGAGAATGTGTTTCTAGAAGAGTTGCCAAGCATGCCACCTGATCGTGATGTTGAGTTCATAATTAACCTCGTGCCGAGAACTGGTCCCATCTCTAAGCGACCGTACCGCATGTCAGTTGATGAGCTAGAAGAGCTCAAGAAGCAGCTGAAAGAGCTTTCTGATAAGGGCATTATTAGGCCTAGTGCTTCACCCTGGGGATCACCTATTTTGTTTGTGAAGAAGAAAGATGGTTCGATGAGGATGTGTGTTGACTACTACAATCTCAACGCTGTTACCATCAAGAACAAGTATCCTCTGCCAAGGATTGATGACTTGCTTGATCAGCTTCATGGTGCTAAGTACTTCTCAAAGATTGATCTCAGATCTAGTTATTATCAAATGAAGATTCATGAAGAAGACATTCCTAAGACAACTTTTGTCACCCGCTATGGGCAGTATGAGTTCACCGTTGTATCCTTCAGTCTCATGAATGCCTCTGCCTACTTCATGAACATGATGAACAAGGTGTTTATGGATGATCTAGATTGGTTTGTTGTAGTCTTCATTGATGACATTCTGGTTTATTCATCCACTACCGAAGAACATGAAGCACACCTGAGAATAGTGCTTGAGAAGTTGTCTCAACACCAGCTCTATGCCAAGTCTAGCAAATGTGAGTTCTGGCTTGAAAAAGTTGCTTTCCTTGGTCATGTACTCTCAGTAGATGGAGTTGTTGTAGATCCTACAAAGATAGAGGCCGTGAAAGAATGGCAGCAACCTCGCAATGTGCCTGAGATCAGGAGTTTCTTAGGATTGGCGGGTTACTATCGTCGATTCATTGAGAACTTCTCCAAGATAGCTCGTCATATGACAAATCTCTTGAAGAAGACCAATGAGTTTGAATGGACACCCGAGTGTGAGCACAGTTTCTAAACTCTGAAAGAGAAGCTCACTACCACGCCTGTCCTAGCCTTACCTGATATCACTAATGACTTTGTCATCTATTGTTATGCCTCTCGCCAAGGACTAGGTTGTGTATTGATGCAAAATGGGAAAGTTATTGCTTATGCTTCCCAACAGTTGAAGGAGCATGAGCAACGATACCCCACTCATGATCTTGATTTAGCCACTGTTGTGCATGCTCTGAAGATTTGGAGGCATTATCTCATTGGCAACAAGTGTGATATATACACCGACCACAAGAGCTTGAAGTACTTTTTCACTCAAGAAGATCTGAATATGAGACAGCGCAGATGGCTAGAGCTAATCAAGGACTACGATATGGAGATTCACTATCATCCAGGAAAAGCGAATGTAGTCATAGATGCTCTCAGTCGCAAGACCTATTGTCATGCTCTGTTCACCTCAACCCTACCACCTGAGTTGCAGAAAGAGATTGAAGATCTCCAGCTTGAGATAATACCTCATGGTCTATTGCACGAACTTCTCATCGAGTATAATCTCATCGAGCGAATTCATGAAGCTCAGAAAAGTTGTGAGGAAATGGAATACATTCGAGGGTTGATGAAGCTAGGCTATAGCCCAGAATTCAGAGAAGATGAGCATGGAACCATCTGGTTCAAGGATAGAATTTGTGTGCCCAATAATCCTGCTTTGCGTAAGGAAATTCTATCAGAAGCACATGACTCTAAGTATTGCATCCATCCTGGTGGTGCAAAGATGTATCAAGATGTTAAGAAGCATTTTTGGTGGAAAGGCATGAAGTCGGACATTGCTAGACATGTGGTCTAATGTGACATCTGCAATAGAGTCAAGGCCGAGCATAGAAGACCCACTGGATTACTCAAACCCCTCGATGTTCCTGAATGGAAGTGGGAGAGCATATCCATAGATTCTATCATGGGATTGCCTCGATCCCCACAAGGTCATGACTCCATATGGGTGATAGTTGATCGTCTGATGAAGGTAACACACTTTATACCAGTCAAGACTTTGATACGTGCAGAGCAATTGGCAGATTTGTACATCAAGGAGATTTTGAGGCTTCACGGAGCTCCTAGGAGTATTGTGTCAGATCGTGGACCTCAATTCAAGTCCCGATTTTGGCAAGCTCTTCACGAGTCCATTGGAACTGACCTTGACTACAGCACTGTCTACCACCCCCAAACAGATGGTCAGACAGAGAGGTTGAATCAGATTCTAGAGGATATTCTTCATGCCAGTGTTCTCAAATATGGTTCAGATTGGGAGAAATGTTTGTCTTTCACTGAGTTCTCTTACAACAACAGCTACCAGGCAAGTATCAAGATTTCACCCTTCCAGGCTCTTTATGGCAAACCATGTAGAACCCCGTTGTGTGGGACCACCCGGGTGAGAGGGCGTTCTTTGGCCCCGCCAAGATTAAGGAAGCCGAAGAAGGAGTTGCTCCAGTTAGAGAGAACTTGAGAATCGCTCAATGCCGACAGAAGAGCTACGCTGATAAAAGGCATCGAGACCTTGAATTTAAGGTTGGGGACTTTGTTTATCTCAAAGTGTCTCCACTTCGTGGTACCGTCAGATTCAACGTGAAAGGGAAACTAGCTCCAAGATATGTTGGACCTTATCGTATCTGTTAGAGAGTTGGAAAGCTCGCATACAAGCTTGAACTACCCCCACAGTTGGCAGGAGTACATCCCGTATTCCATGTTTCACAGTTACGCAAATGCTTAAGGTACCAGAAGAAGAAGTAGCTACCACTGATGTGCTTGATATCCAAGATACTCTGGAGTATAAAGAGCACCCCATCAAGATTTTGGGATACGACACCAAAGAGACCCGAAGCAAGTCCATTCCCATGTGCAAGGTTCAATGGAGCAATCACTCTGAACGTGAAGCAACGTGAGAAGATGAGAACCAACTCTTGCTACAGTATCCTTACCTCTTTGAAGGGTACGTCACCTCTTAAATCTCGAGGACTGTAACAACCCGAAAATCCGAGCTACAAAATTTTTTCGACAAAACCCTGAGTGATGTGGTGCAACATGTCATCATATACCCCTTAACCTTGCATTAACCGCATCATGTCATGCATAACATTCATGTGTTTATAAATTAATCAATGTCTCATGTCAGTGTCTATGTTTCACATGTTATATGTCAATGTTGCAATAGCTTTGTTTCAATGTTTCAATAGTTCATGCATCATGTTGCATTAAAGGGTGGTTTGGATTTTATTTTGTTTATGTGTTGAATAATAAAAATGACAATATAATATTTATTTTGACAAATAAATATTAAGGGAATAATACCCTAACATTAATTGGGCCATGTATGCTCACTATTTTATTGCTCATAGTTAGCACATCACAAATATATATACATGTATATATAAATGAATTTGAAAATGAAAAGGGAAAAGAAAAAGAAAAGGAAAAAGAAAGAAGCTCCTGGCCCAAGGCCGCTTACCAGCCCAGCCCCGCCGGCCCGCTCGCTCACCCGCTCACTCTCTCTCACGCTCACCGTACCAGCCAACACGCGGCCCAGCAAGCCAGGCCACCGGCCCGCTCGCTCGCCAGCGCTCCCGCTCGCCGCATCGGCCCAGCAAGGCCATGGCCACCCGCGCCACACCGCACCGCCGCCCGAGTCGCTGACGCATGGGGTCACCTTGTCATACCTTTCCACGTCGTCCTCATCGGCCGCTCGCGCTGACGTCACCGACGCCAGGCGCTGTTCCCCCGTGTCGCCCCTAAGCAACCAATTCTGGCTACTCGATTCTGTCTCGCCCCGCATCAACGCATGCCCGCTCGCCACCTGGCCCGATAAGCTCTACCACAAGAAGCCCAGGGCCGCGGGGATTTCTCCCTCACGCACGCAAGCACATGCGCTGCCACCACAGTGGAGCGCTACCGCTGTAAAGCTTAGGCTCGCCTGACACCAGCTAGCCCCGTCTCGCTGTCCCATGGACCCAGACCGAGCCCCAATTGCTGACCTAGACTGTCCCTCGGCCGCTTGATCGAGCTCCTTCGCCGATCACCGTCCGCCGGCCACCTACCTCCGCCATCTCCCTATAAGAGCAAGACCCCAACACCCTAGGGCTTCCCAGGCCGCTGCCATCACTCTGGTGGTGCCCAATTCCATCTCAAGCCGCTTAATTAGAGAAGAAGAAGAGGGTTGGAGGAGAAGGGGATGGGGAGGTGGGAAGCCACTGCCGTCGGAGTTGAAGAAGAAGGAGGAGCACCACCGTGCTGCTGTTGCAGAGCTATTGGGGACGAAGGATCGGAGCTGAATCACGAGCTAAGGCTGGAGTTGGACCTGTACCGTACCTCCATCCTCGTCCACGACGGTGAGCACCGCCGCCATTCCCCCTCTTCCAACCTCCACCTTTGTTTCCCGGTCATAGCGCTCCACCTTGGAAGCGCGTAGGCCAAGGTCACTGCCGACCTCCTTGGACACAACCGCACACACACACGGTCTAGCCCAGCCCTTGGACCACAGCATCGGGAGGATGCCAGACCGGAGTGCCATGTTGCCAGTCACCGCGCGCCGAGCGCCGCCACGGCAAAGCCGTCTTGATCGCCTCTCCATTGAGTCCTACCTCCCTTTGACCTCAGATTTGCGCTCGCCTTAATGAGATGGACCCCGTGCGCACCCTAGCTCCGTGTTGCCTCGTCGGAGCACCGTTCCCGAACCACCTTGCCAACATCATGCCTATGCACCGCCGCTCTGGAGCACCGCCATTCGCCATCATTTCCTGCCGTCTCCGATCACCACGAGGATCAAGAAGAAGCCAGGAAGCTCCATCGTGATGAGCTGTGTTGACTGGACAAGAAGATGGGGGTCATAGACCATCTCTGAGCGTCGTTGCCATGCACCGAGGTCCCGTCGGAGCTTCACCGTGGGAGTTGCTGCCCGCACGAACTCCGCCGTGTACTTTGGTCACCGCCGGTGCCTCGGAGGGACGCTACATGACGTTAATCGCGCACCCGCGCCCCTAATTAGACTCAAAGTGGCTCAGTGTGAAGAAGTCACCGAGCGCCACCACCGCCGAGCCGTCGTCCATCATGGAGCACACCGTCGAGAGCCAAGCTGCCACCTTGAAGCTCCTCATCGTGTTCGCCATGAAGTCCCGAAGCTGGTGGGCAGGTTGATGAGGCCGGAGGACCGCCGCAGCGCCGGGAATCAGAGATTCCCCGCCGCCGGTGAGCTCACGCCGTCGGGCGGGAGAAGGCAGAGGAAGGGGACGAGCTGGAGGAGCAGTGGGTGGACACGGTGTTCATGGACCTGAGTGGCTGCCAGTGGGACCGAACCAAGCTGGTGCACCGATGGATCAGTCGATGGACCACATGGACCAGAGAAAGGTGTCGTGGACGCGGTTCACGTAGACTTGAGCCGCTGACAGTGGACCCAGCAGACGCTGGAGCACCGTGGACCAGAAGCCGTGGACCGAGCCCGTGTGCGCTCCAGGCGGGCCCAGCCCGGCCCATATCTAGCCCACTCGGCCTATTAACGGCCCATTAACAGCCCGTTACCAGACCGTTGACCGTTGACTGCTGACGTCAGCAGCAACGTCACCCCGGACCCACCTGTCAGGCCTGTCTTGACCCGGTCAATGTTGATGTCAGCATGACGTCATCCGCCACATCAGCCGCTGTGTTGACCCTGTTTGACCCGCGCGTGACACGTGGCCCAATCCCGTGCTACCACGTGTTAGCACCAGATAAATCGAGCCTGATGAAGATATCCCGGTTTGGTCACACTTAGGAACTGCTGCGCTGGTATCCGGACCTTAGGAATCTCTTGATTTTCACTCGCTCTCCATGGGGGGAGACGGCCGAACCGCTGGATGGATCGATATCACTACTGCTAGGCGAGTAGTGATAGGAAGGTATATGCATGGGATGGAGCTAACACCCTACCAAGACGAACCTGGAACCCCCTTCGGGAGTGGGTACATGGCATGGCATCCTCTATGGGAGCTAATACATGCTCTCTTCACAGTTCCAGCGATCCAGAGCTGGATGGTAGAGTGGCATCGTTCTATGGCAGTAGGCGCCTGGAATCTGCCTAGGTGGTGATCAACGCCGATGATGGTTATCTAGTGGATTAGTGAAACCTCTGCAGAGTGTATGGTTGATCGATCGATACATATGCCAACTCGTCGGCTATGGAATTTTCCTGAGTTTTGCATGCACCGGACTAGTGAGTGGAGTGTTCTACCTTCCCCTGAGTATGATTTTTGATCGTGAGCCAGGTTGAGGGCTGCGGGCCACTGAGACAAGCTGAGAGGGAGTTGGCTTGTCGAATTGAGTCTGAGATGATGGTGGAGAAGACGGGGTGGTGCTACTGAGATGGATGGTGATGGATATGTGGGATGGGAATATGTTTAAAACTTGATAAATATATTTTTATTTATATACCTGATTGCTGCATAAGAAAACCCCAGCCTCATATGTTCCTTTTTATATATCCAAGAATTGCATCCAGTTACCTCAAAGCAATGCATAGGATGAGAGTGTGGCCAGTACAAATCGTACTAAAAATTTGGTTTCATGTTCAAGGAGTGAGTACTCATCTGGGGAATACAGCGATTGAGGGTTTCGTGCCTACGCTCAAGTTGGATCGAAGATGATAACTTCCGCACCTCAAGCTTTTATTGTTATGATGCATGAACTCTGATTCCGCCAAGTGGCGATGTAATAAGTTATTGTAAACCTCTCTATTGCACTCTTTTGTTCGATGTATGGATTATGGTATTCAACTGATATCGGGTAATGTGATTTAAATGGTCATATTACACTTCGGCTCTGTGGATTTCCCTTCATGGAAATCGAGGTCGTTTCAGGAGGGGTCCTCCCATCAGCGACTGCGGGGCGACGGCGTGGCACGGGTGCGGGTGGCTCCTTGCTGGGCCGTCGTCCTTGCTGGGCCGACGCGAAAAACCGGGCGAGCGGCGGTCGGTTGGGCTGGCTTGCTGGGATGGCTGGCCGGGCCGACGTGCGGAGAAAAAAGTGAAAGGGAGAGGGAGCGGACCGGGCCGGCGCGGGGAAAAGGGAGAGGAGGAAGAAGCAGGCCGGGTCGGGCTGGCTTGTCTACTGGGCCTGAAAGCTTTCTTCTTTTCTTTTTCCTTTTTCATTTCCTTTTTTATTTTCAAATACATTTATATATATACATATATATATTTGTGATGTGCTAACTATGAGCAATAAAATAGTGAGCATACATGGCCCAATTAATGTTAGGGTATTATTCCTTAAATATTTATTTATCAAAATAAATATTATATTGTCATTTTTATTATTCAACACATAAACCAAATAAAATCCAAATCACCCTTTAATGCAACATGATGTATGAACTATTGAAACATTGAAACAAAGCTATTGCAATATTGACATATAACATGTGAAACATAGAGCATTGACATGAGACATTGATTAATCTATAAACACATGAATGTTATGCATGACATGATGGGGTTAATGCAAGGTTAAGGGGTATATGATGACATGTTGCACCACATCACTCGGGGTTTTGTCAAAAAAAATTTGTAGCTCGGATTTTCGGGTTGTTACACCCTTCGCTGTGCCAGCATGAGCCCCAGCTGCGGCCTCGTTGTAGTAGGGCTGAGCAGTGAGCACAAGACCCTGGATGGAAACGATCACCTGGAGGATGCTGGATGCCTCAGGTGACCGAAGCTCGACCTCCTCGCCTCCAAAGGTGATGAGAAGGCTCAGGCACACCGTGCCGGAGGGGTAAAGGTTAGGGTTCACCCAGAGGCCGAAGGATCGGTAGTTCACCAATGGCGTCTCGGTGGGGTACGACGGCGGCAGATGCATGTTGAAGAAGAATAGCCCGTCATGGTACGGAGTGCCTCTGGCACCCACCATCACCACCCGGAGCAGGTCCATCCGGTCTTCGAATGCACGCACGTAGATGGCGTCTGCATATGCACGTGCAAATTAGTTGCATTTCACATGTGTAATGCATATACATACATTTCTATAAAAAGTGTTTATTTGCCCGCACTTCAATTCATAGTTGGGTCTACTAGACGTGTTAAGGTAGATTGGTGGACATGGTTATTAATCCCGATCCTTCCGGTATAGTAGAAGCTATTGTATCACGTACCTGGCAAGTTATTCTCCAAAATCTTCCATTCCTTTTGGACTCTTTTTGTCCACTTCCTTCCGACAGGAGTGCCCCTGCAGTAGCCAATGCAAGTCAAATTTCAAATTGAGAAAGCACCAACTCGTTACTACTAGTAGTACAAGTTTTCACACATGAGAATGTAATGGTTGGTTGCTTGGCCATAGCTCGACAAATCAAAGTTAGGATCACGGATAAGCATTTTCCTCAAGCACGCAATTCCATATATAAACATGTATTGCAAGTCAATTGAGTATGTAGTATAATTATTAAGAGAGAAAACTACGAGTATAACTGCTCCATGCTGTCAATGAAATGGTGATCGGGTGGGCACTGCACGACATTGAACTGCGGAAAATCATGGCTTGTTTTCACTTCGCAGGTGGTAGAGGTAGAGGCATCGCCCCCTGACATGAGCGTGGCTACTTCAACAACGTCTTCCATGGCTGCAGCAGGCGGCTCCTCTGAGCCTCCAGACTCTTTCACCACAATAGTCTTCCGGCGGTTCCACGCATCACCAGCCAACCGGATCAGAGCCCAGGCGGCCGAGCGAACTCGGTCCACTGTCGTCCTCGTGGTCACTGCAGGGCTGTCTTCAGTGTCACTCTCGCCATCAGAGGAGTCCTGGTCGCCTTCGGCACCATTGTTGTTGTCAGTGATGGCTGCTGCTACGGGCTCTTGAGCCGCCGCTGACTTGCCCTCCTTCTGCACGTCCGTGTCTCCATTGTCATCCAACCAATCGCCGAGTTCCCGTAGTATCTCAGTGATCCTTTGTGGTTTGACAACAGCTATCTCGCGCGGTAAAACCTGAAATGTTAATTGGTAGGTATACAATCCCTCGTATCTTTAGCTGCTAAATAAATCAGTTTCTAGAATATTAGAACTATCGTAAGACAAATTTTGTTAAGTTTGATCGGTTTTTTTATAGAAAAGTGTGCAAAGATTTGTGACACCAATAAATTAGTATCATTAGATACAATGTGTGTTTATTTGATTTTATAAATATTTGTATTTTTTCAACAAATTTGGTCAAACATAACAAAGTTTGTTTTAAGCAAGTCAACACTCTAGCAATTGATTTATAGAGAGCAAATAAATAATGCTTATATTTGTGTTTATCACTAGTAGTATTTGGCTAGAGCGATACATAATATATAGATACTAGTATGATGCAATAATAATACCTTTGAAGTGTCGCCATCACCCCACTTGACATGGATATGCCTATCATAACACAGATCAACAACATGTCCAACCCACGAAAGATCAACGTTCACGGTTATCTGTTGGATGCCGCAGACGAACAATATCTCCGTAGAAGAAATTAGCACCAGAGTCACGGGCCACATCATACACGCTCACGACGGTCACGCCGCAGCTGCCACCGCCAGACTCCTCTACGATGGCGGCCCCTTCACCGGCCGGGAACCACGACACACACGCAGTCTTGTCCCTGCAGTTGAAGCTTCGGACGATGCCGGAGTGCGCCGCCGCCGTCGTCTGTTCGCCGGTGGGCCTGCGAATGACGTGCTGCCCAGGGAACAAATCATAGTTGTTGCGCGCCGTAATGAAGAGGACCAGTGAAGGCGATGGCACGACGCACTGCCGCGTGCCGTCCTGCCACAGCACGTCCACCGTCGTGCGGGTGCCGGCGACGGACATGGGCCGCTCCCACTCTCTCCTCTGCAGGTCCGGTCGACGTCGTCGTCGCTTGTTCCCGTGCAGGCTTCTCGTCAGTCGTCCTTTGCGGGCAATGCCTAGCAGATGGCGATTCGTCATCAAAGGCGACTACACCTCCAGTCAGATGAGCAGCATACTCGTGGCCATGGCAGGGAGGAGGGGTGCGAAAGAAACAGCGGTCGCCTACGAACCAGACGCTCGCTTCTGATGCCGGATAAGGGAAAAGTGCCAGTTTCTCAGGTTTCGTCTGCCATGCCGGCGGCGCCGACGCCTGGATAAGCGCCTTGTTTGTGCCCAGGTGCATGGAGGCGACCCAGTGCACGAGCACGCCGGTGACGCCTACTCTGGTGACGGTGCCCCTGATGCGACTGGGCTTCTAGTAACCTCTAATCCATCGGGACGCCTGGAAGACTGACGGGGATTGGGCGACGATGCGCTGCCCAGGGTACAAGACGCTGTTGGACTGCCGATCGCTCCGCATGTCGTACATGTAATTGTCCCCCTCCTCTGCACGGGCTCCTACCAGTTTCTTCTCTGCACCAGCGAGCGTGCAAAGGGCGCCATCGTCGAACACCACGTCCGCATGGAGGGACACCTCGGCAACCCTGCCGAGCCACGGCCCGGACACGACGTAGTCGCCCAACACGAGCCCCGTGACGCGGCGGAGCTCCTCAGATGGCCGCGACGACCGCCACACAACGCCCTGCTGCTGCCGTCGTCCGTCATCATCGTTGAAGCGGACAAGATCGAGCGCCCTGGAGACTCCCGTGACGACCCCGATCTGACCGCCGAAGTCCGACGCCGACGCGACGGTGTTGCCTGGACGGAATTGTCACACTCCACTTTTAAGAATAAAAGTAGAATGCATAAATAGCCTTATATGCGTCCTAGGAATAGTCGCACATATAGGATGACAAATTACAAAGAGTATCATCACCCTGTTTATTACATAACGAACCAATATTTATTACAGAGTATTGCGCATAAACAAATAAATAACTAATATAACTTTATTGCGGAAGCTCCACACAGGGACACATCAACTGGTGAACACCAAGCCTAGTACTCATCACGATAGCTTTCATTTCAACCTTCATCTGCTACCCATCCAGGATTTTCCAAAATTGAAAGTAAAGCAAGCGTAAGTACACAAGCGTACTCAACGAGCATAACATAGGTTTATGAGGCTCAAATAAGCTGACACGGTATGACTGCATTTAGCTTTTATACATTAATCATATTGAAGCATAGCATCAAGGTAGTGATAATTCTCATATACTCATAATCAAAATAACATTAACCAGTGTGTAGCAATAACGACATCAAGATAAACACATTAACAACTTGAGAACCATTATCTTTTGTAAATGTGTCAAGACCGTCCTAACCGAAGGGTATAGACAATATATTGATTTAAACTCTGATCAGAGGTGTACACTTTCACTGTGAGTCATGTTTTGCAACCGAGTGGATTTATAATTTCCAAACCACCACAAAACATATAAAGCCTCCTATAGATTCTCCTAACCAATCAAAGATACGGAAATACGTTGTGTATAGAAACTCCCCTTCTAATATGGCATAATCCTTCCCGGCTTTACTCATAAGGATAGAGACAGTCCTATACCCCAACTTTCAGACCACTAACCAGCTAGAAAAGGGCCTACAAGTGACTAGAGCCAGATCCATATAGCCCTCACAGTTGTATGGACTCTCCATGATAAATCACTTACAGACAAGAGTCCATGTTTGTTAAAAGTCATCATTTTCGTTGATAGCATAACACACATCAAGTTATAAGATCATGACCATTAGAGCACTAGCATCATAACTACCCAATGCAACCCAAAAGGTTCAAGAAATCAGGATATCAAAGCTAGTTATAAACTCTAGGTCATCAAAGACACATGCAAATGAATTGTTATTTATAGTGAATAGGTAACAAGGATGATCCATGCTATACTTGTCTTGATTCATAAATTCCTGCTGATCCTGCTGATCCTCAAGGTAGCCTTGCTCAACAAAAACCTCACCGTTTGACCTCGACATTAACATTCAACACCAGACAATCCAATCGAGCATACATACACGAAGCAAACAAAGAATTATTAGAGGAACAATACATCAATCTCATCAAAACAGAATAAAAAGTTTATAAAACTATTCTACTCGCTTCTACGATCACACAGACGTCAAGTTCACCGAAAACAGAGTTATAACGGCGAAGATATGAATTTTCAAAGATTTCCTATAGACAAATAAATACATTAAATATAGACTAAAAATAAAAAAAATTCAAAATACTTAAACAGTAGCACCACTGCGTAGATTACGAAATTAAAACGTAAAAGATATAAGCCTTTAAAGATAATGGCAAAACTATAAATAGATGAACACGTATTCCGAAACTGAAAAGAAAAAATACGTTTTCCAGAGAAGAAAACGTATTCTGGAAGCTGTTACAAGGAAAATATGCTTTTCAGTGGACAAAGCGTATTATGGATCTGTTAAACAGAAAATACGCTTCCCAGTGAAAGACGCATCCTAAAGAAAGCGCCAAGGGCTCTTAATAGATTAAGCAGAAACCAAGGGGGGTTTTGGCAAAACTATCACGTGAAGGGGTACCGGCTATTTCTGGCCGTCTGCTTCAAAATGGACGGTCCAGATTGATCAGGGTAATCAGGCGCGCTGGGGAAGGAGACGGACACGACGGCGGCCATCGCCGGCGATGAAGAACCTCGCCGGAGTTCATGGAACCCGCGATTCCGACCACCATATCAAGCGATACCGGTGTCATTCGAAAGATGAGATCGAGCCGCGCTCACCTAAGTAGAAGATGATGCCCGAGGGCGAACGAAGATGGCGGCAGGCTCAGGGTGGCAGACGGCGGCGGTCTGCGAACGGCGAGGACACGAGTTAGGTGAAATTGAACCGGAAGAAGCACACCACGATGCTCAGGAGGTCATGACGGTGCTTGCCAGATAGCTGATGACAGAGATGGCCCATCGATTGTGGTCAATTTCTTGCTTTGGCAGCGGGCGGCAATGGTGGCTATGGTTCCGCGTTGCTTTGCTTGCTCAAGGCGAAGGCGGCTGGCTTAGGGTCTCGGGTGGAGTCTGCGGACGTGATTTAATTGCTTAAATAGTCCGAGAGCGAGGTGGTGCAAATGACCGAGCGACGGCACGGGTCGGGGTTGGGCTCGAGCTCGCGTCCGGCTCGGGGTAGAAGGAGACAGGGCAGGGTCCACCTATCAGCGACAGCGAGAGGAGAGGCAGACACGCGGAGCGAAGGCCAGCTTGCTGGGCCTGGCCTGGCGGCCCACGAAGGAAGGAGCGGAGGGGGCCATGCGGGGGAAAAAGAAGAGAGGCTGGCCGATTGGGCTGCTTGGGCTGAAAAGAGTGAAGGGGAGAGGAGAGAAAATAAATTGCTTTTTCTTTTATTTGAATCCTTTTCAAAAGCAATTTCAAATAATTTTTGAATTCTAAATTCAAATTCAAACATCACACAAGAAATTATGCACCAGCATGAATGCTCAAGCATGTTTCTACCATGATTCAACCTCATTTTCATAAAACATTTATTTTGCCTAATTTTTGAAAATTTGAAAATCTAGGGTGTTACAGGAATGTGCTCCTGTCAATGACGCGGAGGGCGCCGTCGGCAGAGAGCACGGTGCCGTTGGCACGGCGCACGCCACGCCTATTGCCTGGGATGTGCACCACGATGCCGTGTTGGTCATGGCCGTGCTCATGTCTACCGCCTTTCCTCTTCAACGTCGCGAGGTCGTAGGGGTAGACCACGTTGCCACTCATTGGATCTAAAATCTTAATTGATGCGCCTGATGAGCTTCTGCTCGATCAATCAATCATCAAACAAAAAACAACTTAATGTTGTGGCATGGCCATCTACAGAGTCTGTGTCGGGACAAGATTTCAGAAACTAAGGCCGAAATCTTCAAGCAAATTCTGCGAGGCAAACTTGACTTTTGAATTTTGAAGACATGTTTGAACAAGTGAAAACTAAGTTTCCTGGAGCACCCAAGTTTTCTTTTGTGTATTCTAGTTAAAAGAAAGAATTATGATGTTTATGGTTAGTTAATACTGCTAAATAGGTGTCAACCTGTGGCACATTTTATTTTTTGCTGCATGTTTCCATACCACAAGGTACCTTCTTCATCAAGGCAGAAACCGGGTGCTTTCCCTTCTGCTAACTTCTTCACTATATACTTTAGATCCTTGTCTTCTAACTGACCCTTGCGAATCTCTTCTTCTAAGGTTGGTGTCACCTCTATCTCCATGGCATTAGTAACAAGGGTAAGGTTCAATTGAGCAAACTCTGCACACAACTCATCAGCTTCAGGTGTCGTCTAAAGCTCATTAACGTGCTTCTTTCTGCTAAGTGCATCGGCCATGACATTTGCCTTCCCAGGATGGTAATACATATCAAAATCATAATCATTCAATAGTTCCAACCAACGACGTTGTCTCATGTTCAAGTCAGACTAGGTAAAGATGTACTTCAAACTCTTGTAATCTATGAAAATATCCGTCTTGTGCCCAATTAGATAGTGTCGCCAAATCTTCAAAGCATGCACCACAGCTGCTAGTTCTAGATCATGAGTAGGATAATTATGCTCATGTTTCCTCAATTGCCTTGAAGCATAAGAAACAACTCTATCTTCTTGCATAAGAACACACCCCAATCCCAATCGATATGCATCACAGTAGATTGAGAACTTCTTGCTTAGATCTGGCAATACCAACACTGGAGTTGTTGTCAATCTTTTCTTGAGTTCTTCAAAACTAGCTTGACACTTAATGGACCACACAAACTTGGCATTCTTCTCTAGTAAGGCTGTCAATGGCTTAGCAATCTTCAAGAATCCTTCAATGAATCTCCTATAATAACCAGCCAACCCAAGAAAACTATGAATCTTGCTAACATCTGTAGGCGGCTTCCAATCCAACACATCTTTCACCTTACTTAGATCCACCGCTATTCCACCATTAGAAACGACATGGCCAAGAAAAGAGACTTCATCTAACTAGAATTCACACTTGCTCTTCTTAGCATAAAGTTTGTGCTCTCTAAGCTTCTGTAAGACTAAACTCAAATGTTCTACATGTTCTTCCTTGTTCTTTGAGAATACCAAGATATCATCAATGAAAACCACAATGAACTTATCCAGGTACTCCATAAACACGTTGTTCATCAGGTACATGAAGTAGACAGGTGCATTGGTCAACCCAAAAGACATAACTGTATACTCATACAACCCATACCTGGTAGTGAATGCCGTCTTCGGCATATCTGAATTCTGAATCTTCAACTGATGATAACCAGAGTGAAAATCAATCTTGGAGAATACACAAGCACCTCTTAACTGATCAAACAAGTCATCAATCCTCGGTAAAGGGTACTTGTTCTTGATGGTAACTCATTGAGAGAATGATAATCAACGCACATTCATTGAGTTCCATCTTTCTTATCAACAAAAATCACAGGAGAACCCCAAGGTGATGCACTAGGATGAATGAAACCTTTCTCTTCTAATTTCTTTAACTGTTTGTTAAGTACTTCTAGTTCATTAACCCCTATTCTATATGGACGCTTAGCTATGGGTGCAGTGCCAGGTAATAACTCAATAATAAATTCAATGTCACGGTCAAGTGGCATACCTGGCAATTCATCGAGGAACACATTCGAGAATTCCTCCACCACCTGGTTCTGAGGATCTGCAATATCATCAAGCTGGTTTAGGGTAGCTGTAGGTGGTGCTTGCATTCTGACATCAACATTGATTCTATCTTCTTTTGGTGTAGTCAGATCCACAACCCTCTCTTTACACTTTATCACAGCTTGGTGAGCTTCCATCTAATCCAATCCTAGAATTAAATCAATACCAGATGCATTCAACACTACAGGGTTTGCTGAAAAGTCTACCCCCTTAAGAGGAGTTTAGCTAAGGGGCAGTAGTAAGAAGCTGGTATAGCACCTCCCGGCGAATTTACTACCATTTGGTTCTTCATGGCTACAACTGGTATGCTATGATTTCTAACAAATGCTTGGGAGACAAAGGAATGCGAAGCTCCAGAATCAAAAAGTACAGTAGCAGAGATAGAGTTGATGTTGAACATACCCAGCATAACTTTTGATGCTTCCTGAGCCGTCTCAGTGGACACATGATTCACCCTTCCATGATTAGCATAGGACTTCTGGTTGCCATTCTGCGTCTGAGGGGTGTGTTGGTTTGATTTTCAGGGGCAGCGATTAGCATAGTGCCCAGGCCACCACAATGATAATACAACTGAGGAGTATTCGGACTACCCTTAAGAGGTGTGTTGTTGGGCGCAGTAAGACACGGAGTTTGATTTCTAGATTGCTATGATGGCCATGGGTTTCCCTTCCAGTTCTGCTGGTTTTGACCATGATTCCACTAACTGACTGGTCCTTGATACTTCTGCTTGAAACCTTGGTGGAAGTTAGAACAAAAATGAGAATTGTTTCCAAAGCCCTGTCCATTCATCTTCCTCTTCTTGTCCTGTGCCAGGCGTTCATTATCCAGCACAATAGCAGTATTCACCAATTCTTCAAAGGTATCATACTTGTTGCCCTTTAGTTGCAACCTGAGATCATAGTATATGTCGTTCAGGAAATGACGCCGCTTATCAACGTCCCTTATAACTTCATGGGGAGCATAGCGAGCCAACTCCTCAAACTTAGCATGATACTCACTTATAGTCATAGAGCCCATCTTGAGATTCCTGAACTCTTCTGCCTTCTGTTCCTTTAACCCTTCAGGAACATGGTGAGCCAAGAAATCCTCTTTGAACCACTCCCAGGTAATAGTGGGAGCATTGTTCGGACGTGCAGCTTGCTATGACTCCCACCAGGTCTGAGCAGCTCCCTGGAGTTGCCCCGAAGCATACAACACTTTCTCAGCATCATTGCACTGTGCAAGATTCAACTGCTTATCCACAGCACACAACCAGTCTTCAGCATCCAGAGGGTTAGTAGTATGAGTAAACACAGGGGAATGATCTTGCATAAAGTCCCTACGTTTATCCCTTGGTGGTTGAGCATGTGGTAGCCCTCCAGCTTGCATGGTTTACACAAACTGGGTCATAGTCTGCATCAGCTGCATTTATGCCTCTCTCATTTCCTCATTGGTAACATGTCCAGCACCATTGCCTCTAGCACGGTTACCTCTTCTACCCCAAGCAGCCATCTGTATTCCAACCAAAAATCAAAGCTTAGAGAGATTCAGAATACAAATCACTTATATAATAAAAAGGATTGCAAAACTAAAAATTTCTGGGCGAGCTTTAATTTCAATAGTACAGAGAAACAGTCATAACTCAAGATCTATATGTCAAAAAGAGACATTCTATACATGGTTGGAAAGGTCAAGAAATTCTATACAACTTCTATTCAGACCATATTACTAGATTCTATCATCTAAGCCATTGAATTAATCAAACAACAAAAACTATTTGGAAATTCCAGATAGCGCTGAATATCAGATTGCGACAGACATAACTTTCAACTCAGAACTGATATCGACATGATTCTTGTGAGAACTGTTAGATAAAGAAGTCTAATTTCACCCAGAAAAATCTTAGACTCATTGGATAAACCAAATTCAAGATATAACCAAAATATCATAGGTTGCTCAGAAAATAGCAAGGATGGAGACAGGATAAACCAACCCAAACTTAATTTATTCAAACTTTAGCCTTAATATACTTAACTAAGGAACTTGCGGACATGCCCATAAAGCTCCAGCACTCACACAAAAATCCAAATCATCCATATTACATAATCATAAATCATCAAGCACTCAAGCTTCACACATACTAGAATGACACAACCAACTTGACTCACGATACTAACAACGTGCCTATTATATAAGGGTTTTCAAGCTAAGGTCGAAACTCATGGTTTAGCCGTTCATAGATCTTTGATTGCCTAGTCATGGTCCTAAACCTATCATTTTCTTCTCGCTACTCCTTAATCTTCTGCGCCAACTGGTCCACCGTGCTTAGCAAGCATTGATGCTTGAGCATCATGTCGCAAGCAAAGTGTGTCAATTCCCATGACTCAGGGGGCAAATCTTGAGGATTCATCATAGCCCATCCATCCTCCATTCTGTGGTCAGCGCGAGGCAAATAGTGAAACTCATCATCTCGCATATTCCCAAAGCGATGGCCACGGAGAGCAATCCAGGCTGTAAAAGCAGCACCCTCTATGCCATCCTCTTGAGTTGGACTAGGACCAAGATGCTCATAGATCATCTCTATCTCATAGGAATTTGGCTTCACCCCTGGGGAACATATAGCCACATTTGTCTCCCAGTAAGTACCTTCTAACGGATGAGTATGTTAGAAACAAGTGTACTACACGGCGGGGTCCCAATCAGCATAGTAGTCACGAAGAAGCTTCATGAGTCATATATGCGATCTAGTGTGACACTCCGATACGCGAGAGATCTTCACAGTCCATCCCATAGGAGCGTGTGGTCCACCTCCTCTACCAGAATCACCAGCAGACGGCGGTGGAGATTGACCATCATCTTGATCTGCTTCCAGCTCTTCCTCTTCAGAAGCTTCCATTGGTTCTTCTTCATCTTGAGGTGTTGTAGGCACCGGGGTTGGTGATGGTGGAACAACTTCCCTAGTCTCCAAATGGTTAAACAGATCATGATACGTAGCAGCAGTCATGCGGCAGGTATAAGGAGTCATCTATAAGATTTAGATATAAGTTAGAGTGGAGTCAAGATTTTCACAATAGAGTAAGTATAAGAGCATAAAAATTGAGAAAATAACAAGGTTAAAGTTAAGAAGCATTAAACTAATGAAGCAAACGAGACTAACAACTACCATTCTATCTAGGCTGGCGTCCTACAGTCAACACGGCTCTGATACCAACTTGTCACACTCCACTTTTAAGGATAAAACTAGAATACATAAATAGCCTTATATGCGCCCCAGGAACAGTCGCACATATAGGATGACAAATTACAAAAAGTATCATCACCCTGTTTATTACATAACGAACCAATATTTATTACAGGGTATTGCGCATAAACAAATAAATAACTAATATAACTTTATTATGGAAGCTCCACACAGGAACACGTCAACTGGTGAACACCAAGCCTAGTACTCATCACGATAGCTTTTATTCCAACCTTCATCTGTTACTCATCTGGGATTTTCTAAAATTGAAAGTAAAGCAAGCATAAGTACACAACCATACTCAACAAGCATAACATGGGTTAATGAGGCTCAAATAAGCTAACACAGTATGACTGCATTTAGCTTTTATACATTAAACATATTGAAGCATAGCATCAAGGTAGTGATAATTCCCATATACTCATGATCAAAATAACATTAACCAGTGTGTAGCAATAACGACATCAAGATGAACACATTAACAACTTGAGAACCATTATCTTTTATAAATGTGTCAATGCCACCCTAACCGAAGGGCACGGATAATATATTGATTTAAACTCTGATCAGAGGTGTACACTTTCACTGTGAGTCATGTTTTGCAACCGAGTGGATTTATAACTTCCAAACTGCCACAAAACATATAAAGCCTCCTATAGGTTCTCCTAACCAATCGGAGATACAGAAATACGTTGTGTGTAGAAACCTCCCTTCCAATATGGCACAATCCTTCCTGGCTATACTCATAAGGACAGAGGCAGTCCTATGCCCCAACTTCCAGACCACTAACCAGCTAGAAAAGGGCCTACAAGTGACTAGAGCCAGATCCATATAGCCCTCACAGCTGTACGGACTCTCCATGATAAATCACATACAGACAAGAGTCCATGTTTGTCAAAAGTCATCATTTTCATTGATAGCATAACACACATCAAGTTATAAGATCATGACCATTAGAGCACTAGAATCATAACTACCCAATGCAACCTAAAAGGTTCAAGGAATCAGGATATCAAAGCTAGTTATAAACTCTAGGTCATCAAAGACACATGCAAATGAATTGTTATTTACAGTGAATAGGTAACAAGGATGATCCATGCTATACTTGACTTGATTCACAAAGTCCTGCTGATCCTGCTGATCCTCAAGGTAGCCTTGCTCAACAAAAACCTCACCGTCTGAACTCGACATTAACATTCAACACCAGACAATCCAATCGAGCATACATACATGAAGCAAACAAAGAATTATTAGAGGAATAGTACATCAATCTCATCAAAACAGAATAAAAAGTTTATAAAACTATTCTACTCGCTTCTACGATCACATAGACGTCAAGTTCACCGAAAACGGAGTTATAACGGCGAAGATATGAATTTTCAAAGATTTCCTATAGACAAATAAATACATTAAATATAGTCTAAAAATATAAAGTTTCCAAAATACTTCAACAGTAGCACCACTGCATAGATTACGAAATTATGAATCTAACAGAATTTGAACGGACCAAATCAGAGTTAATACGTAAAAGATATAAGCCTTTAAAGATAATGGCAAAACTGTAAATAGATGAACACGTATTCCGAAACTGAAAAGGAAAAATACGTTTTCCAGAGAAGAAAACGTATTCTGGAAGTTGTTACAAGGAAAATACGCTTTCCAGTGGACAAAGCGTATTATGGATCTCTTAAATAGAAAATACGCTTCCCAGTGGGGAAGACGCATCCTAATGAAAGCGCCAAGGGCTCTTAATAGATTAAGTAGAAACCAAGGGGGTTTTCGGCAAAACTACCACGCGAAGAGGTACCGGCTGTTTCTGGCCGTCCACTTCAAAATGGACGGTCTAGATTGATCGGGGTAATCGGGCGCGCCGGGGAAGGAGACGGACACGGCGGCGGCTATCGCCGGCGATGAAGAACCTAGCCGGAGTTCATGGAACCCACGATTCCGGCCGCCATATCAAGTGATACCGGTGCCATTCGAAAGATGAGATCGAGCCGCGCTCACCTAAGTAGAAGATGATGGCCGAGGGTGAACGAAGACGGTGGGAGGCTCGGTGTGGCAGACGGCGGCGGTCTGCGAACGGCGAGGACACGAGTTAGGTGAAATTGAACTAGAAGAAGCACACCACGATGCTCAGGAGGTCATGACGGTGCTTGCCAGATAGCTGATGATGGAGATGGCCCATCGGTTGCGATCAATTTTGAGCTTTGGCGGCGAGCGGCAGTGGCAGCTAGGGTTCCGTGTTGCCCTACTTGCTCGAGGCGAAGGCGGCTGGCTTAGGGTCTCGGGTGGAATCTGCGGACGTGATTTAATTGCTTAAATAGTCCGAGAGTGAGGTGGTGCAAACGACCGAGCGGTGGCGCGGGTCGGGGTCGGTCTCGAGCTCGCGTCCGACTCGGGGTAGAAGGAGACGGGGTAGGGTCTACCTATCAACGACAGCGAGAGGAGAGGAAGACGCGCGGAGCGACGGCCGGCTTGCTGGGCCTGGCCTAGCAGCCCACGAAGGAAGGAGCGGAGCCGGCCACGCGAGGGAAAAAGAAGAGAGGCCGGCCGGTTGGGCTGCTCGGGCTGAAAAGAGTGAAGGGAAGAGGAGAGAAAATAAATTGCTTTTTCTTTTATTTGAATCCTTCTCAAAAGCAATTTCAAATAATTTTTGAATTCTAAATTCAAATTCAAACATCACACAAGAAATTATGCACCAGCATGAATGCTCAAGCATGTTTCTACCATGATTCAACCTCATTTTCATAAAAACATTTATTTTGCCTAATTTTTGAAAATTTGAAAATCTAGGGTGTTACAGGAATGTGCTCCTGTCGACGACGCAGAGGGCGCCGTCGGCAGAGAGCACGGTGCCGTTGGCGCGGCGCACGCCACGCCTATTGCCTAGCATGCGCACCACGATGCCACATTGGTCATGGCCGTGCTTGTGTCCACCACCTTTCCTCTTCAACGTCGCGAGGTCATAGGGGTAGACCACATCGCCGCTCATTGGATCTGAAATCTTAATTGATGCGCCTGATGAGCTTTCGCTCGATCAATCAATCATCAAACAAAAAACAACTTAATGCTGCAGCGTGGCTATCTACGGAGTCCGTGTCGGGACCAGATTTCAGAAACTAAGGCCAGAATCTTCAAGAAAATTCTACGAGGCAAACTTGACTTTTGAATTTTGAAGACATGTTTGAACAAGTGAAAACTAAGTTTCCCGGAGCACCCAAGTTTTCTTTTGTGTATTCTAGTTAAAAGAAAGAATTCTGATGTTTATGGTTAGTTAATACTGCTAAATAGGTGTCAACCTGTGGCACATTTTATTTCTTGCTGCATGTTTATGCCATTGACCTTTCTAGGGCCTTGGAAGAAGAAATGCATTGCTGAATTTGGGGATCATTACACAATGTGTGTCACCAACTAGAGTCAATGATCAGTATCTTACAAATGTCCTGCTAAAGATAAATGCATAGGTCTGTTTCTCTTCACCTCAAGATTTGAGAGCATGGCTACATTTGTATATGTCAATTGTGCATTTTTGACATTTGTTCCCTATTCAAATAGCTGGGTGACATGAATTCAATGCTCCAACTTGAAACATCCCCAGCAATTCCTCTTATATCCAGGTTCCAAACTATAATCTTGGGGATGGATGTGAGTCAAGTGAAAGACCGGATATGGCGACCAGAGGGGGTGAATGGGAGCCTCAAATTTCCTTCAATACTTTAGGTCCTCGGCTTGGCAAACAACCCAAGAAACAATACACAAACCACGATGTCCACGACCCTATTGAGAGGGTGGATGTTTCCTAAGAACACAACAGGACACCACATGAACCAGAAGCAAATCGAAGACCAAATGGACAAGCAATGACAAAAAACAGCATCTCGGGTGTACTACCCGTAGTACAGGTAGACCAACCGGTAGTACCGACAGTGACCGAAAGATCTAAGGAATATATTTAGCCCAAGTCGAACGTGCCCTTGACTGCCCGTAAATGCACTACCGGTAGTACTGGTGTTACTACCAGTAGTACCGGTGAGGTACCGGTAGTACCAGTGGTTCAAAATGGTAGTACCAAAAAGAATCGCGTGGCGAAATTGCACTACCAGTAGTAACACCGGTAGTAGCACCGGTAGTACCGGTAGTACCAGACAGAAACGCGTGGAAATCACCCCGAACAAGGAAAATTCGATTTCTCAGTCAAATCAACTCTGATTACCATGAAATTTTAACCGTAGGGTCACAAGGCAATAGGAAAGCTACCTCTGGCCCAATTTAACACGAATCAAGAAAAATCATAAAAGAGGTGAAAACCCATCAAGAACTCGCCATGAACACAAAACCGCCTCGATTTATGAGCTCATGAGGAATCAAATGATTTCCTTCAGTGGAAACACTCTACTCACATCATAGCTCAATACAAGGTAAGAAAAATGGCCTCAAATGGTGCAAAATTGAAGAATTTCAACCACGAAATAGGAGGGGGGAAAGAGACTCGGGATGAACACCTCAAGAACAACAAGAACACAAATTTATCATGAATTTCACATGAAGGTAAAAGCCCAGAGGGCACGAGCACACTAGGGGGTGCTCTTCCCACGAAAAAATTCACTACAAAATGTCTTGCAGTGGACCTCACACACTTTGAAAGACTAGAGATTAGGAAACCCTAACACTGGAATGGGAGAGGTGAGACTGAGTGGAGGCAGTCCCTCTTATTTATAGTCTTATTACACAATCCCACTTCTACCCCTAGATATTCTAAGAGAAAACCACCTAGCCAGGGGCATTATGGTCCAACTTGAGTTTTCCTGATTCGATGGCCACCGCCCCTCCTCACCGGTAGCCTCGCTCCAAAGCGATCTCCCCGATGCCGCCACATGTCATCCGTCCGCATCAAGACCTCCGCCCGAGTTTTGAGGCCCAAACCCGGAAAACCTGCCGCCGATGGTTTTGAGGACAGACCACCAAACCGCCCGCGAGTATCATACCCCGTTCGCATCCCCTGCCGATGGTTTTGAGGCCAAACCACCAAACCGTCGTCGATGGTTTTGAGGGCAAACCACCAAACCATCGCCGATGGTTTTCAAGGCAAACCACCAAACCGTCCGCGAGTAGCATAGCCCATACGCGTCCCCTACCGTGTACAATTGCACTCGTCGATGTCCCAAGTGACAGCCACCGCGGCTAGCCACCCGGCCGTCCGGTCACTCGGTCCAAGCCTCGCATCCGCCCTTCACCGCAACTGGTCCATCCGCACGGCACGCCCTACTTGACCTTCTCCCGACCGCTGCCACCGCCTCAGGACTCCACACCTGCACATCACGAAGCCAAGAGACACCGTTTTGACACATAACCCTGTGCCAGGGGATCAGTAGAACCACCGAACCAACCACACACCAAAGTGTTGGCATGTTGACAATCGCTCATCACAACCACAAGGGTGCTCCACAATGGTTATGTAAAAACCATGTGTTCGTAATCTCCCCCCTTGATGAGTGCATTGTCAACACCAACACAATAATCAAAGAAAACCCACTCAAGTGACCAAAAGCCAAAGAAAAGCTCAAAACGGGTCACTCACGAAGAGCAAATCAACGCCAAAAACTTGGTCACCAAAGACATGGGCAACGGCTCGACGCAACCAAGAAAAATAAGCTCAAAGCACCTGAAAGCGGCTAGACCCTCAAGACAGAGGCAAACAGCTCGACACGTCTAGCAAAAGCAAATGTGCAACTCCCACTTAACAAGTGCAGCAACCTCACAAATGCATATGAATGCACACTCTAGATTTGTGGAATTATTCCCCCCTTGTTGGCAAATGCACTTATCAAGCTCTCACAAAAGAAGCTTCCCTTCAAATCATGCTATGAGATGAACAATGCAAATGTACAAAGCTTCAGGAATATAGCAAGTGGATTAAAAACATGCTCAAGTTGATATGGTATATGTATTACAATAGGCACAAGACAAGGCCAATGCTCAAACTGATCAAATGAAACAAAATATGAATCATAAGCATTTTGACCAATTTTAAGCATATCTCATAAAAGGTGTTCACCAAAGAGGATAGCGCATAGCACATATAAGCAGGAAATCAAACTAGTGCTAGCACATGTATACAAAAGTGAACTACCCTATATAATGATCATACATCATGTCTCAAGGAAGCACTTAGCACTTGTAGCTTCAACAATGATCGAAGTTTTACAGCGGATTGCAAGGTTATTGTTAGATGTGTATGTGAGAGGATCAAAACTGTCCGCCGAAAATTATGTTATTTTTATCATGTTTTGCAACCACGCCGAGTTCATCCCTATGTGCAAGTGGGAAGCTGTCTCGTCACATGTGGTTGAGGATTAGCACTACAATGCCCAAGTGTTGGGAATATGCCCTAGAGATAATCATGAGATGATGATATTCCGATTGTATCCATGATTAATAAAGTGTTCATTGAATATCCATTATAGATAACTTGTATTGATTGGCAATTATGTGAATTGTTTGTGAAACTCAATTACTTGAATGGTTATTCTAAAGTTGTCCCTGGTCAGCGTTCTTGTGTGAACACACTTGAATATTAGACCAGCACATGTATTAGTTGATGGCTATGTTTCACAAGTTATGGACATGGAGATGTCAAACTAATAATGTGGGCACATGTGAGACATGTAGGTTGGACTGACCCGACATGAGGAAGTCTCTATTCACGTCATATACGTTATGTCCTTAGACCTAAGATTGTGGTATGTACTCAAGATGTGAAACGGCCTACTTAGGGACTGTCAAACGCTACTCCGTAACTGGGTAGTTATAAAGTTGGTCTTCGGGTGGTCGGGAAGCATGCTATGAGACATAGACAATCAAGATGGAATTTGCCCCTCTCTACTTGAGAGAGATATCACTGGATCACTCAAGTGATTGGATCAACAAATGCATGGCCGTGCTTGGGTTAAGTGTTAACCCACGAGTTGAACCATATATCGAGTGGCAAAGGGAATAACTTGTATATGGTCGTAGTGGTTCGTCTGATATGATCTTTGCGTGCACATAGGAGTTGTCACGCCTTGCTAGAGGCCGCTATCAACTATTGGGCGAGTAGGAGTACTCGGCCCATGTCAATATGTGCATGAACCCATAGGGTCGCACGCTTAAGGGGCTGGAAGCCTAATTTGGGTTGGACCCGAATTAGACAAGGGTAGGGTTACTAATGGGCCTCCAACTCGTGAGCTCATTGGGGACACCTATATAAACAAGGGGTAGGGCGCACAGTCAGGGTTGGACGCCTTTGACAGCCGTCGTCACCCTCCCCATACTTGCGCCTTCTGTTCCTCGTGGACCTAGCAGTCCGGACGCGCATCGCTTCTTCCCTGTACGTGTGGGATACCTCGGAGGTGCTGTATCTGGACCACTGGGATGAACCACGCGAGGGGATTGACGTGACCGACGACCATGCAACCACACTGCCTGCTGCGACACATACGACTACATCAAGTCGTCTTCCGCTACATCTGCACGTCTAGTGGTAATCCCGTGACCTGTAACTAGCAGTAGATCCTAGTTTATGAGGCAGAAAATTTTTATTTTCTGGCTAGCGTAGCACCCTCATAACCCTATAGTGGTATCAGAGCCGTAGCTTCTCGTTATAGGTTTGGTTGATGGCATATAGATGATATGCAGAGATAGTAGATGTGATCTGCTAGTCTTGGTTGCATAGTTTGATTAGATTAATTGTGAAACAAGGTGGTAGATGGAAACTCAATCTATTTTCATGCTCTTGATGTGTGGTCGTGTAACGATCTACTCATATCGGTCGGTTTAATCCACCATCTGAGTTAAGTAATATACGTAAGACCATACATGTTGGGCATAGATCAGTGAGATTGATCTAGTGAAAATAGAGGGACTCCAAATGGTTCGGATTCAGGTTGATGAGATCAATCTGATGATGCGTACGACTACATCGAGTCATCTTCTGCTGCATCCGCGCGTCTAGTGGTAATCCCGTGACCTGTAACTAGCAGTAGATCCTGGTTTATGAGGCAGAAAAGTTTTATTTTTTGGCTTGCGTAGCACCCTCATAATCATACACCAAGTTCATCTCACTCGGAAGAATGAGAAGCAATTTCGTGACATTGCCGTGGGACAGTAAAGATCCAACTCTAAACCATTTTCATCATAACTTAGCTTAGACATCAAGTTTTAGCATAAAGATATCAAGAGTCTGAGCTAAGTGTATGATTTAAGAAACATGAGACATAGCAACTAGAGCATACAAATGAAAGCACATGGATCTCAACATATCCTACACATGCTAGTTGCCATCTCAATGGTGAACAAGTTTTTTTGATTTCATCAAGAATTAAGCATGTTCACATTTCAAAAATAGGCTTAGCTCATAACATGTATCAAGATGATCAAAGAGAGGCTAAGCTGCTATATAGCCATCATGTATCCATAGATCATATCAACAAGAGCATAATCTTAATCAACAAGCTATACAAGTGAAGCTAAGCACACGATATATGATACATGATGAAATGCAGTGCAATATGATACAAAAGCCAAAAGAAAAAGAAAAGAGAAACAAAAACTAGTGTACAAGAGCAAAACCATCCTTAATTAAAAAGGGTAGCACACTCCCAACACCCCTCTCAAGCATGCAAACTAGGTTTGATCGAGGGGTTTGGTGAAGATGTCGGCTTTCTGGTTCTCGGTGCTGATGTGTATCAAGTCTATGGTGCCCTTCTTATAGTTGTCTCTCAGGAAGTGGTACCTTACCTCTATGTGCTTGGTTTTAGAATGAAGCACTAGGTTTTTGGCTACACTTATGGCACTGGTGCTATCACAGAAAAGAGGCACTCAAGTGAACTCTAAGCCAAAGTCTCTCAAGGTAGCAACTATCCAAAGCAGCTATGAACAGCAAGCAGCAGCAGCAACATACTCAGCCTCACATGTGGATTGGGCAACAGAAGACTACTTGTGAGAGGACCAAGAGACTAGAGAAGAACCCAAAAACTGACAAATACCAGAAGTAGATTTTTGCTCAGTATGACAACCAACATAATCAGCATCTGAATAACCCGAGAGAGAAAGAGTGGAAGCAGTCGAGTACCAAAGGCCGAACTCAGGAGTGAAGCAGAAGTACCTCATGATCTGCTTGATGGCTTGACGATGAGAGGTGTGTGGCGAATACTGAAAGCACGCACAAAGACAGACCACGAACTAAATGTCTAGTCTCGTCGTTGTCAGGTACAGTAGCGACCCGATCATGCTGCGGTACTCCTTCTGGTCCATGGCTTCTCCCTCCAAGTTTTCATCCAAGGCAATGGTAGTCGCCATGGGCGTCGAAAGAGGCTTGGCCTCACCCATGTCAAACTTCTTCAGCAAGTCCTTGGTGTACTTGCCTTGGTGTACAAACGTTCCTTCCTGAGTTTGCTTGATTTGCAACCTGTCAACTCACCATCATACTCATCTCAAACTCCCTGCTCATCAAATTAGAAAACCTTGCCACAAGGGCATGTGAAGAGCCACCAAAGATTATATCATCCATGTATATCTGAACAATGAGAATGTCTTTGCCTTGCTTGAGGAGAAACAAAGTCTTATCAATAGAGCCCATGGTAAAACCCTTCCCAAGCAAAAAGGATTTTAACCTAGCATACCATGCTCTCAGGGCTTGTTTGAGACCATACAAGGCTTTGTGGAGTTTGCAGACATAGTCTGGGTGCTTGGGATTTTCAAAGCCAGGGGGTTGTCTCACATACACTTCCTCCTCTATGTACCCATTGAGAAAAGCACTCTTGACATCCATCTAATACAGCTTGAACCCTTTCAAAGCTGCAAAGGCTAAAAGGATTCTAATGGCTTCTAAACAGGCAACAGGAGCAAAGGTTTCCTCAAAGTCTATCCCCTCTTTCTGGCAAAACCCCTGAGCAACCAACCTAGCCTTGTTCTTAACTATCACCCCATCCTCACTCTGCTTGTTCTTAAACACCCACTTGGTACCTATGGGATGACATCGTGGAGGTAGAGGAACTAGGACCCAAACTTGGTTTCTCTCAAAGTTCTCTAACTCCTCATGCATGGCATTGACCCAATCAGCATTAGATAAAGCGTGTCCAATATCTTCGGGCTCAAAATCAGCAACAAAAGTAGAATGTGCAAAATGAGAGATTTCATAGGACTTGTTGCGAGTGACACGGTGGTTGAGGGATCATGGTCTCAGGAGGATGGCGATGCTGAATGTGTACAGGCGCCATCCTTGATGAAGTAGCCTCCCCCTCAACCGCAGCTGGAGCTCCCTCAGGTGCAAGAGAGGGATACTGGTCGTTCAGCCCCCATGAAGTTGAAGAAGAAGTATCGAGGCCACAAACAGACGTAGTCATCACAGGGTCGACAGGGGCAGCCGGTGGAGTCGGCTTAGGAGCACCCCAATTGGCATCGTCCTACTCCTCCTCCACAAAGATGCTTTCACCCATCTCCTGGTCACCTACACACTCAAATACAGGAGAGGAACAAGGTGTGGTTTTGTCGAGGTAATTTCACAAGTCTCCATGACGTGGTTAGTCTCAAGATTAAGTACTCTATATGCACAAGAGTGAGTAGCATAACCGAGAAAAATGCCATCAAAAGACCAAGATTCAAACTTATCGAGATTACCTTGCTTGAGAATGAAGCACCAACACCCAAAGACTAAAGTAGCTCACCTTAGGAAGATGCCCAAACCACAGCTCATAAGAAGTTTTCTTTGTAAAAGCTCGAAGGAAGTTGCGATTTGAAACATAGCATGCTGTGTTGATTGCTTTGGCCCAAAAGCGCCTAGGAGTCCTATTCTCATCGAGCATTGTCCTGGCTATTTCCACAAGGATCTGATTCTTGCATTCAACAATCCCATTCTGCTGAGGCACATAAGGTGAAGAAAACTGATGTTCAATACCCAAAGACTTACAAAAGGCTTCAAATTGAGAGTTCTTGAATTCTGTGTCATTGTCACTGCATATAGCTCTCATGGCATTCTTGGGAAGCTCATTTTGAAGCCTAAGAATTAAATCCCGCACATGAGAAAATGCCTCATCCTTGGACTCCATGAAAAAGACCCAAGAATAGCGAGAAAAGTCATCCACGATCACAAGAACGTACCACTACCCACCATCCGACCGAACCCGAGCTAGACCTACAGTGTCCATGTGAAGAAGCTCACCGGATTGTTTGGTCATCACATGGTTCACAGGGGAATGAGAAGTGGCTACCATCTTCCCGTGATGACACGGATGACAAACCAAATCCTTCTCGAACTTTAACTTAGGAAATCCTCGGATTAGATCAAGAGAGCTCAACCTCGCAAGCAAGTCAAAACTCAAATGACCAAGCCTCCTATGCCACTTCCAAAGCTCAGAAGAAGTGCCTGCCACCAAACACTGAGAGATGCCGAAAGAGCAAGAAAAATTGGCATGAAAGACAAGCCCAAAAGGTACAATCGAACACACAAGATCACCACGCGAAATCAAGTATGCGAGAAAGACCCGGCTTAAAACGCACTTTGAAACCATCTCTGAGGAGTTGCGAAACCGAAAGAAGATTGAAATGCAAGCTCAAAACCAAAGCAACATCCTTGAGCACAAAGTTCTCATTAAGCCTTATCGACCCATGAGAGAGCACCTTACCCTTACCATTGTCCCCAAATGTGATGTACTCCTTGGAGGTCATGGGGTTGAGGCTGGAGAACCAATTTAAATTTCTGGTCATGTGGCGCGAACACCCAGAATCAACAAGCCAAATGTTCTCCAAGCCTCCATGCTGCATCAATAGAAAGACATGGGATGAGCAAATGATCCAACACTGGGGTTAGTAAACTGAGGAGAAAACCAGTGCTGGGTCATTTGTCCTAGAAAAGTGTTAGGAAAAACACCATACACACCATGTCCCATGGGAGAGTAGCGATCACCACGAGAGAGAAAATGTGGTCTGCTAGAAGTGTAGGACAAAGAGCCACTGCCACGAGACCTTGAGTCGTATTGAGGATGACTTGGACCTCGCTGAGCACAACCATCACATGGTCTCACAAACTGAGGCCTAGCACCTTGAGGTCTTGCACCTCTAGGCCTAGCATTACTCCACTGAGCAGGTGAAGCATGCATACTATGAGATGGGCGATGCATGTTCTGGTGTGAAAGCTCAAACTAACGCCTCTCATCTCTCTTCCTCCTAAAGCAAAACTCAAACAAGTGACCATCCCTCTTGTGATACTCACAGTGGTACACCACTCTCTTAGATTGTGGGTGACTCACCCTGTTGTGGGCTTGGTTCACTCTTGGAGGTGGTTTGGCCTTAGGAAGGGGCTTAACAGAGATGTTTGGCAAAGTGTCAAGTGGGTTCCTAAGGTTGTTAGGTTTTGGAATCCACACTTGTTTCTGAGGTGGAGCTTTGGAATTCTCATTAATCACTCCATCCTTCACAATGGGCTTGGTAGGCTCAGAGGGCTTAGGTGGGTTAATCTTGATGAGCTTGGGAGGATTGGTGGGTTTCTCACTCACACTCAACCCACTATGTTCACAACCTTGCCAAAGACATTGTTACCCTTTCCACCTAAAGCAAAGCCTAAACCCATTGTGTCATTACCCCTCTTGTACTGACTCATCATCATGCCCAACTGCGGCTCACTGCAAGAAAGCCAACTCAACATGTGCCGAAGGAATGTGTTTTCCTCTTTGGTCTTTTTCTTGTCATGCCTACAGTTAGCAAGCTCTAGCTCCAAAGCCTCATAGCAATCACACTTTGCTCTAGCACCACCACTTGTACTAGACTGCTCAAGCAAAGCTATAACAGCAACCTTCTCAGAGAGCTCATTGCATAACTCAACACAAGACTTGCAAGCCCCCAAAATGACTGGCTTGGATCTAACCTCATCAAACTCATCGAGCAAAGCAGAGTACTTGGACTGCAAAGAAACAAGACTAGACATGTGAACAACACATTCATCGCATTCAGTCTCATCGGACACAACAACCCTATCCTTCTTAGCACGCTCAAGCTCATCTAATGCTGCAAGATACTTAGCCTTGAAACCATTGCGTTCTTGAGTAGCACGAATAAGCAAAGCATCTTGCTTGAGCATGATGTCAGTCATAGAATCAAGCTCAGCGCGAAGGGATTCGATGGTATGTTCTACCTTAGGGTTGGTGTTGACATCTTCTTCGTTGTCGTCGGTGGTGGTGTTGTTGTCAAGCGCCATGGTGCAGTAACCTCCTCGGTGCTCGTTGGCATAGAAGCTCAAGCCATTGAACTGGTGCTCCACCTTCTTCTCAGCTTCATCATCACTTGGTGGAGAATCACTGTCGAAGTCGACGTTGCTAAAGTTCATGACTAGAGCATGCTGCTTCGCTTGCAAGGCCTCGAAGTACTCTTTGTTCATGCGCTTGGGGTCGAAGTCCTTCTTGGTCTTGAGCTTGCGGGAGGATGACTCATGCTTGTCCTTGTGCTTGGTGTAGTCGTTCTTGCTGGAGTAGCTCTTGTTGGAGAAACTGGCGATGTAGTGGTCGAGCTTTCCACATTCAAAGCAACCTTGCTTGTTGCCCCCACGACGCCTGTTCAAGCGGTTGTTGTGAAACCGCAAAAACTTGCTGATGACAAGCGCCAGCTCTTCATCCCCAAGAGTTTCCATCTGCTCCTCTGTTGCAGACACAAGAGAAGACAACTGTGATGGGTTAGCCAAAGAAGAACTTGAACTTGAGTTACCTGACACCAAAGCCAATGTAGGAGCAGATAGATTCTTGATCCTCACCTGCGTTTGGAGGTCGATCTCGGTGGACTTGAGCTTGCTGAATAGCTCATCCATGGTGAGAGTCTCGTAGTTGGCTGATTTGATGATCGCCTGCACCTTGACCTCCCAAACCCTCCAATCTAGAGCATATAAAAGCTTGAGTGCTCTCTGATGATCGTCATAGGGCATAGCTGCATTGTTAGCTCGCATGGTGTTCACAATGGTGGTAAAACGAGAAAACATCGAATCAACAGTTTCTCCATCCACTTAAGTAAAGTTCTCATACTCTCGCTTGTATGTCTCGTAGAGTCTGTTTTGACATGGGTTGTATCCTCATGGAAGCTTTGAAGCCTCCTCCAGATCTCTCGAGCAGTCACACAATTGGAGACACGATCAAACTCAAGAATCGACAAAGCAGCATAAACCTCAGCACGAGCAATATTGTTCGCATTGTGTTGGTCAAACTGCTCTTGATTTATACGGGCAGCAAGTACCACGTAATCAGCATTCTCAATGATCTCCCAAACACGCAAATCAATCCCCTGAAGATGAGCCTGCATATGAATCTTCTAATACGAGTAGTTCTCCCCATTGAATTGGGGTGGCTTGCCAGATCGGTGAATCAAAGCCATGTCGCCTTTAGCGGATCACGGACCGATTAAGGTGGAAGTAATTCTTAACCGGCTCTGATACCAATTGAAGGACTGGATACGATGACCAGAGGGGGGTGAATAGGAACCTCAAATTTCCTTCAATACTTTAGGTCCTCGGCTCGGCAAACAACCCAAGAAACAATACACAAACCACGAAGTCCATGACCCTATTGAGAGGGTGGATGTTTCCTAAGAACATAGCAGGACACCACAAAACCAATGCAACACACCGAAAGCGAATCGGAGACCAAATGGACAAGCAATGATGCAAAACAGTGTATCGGGTGTACTACCGGTAGTACAGGTAGACCAACCGGTAGTACCGACAGTGACCGGAAGTTCTAGGGAATATTTTTAGCCCAAGTCGAACGTGCCCTTGACTGCCCATAAATGCACTACCGGTAGTACTGGTGTTACTGCCGGTAGTACCGGTGAGGTACCGGTAGTACCAGTGGTTCAAAATGGTAGTACTAAAAAGAATCGATCAGCGAAATTGCACTACCGGTAGTAACACCGGTAGTAGCACCGGTAGTACCGGTAGTACCGGATAGAAACGCGCGAAAATTGCCCCAAACAAGGAAAATTTGATTTCTCGGTCAAATCAACTCTGATTGCCACAAAATTTTAATCATAGGGTCACAAGGCAATAGGGAAGCTACCTCTAAAAGGTCATGGCCTAATTTGACACGAATCAAGAAAAATCATAAAAGAAGTGAAAACCCATCAAGAACTCGCCATGAACATAAAACCGCCCCGATCTATGAGCTCGTGAGGGATCAAATGATTTCCTTTGGTGAAAACACTCTACTCACATCATAGCTCGATCCAAGGTAAGAAAAACAGCCTCAAATGGTGCAAAATTGAAGAATTTCGACCACAAAATAGGAGGGGAAAAGAGACTCAGGATGAACACCTCAAGAACAACAAGAACACAAATTCATCACGAATATCACATGAAGATAAAAGCCCAGAGGGCACGAGCACACTAGGGGGTGCTCTTCCGATGAATAAATTCACTACAAAATGTCTTGCAGTGGACCCCACACACTCTGAAAGACTAGAGACTGGAAAACACTGGAATGGGAGAGATGAGACTTTGTGGAGGCAGTCCCTCTTATTTATAGTCTTATTACATAATTCCAATTCTACCCCTAGACATTCTAAGAGAGAACCACCTAGCCAGGGGCATTATGGTCCAACTCAAGTTTTCCTGATCCAACGGCCACCGCGCCTCCTCACCGGTAGCCTCGCTCCGAAACGATCTCCCCGATGCCGCCACGTGCCGTCCGTCCGCATCGAGACCTCCGCTCGAGTTTTGAGACCCAAACCCAGAAAACCTACCACTGATGGTTTTGAGGACAAACCACCAAACCGCTCGCGAGTATCATACCATGTACGCATCCTCCGCTGATGGTTTTGAGGCCAAACCATCAAACCGTCGCCGATAGTTTTGAGGGCAAACCACCAAACCGTCGCCAATGGTTTTGAGGGCAAACCACCAAACCATCCGCGAGTAGCATAGCCCGTACGCGTTCCCGCTGTGTGCACTTGCGCTCGTTGATGTCCCAAGTGTCAGCCACCGTGGCTGGCCACCCGGCCATCCGGTCCCTCGGTCCAAGCCTCGCGTCCGTCTTTCACCGCAACCGGTCCGTCAGCACGGCACTCCCTACTTGACCTTCTCCTGACCGCTGCCACCGCCTCTGGACTCCACACCTGCACATCACGAAGCCAAGAGACACCGTTTTGACACATAACCCTATGCCAGGGGATCAGTAGAACCACCGAACCAACCACACACCAAAGTGTTGGCATGTTGACAATCGCTCATCACAACCACAAGGGTGCTCCACAATGGTTATCTAAAAACCATGTGTTCGCATCAAGGTTCTCCTGGACATTCTGATGTACCATCCATTTCTACTGTAAGTATATTTTTTTCTAATTTTTTGTGATGATAATAAATATATGTGACCTGACGTTGTGCTTGGTTGTCTCGAGATTGGATTGCTTATATGCAGTCAAATATTATTTTGCTCTATAATTATATTTTAAGGGTTGTTTTGATAGTTCCTGATGTCATGCTAATTGCACAAAGGGAAATGATGTTTTGCTATGAAACTTGTTTTATAACAAAATGGTAGTTAACTTAGTTATCTTGCTTGTTTCCAATTTGCATAGCTCTTGGCCAAATAGTTTGAGAGTTATGGCTATGCAAAGTTGGTCTTCAGAACTAGTTGTTCTTTCTTTTTGTTTCTTATTATGTTTCTGAAGCAAGACAATTACCTCTGTATGTCTTATGCTGCAAGCTAAACTAACTCAAAAAGGTTCTGGGGTGCATGCAGCTGGGCTGTCCAAAGGCTTTGCCTTAGTGTGTCTTTGACCATAGCTGTTAGATTGTATCCAACATATCTATTCTGTCTTGTGTGTTTGTGTGTGTCCAAAGGCTCTAAAAGTTTGATGGTTGAAAATATACTTCTGTATCTTTGTTGGAATCACCTTAATACCTACTATAGTTTGTGAGATACATCTGTTGCAATTCAGTGTTTGTATTGTCAGAAATCTGTTGTCTGAAATATAGAGCGGTACTGTTTGAGGTCTGTTTTTGCTTGGGTAAACCTCAGAATCTGGGAATGTGTTCTCAATGAAAACTGTAGAGAATTTTGTAAGCTTTCTAGCGATGTATATTTCACATTCATTTGATTATTAGAGAGCAAGTTATGCCCATTTTTCTGCACTTCTCTTTGTCTAACTCGCTAGAAAATTAAGAACTACTTGCCTTTTTCTTATCTGCTATATATATATCATCTACATACATCTGTGGCTGTGTGTGTCTTGTGTTCTCATTCTCGTCTAAATAATGAACAAAGCTCTGATCAACCATGTGATAAATTTGGGCCCATCCTATTGTATTAGGTTTCGTGTGGAAGTCTAAAAGAGGATGATGCAAGGAAGTATTTCCAGTAGCTGATCAACATGTTGATTACTACCATAGCAGTGGCGTCTAACACTGTTGGTGAGTACTACTTTAACAGTTCATAATGGAGAGAAGTGTGCAAGTTCAGGTCACTGAAATAAAAGAAGACAACCTGAGGTTTACTGGGATACATGACAGGTTGTTTGCTCCTTTGCTTGGATTTGGGGAGGATTATGTGTCTGCTTTAGTCACTTTTTTTGTTGAGTTGTCTCAAACTATTTACTTGAGTCGATTTTTTCAGCTAATTTTTTTTCCTAACTTGCTGTGATCGGGCTTCCAAGTTCACCATTCCCGAGGAGGCACTGGATCTGGAATGGGCACCCTTCTCATCTGAAAGGTTAGGGAGGAGTACCCTGATCGGATGATGCTCACCTTTTTCTGTCTTCCCCTCATCCAATGTCTTAGACACTATTGTCAAGCCATAGCTTGCAACACTATCTGCCCATCAGATAGTTGAGAATGCTGGTGAGTCCATGGTTCTTGACATTGAGGCTCTTTTATGACATTTGCTACTGAACTCTGAAGCTTACCACACCTAGCTGTGACTCAAGTACAGATATCATGTTGTTGACACCGTTTTTGACACGTGTCAATATGGGCCGAAAACTGTGCCGATCGGCAAGGGAGTGGTTCTTCTCCAGCATTGCTTCTGAGTTGCCGATGGATGATTGCCGATAAAGGATATGTTGATCTCGTACATTGCCGATGAAGCCAGAGAGCTGTTGCCGATGAAGCCAGAGGGCTGTTGCCGATGGAGAGAGAGGCATGGTTGCCGATGGAAAGCAGAGCTGAAGAACGTGGAAAGCAGGTCTGAGTCATTATCGATGGGTTGCCGATGGAATCTACAGCAATGAGGAGCGTGCCGATAGAGGTTTCATCGTAGAGCAATGGATAAGAAAACTGGCAATATTTATGCCATTATTTTAATAGTCTATTTTTGAGTCCGACTTTGGTACGAGTCGTTATTTTTTATTCCTTAGAGATAAGACTTGTTTAGGTAATACTTTGTCATGTCTGTTTAGGACTCATAGTACCAGGGTATGAATATGTACCGAGAGACAATGTAAAGAGACACAATCAAATACAACAAATCTATTACTTTTATCTACTTTTCCAGCAATCTACTTTTTGATGACTTCGTCACCAGTACCTTTTCCTTTTCAACGAGTTCTTTCAAGAATCGGCGGGCTGCATCAACTTGATCTCCGGCGACCTTGCAGGTTCCGCGTCTACCGAGCACGATTCAGGCTTTGACGTCTGGGCGTATCGCTGTCGTCTCGTCTGATCTGTTCAATAGTTATCGAATATCATCTGAGCTTTGGCGTCCGGGCGTATCGCTGTC
>CM041640.1:6413537-6427564 GCA_023333625.1 Bothriochloa decipiens
TATGTATGTATGTATGTATGTATGTATGTATGTATGTATGTATGTATATATGTATGTATATGTATATCTACAAAGGTGTTCACATCAGTCACAAGTTAGCACACATAAACCATCTGGTAATATAATTGGATTGATCCTATATATGGTGAGAGAGTTTATTAAGCTCATAGCAAATTCATGAAGTCCGTACATAGTCAAACCACTGGCTGTTATGTCATCATGTGGCACTTCTTTAAATATATATTCTATACAGAGATTGAAATTTAAATGTAGTATACTATATACAACAAGAAATTAGAACCTGTGCAGAAGGACGTGCCTGCGGTTGCGTTATATGCCGAAGAAACGGTGGCGTGATTGGTGCGTGCCCAATTTTTTACAAGCTAAAAAGATTAACCGATTATATATAGTCCCGACTTGGCCGATCCGATTCTACACCGCGATCGATCATAGCGCCCGACGCGACACCGCCACCAGACGGGATCCATCGCGCCATGTCGGTCCCGGCATCACACGGCACACGCACCTCTCAGAGTCGACTTCCGTTTCAAAAGAGGACGGAGTCGATGCGGACTCCGCAGATCCAATGAGCGCGGCGACGTACGTGGTCTACCCCTACGACCCCGTGACGTTGGCGGCGGACACGAGCACGGCCGTGACCAACGCGGCATCGTGGTGCGCATGCCCGGCAACAGGCGTGGCGTGCGCCGCGCCAAGGGCACCGTGCTTTCTGTCGACGGCGTCCTCCTTCACAGTTCACAGTGTCAATGTCTCTTCCCTCCTTTTTCTTTTGTCCTGAAATTCAAGTCTAGCTATATCAATTCAACCCACGAAACAGCCATAGACAGCCCAGCCCACAAAACAGCCAGAGCCGGCCCAGCCCACGGTATGACCGAGGCATTGCCAGTCCCAGGCCCAGCAGCACTAGTGCTGCCGCGTCCACGCCCTAGCTCTAAATTTACCCTAGTCGGCCACGCCCCAGCCGCCGCACGCAGACGCAGCTAGCCGATCGCGCCGCCACCTTCTCCGGTGACTGTCTTCCCCCAATCCCACCGTCTGCATCCTCGTCCGGTCCTCCAAAGGTGAGCCCCAATCCCCAGCCCTAATTCACAAGATTTGAATCCTGTAGCGGTGAGTCAGGAAATGTCGAGCTCTGTTTGGTGGGAAGGGCCACATGTTCTAGATGCGAATTTGCGCCATGCGCACGGTCGGGATTATCTTGATGCATACCTGGCTCTCTGTATTGTCGTGTTCTCTTGAACTGATAGGGATGACAAGGCCAAGTTGAAACATTGCATATCTCGAAGACTGATATTCTAATTCCTATCTTGTATCAGCATTTTTTTTTTTTTTGCCATTTATGAAAATTCTACTTGCGCCAAACCTTGTATTTGGATATGTACTAAGCTTGCTTACTTCGATTGTTCTGCAAATAATATCTTGTGACCCATATCCTTTACTAGGTCGACCCATAAAAAAACTTGTGAGGTGTCATCTTGTAGTGTTTTGCTTGTGTCAATGAACTTTAAGGGAGTCTGTTAATGAGTGTGGGAAGTTGTTGAAGCGGCTGACATTAGGTTACTTGTCATGGTACAAAAACAAGAGAGTACCAATTTTGGGATATTGGAGAAATTTCTGATATTCTCAAATTCCTAGGAGCTTGCTTAATTATTCATCTCATTGAGGGTCTCTGTAAGAAATGTATTTGTAATGGTCTTTCTACAATTCTACATCATTGCATTTTAATACTCATATTACCAGACTTGATAAAGAAAACTTCCACTAGCTGTCCCGAGTCTATCCTGCTTTCGTTTGCAATGATTCTGTGATTCTTATTTATTCATGTTGGATTTATCAGGGCTCATCCCTGCACGTGGATTCAAGATGTATCTCCAATACTACATCAACGAGAAGGGGGACAAGGTTTACACCACCAAGGTTGTAAGAGCTTGTGATTAATCTTCACTGAATAGCTCATGATTTTGGGGTGTTTCAGCCCATGCTAACCTGCGCATCTTTGTTCTTGCTTTGCAGAAGGAGTCGCCTCTTGGGGTGCCAACGCAGTCTGCTCACCCGGGTACGCCGCCTTGGTTCACTGGAGTTACTCCTTTGTACTGTTGTTATGTTACTTACCAATCAACGCATAATAGTTGGGTAGCTTTCTTTTGTTGTGTTGGAGGATGCAGTCATGGCTGTCTAATTGGAGCCCCACCTTATTTGTGTCATTTATCTGATTACTGTATCTTCCATTTCTTCTGAGTTTCGATTCCGAGTATGTTAAGCAGATAAATGAGAATCTGAGTAAAGAGTAATGGTACCCATCAAAACTGCAGATAATATTTTTTTTCTTTTCCAGTAACAATTCCCTTTGCTTTTATATGATCAATGACATTGCCTGACTTTCATGTATGATTTAGAATTCTGACCAGTCATGAATGGCCTTAACGTGAACACTGTTTGTCACATTAAAGCTTCATTCTGTTGTATTGAGAATTGAGAATGTGGAATTTGGTCTTTTTCATGGTTGCATTTGCGGTTTTGATTGTTCAATAACTCAAGTGCCCTTTCTCTGAACATGAATGAATTACTGAAATGTCCTCCTTGTGCTGCAGCTCGCTTCTCACCAGATGACAAGTACTCTCGCCAGCGGTTCCTGTTGAAGAAGAGATTTGGACTTCTGCCTACCCAGAAGCCTGCACCAAAGTACTGAATCCTCAAGCCCTCTACTGTCCAACCATGGATGTTCAGGAGAAAATCATCTGTTACACTGCTTGTTGGTTGGAATGTACTGTAGAGTAGCTATCTGAGAAGAAATTAAACACTGCTATGCACTACTATGATATTTCAGCAGCACATTCAGCCACAATATGTAATGCTATGTGATTGGCAGATGGTGCTTCCTAACGTTGCATCTGTGTGTCCGTCTGATCGTGCAGTGATCCTCTTTTGGTCTAAACTGCTGTCATGCTTAACAACTACGGAGTATGGTGGAGTCTAGACTGTTGGTGAATTGTGTGTCGTTTGGGCATTCTGCTGTGGTTGAGCAGCTTAGCACATAGTAGAACTGAGACGGTTCTGATGATAATCAGACAAAGTTTGCTTGCTGCATGGTAAGACATAAGACATAAACCAGCAAACTTAGCTGGAATAAGAAATTGACACTGCTGTTGTAAGTACAACCAACAGCAATAGAGGACATTATTCAGACAATCTTCTTTCAGTTTTTTCAAACCGACTGATGACCACAGTACCGTAGGTGTGTTTTGTACATTACTCCTATCGATTTCCTATTGAACTTTCAAGTAGTAGCATGTACATGCTCAATGCAAACAGCCCCGAAACTATGGAAATCGATGATGCAAGAGTCATGTGTCTCATGAATCATCAGTGGGCAGAATACCCAAGGCCTTGCCATACTCGATGACATTATCGTAGATCTCATCAAGAGTGTTGTGCTTGAACTGGAACCCTTCCCTGACCAGCTTCGCCGACAAAATGCAGGCCCCCGGCTTCTCCAGGAGCGAATCCTGATCGTAGGTGCTGAAACGCAGTAGCATACATACCGTGTCACTTGACTTGCTCGACGTGACCAACAACTGATCATTCCAGCAGTAATGCCAGAATAATACAGTATAAAAATTCAGAGTTAGCTCTGGGTGCGACTGATATATCCTTACTACAGATTCTGATTCACGTCGTATTGTGGGTACTTGTGTGCCAGGAAACGCGCCAGCTCGACGATGGTCGTGTTGTGGCTGCAGCAGTTGTACCTCCCCGCGGCGGCGGCCTCCTCGGCGACGAACAGCATGGCGCGGCAGAGATCGTCGATGTGGACCAGCTGCAGCCCGCCGGAGACCTCCTCGAGTACTTTGAGCACGCCCAGCGACGCCGTGTCGCCTGAAATCAATCACACCAAACTGACATAGCTCGTGAGAGCTGCATGCAAAGAACACGTTCTCCAATCGATCGATGTCACCAACATCCACCGACCTGATAGATGTGAGAGGCAGTAAAGGATGCTAGTGCGGGTAGTCGGCGCCGGCGCGGCGCCGACGGTGATGACGGGGCAGACGGTGACGAGGCTGAGGCCGTGCTCCTCCGCGAACCTGGACGCCGCCTTCTCCACGAGCACCTTGGACGCGCCGTATCCCCACTTCGGTGGCTTCCGGGCCCTGAGGTACTCCATGTCGGACCAGGAGTCGTCATCCAGGACATGTCCGTCGTCGTCGCCACGCAGATCCGGCCTGATGAACACCGCGGCCGACGACGAGGTCAGGACCACGCGTCGCACCGTGCCGGCCTTCACGCACGACCTCATCACGTTCAGCGTCCCTCGGACGGCCGGCTCGATCAGCTCTTTCTGAAATATAATCGCCAAGAAACACTCAGTCGACTCAGATCAGAGCTGCGTGTGCGGTCCATCCATCACAAAAGTGAATGAAGCCAGTTGGCCATGGCACCTCTATATCCTTCCCTGAGGTGAGGTTAATCGGAGCTGCGACGAGGAAGGCGTAGTCGCAGTCTGCAACGGCGTCATCGAAGCTGCCTTCTTCGTCCAGGTCGGCGCGGAGGACTTCAAGTGGCCCAAGCGCCTCCAAGTCCTTGAGATGGGAGTTCTTCGCCATGTCATCTACGTACAGATTATTACACAGGTCAGGACATGAGCTTCAAACATCTGATAATCTCTCGAATCGAATTCAATCTGCAACTCATCAGGATAAAGAACCAGACCTGGGTTCCTGACCGTCGTCTTGACGGCGTAGCCCTTCTCAAGCAGAAACTTGATGAGCGCCGAGGCGACGTACCCACCGCCCCCGGTCACGCACGCCGTCTTCTTCTTCTCCACTACGGACGACGACATCGCCGGCGTCGACGATGGTGCTAGCTGGCGACTTTGAGCAGGCCGATTTTTTCCGTCGCAAGATAGGTAGGCAGTAGACGATGAAACTGAGCGCGACTTGTCCTGCTTTGTAGGAGGTCAGGAGGTGGGGAGCTTATTGATGTGCTGCACGTAATCAACATGATAAGCACCTTCTTATTTCCGTTTCCGGCTTTTCTTTTTCAGAAACAACAAACATATGATTATGATGGTTCCAGTGCAGTTTGCGCCGTATGCTGCATTGCTGCTGCAGTGACGATGCGACTGCAAAGATTCATTTGTCATTTTGAAGGACATGATGAGTGCAGTGGTGACATGCTTCACACCTTTTTTTGTGAACGAGACATGCTTCACTTTATGTTAGCGTACAACCTTAATTATTTGAATTTACAATATTTCAAATCTAATGGCTCAGAATGAGGGTGGGCTGCCTCTATGCTCAATTGCTCACAAATGTATTTTCTGTTTTGGACCCAATTGAGGTCTTCGAAAAAACATGAGCCTCTCTGAAAGGAAAGTGTGTATACAGTATACTAATAGTTCTGAAGATTAGCTCAATATCTAAAACAAGTGCATCTCTTTGACATTTAAATGCGGCATGGATTGTATAGACAAATGCGTGTACATTGCCATTTCTGTGCATTTGTTTATCTGTCAGTTCATAAGATGCATATAGTTGTTTAATTTGTCTCAAGCTGTGACTATTTTTCCATTTCATTACACATCCCTAGTGTTTCCAAATGGTCAGTTTCCACAGAAGACCCTCATTGATCAGTCTTTATCAATAAAAGCCCACTTGGTATGTCTGACTCGCGCGCATCCTCAGTATTCATCTATTCGATGGAACTTTTCAGCGACAACCAATGCATCTACGTTAGGCATGAACAATAAGCATCGATCTATCTACGGAATCGAATTCCATCTGCCACTCAGTGAGATATATCGTCTAAGAAATTAGTGCACGCAGCAGACGATAGAGTGGGCAGACACCAGACCGCCGGTCAGACGCACGCTGTCTTCTTATCCCCTACGGACGACGACATCCCCTGCGTCCACCATGGTGCCTAGACAGTGATTTTGAGCAGGCAGGCGAATAGCCGATGAAACTGAGCGTTCAATAATATGACTAGTCCGCATGAGGTCAGGGGAAACAATGGCACGTGCCCTCTGCCAAAATTGACTGAGCTTCTGGATGTGCTTCACTGCACGTCATCGTTACATGATAAACATCTGCGTTCGGTTTCCTTTTCTTTCCGAACCAACAAACATGATTACGATGATTCCAGTGCAGCCGTCGTAAGCTGCATACAGTTCTTTACTCGCCAGCCCGAGAGATTCATTTTACTTGCTTGCCATAGCAAAGAAAAGCTCACGCGCACATGCCCAGAGATAACCGGCTGGAAACATTATCTGAGTAGTTATTACAAGAGTCAAAATTTTGGCAATTTGGCTAGATGAATTGCAAAGAAGCAGGCCATGCTCATTTCCACGCCTTGCGACCCCTGAACTGATTCCCACTGCGCTTGCGCTGCTGCTTCTTCTCCTGCCGGGAACGTGCTGCCTTGGCTCTAGTCGCTGCCAGGGGCATCCTCTTCTTGTGCTGCTTCTGCTTATTGCTCAGGCCACCGGTCTACATGACATTACGAATCATACAATCAGAAAAGGTTACACAAGAATCGATTCGACGATGGCCCTGATAAAAGGCCATGTCTTCACCACAAACAGAAACAGCCTGCAAGTTTACCTTTTTCTGTTTCACAGCCGATTTCGCCATGTACGGACCTCTATCCTCTCTTCCAGCTTTCACTAACGCTAACCTTTCTTCCTTCGACATCTTTCTCCTAACATGAGCCTGCAGTCACAAAATTTATCAGTGTCAAATGTATGCACGTGTCACTGTGTGAATGGGTGCACAACAAAGGGAGAGGGAGAGCACCTCAAGCTCGAGTGGATCAACACGCTTCCTACTGAGCTGATCCGAAGATGGCATCTTAAAGGTTACAGATCTCGTGTCACTACCCTTGATTAGTCCATGTTGAGCCAAAGCCACCTTTGCCTCTTTCTTTGCCTGAAACACAAATATATTTGGTCAATTAATGCATGATCCATCTAAGAACAGAATGTGAGGAAATTTATTTTGCCACAAGTAGCTTTTCCATTTCCATGGGCATGCCCAACTTCTTAGTTAAAAGAACTTGATGAATGAACTAATCAGGCAAAATGAAATACTGTAGATCTATTAGCCGTCCAAAATTCACATACCTTGAGTTCTTTGATGCGTTTAAAATCTTCATCAGACAGAATTTTACCAGTTTCATCAGATGAAACTTCAGCCTTCTGGGCAGTTGCTAACCTCTTCAGAGCTCGAAGGCTTGCATCAGCAGCATTTAGCTCTCCAATATAATCACTTAACTTCCGCTTCTCCACTTTAGAGCCACTGCCTTTCGACTTGTCTTCCTCATCACTGTCGTCATCCTGCTCTGAAGCTTCGTCCTCTGAACCATTTATGCTTTCTTTCAGTTCATTATCATCATCTTCGTCTTCATCAGATATATCAGTATCAGTGTCCATGCCAGAGTCATCGCCTAGTTCATCGCTATCATTGGAGTCATCTTGACCTGTACCATCTTCATCATCAGATGCTTCATCTTCCTCACCATCAGCATCACGTTTGTTTGCAACAGATAAACCCTCCATATTTTCTTCTGTTCCAGGAGGGGCAGATGCCAAGTCCATCTCATCATTGGAATCAAAAGCATCAGACTCATCGTCCAAGCCTTCCCCTTCTGAAGAAATATTTTCATCGAGCAACTCGGCACCAGGCACGTTGCTAGCAACAGTGACTTCTCCAAATGCTTTGGGCCGAGCCTTTGGATCCACAGGACGGCCACGATCTTTCTTGACTAACAATGAAGGGCAGATCTGAACTTCAAGTAACAGAGGTTTAGTGACAGGGAATTCCAACATACAGAACAAACATTGGAAAATTTGCAGGAAAAGATCTGACCTCTCTGAATAATGTGATCAGCGAACGAGCAGCAATGGAAACAGCTTTCTCATGGGACTTTTTGTATAAAACGAGGTCTTGGAGCAGATCCTCATTCATCATCTGCAAGTTTATCATATGAGTGCATGTAGTATAAAGATAGGCGCAACAAAGAAACTGTACATCTCATCAGATATTCTAGAACGCACAGGAATCTCAGATTTAGATGCGTGTTTGACATCAGCAAGAGCCCTGATAAAACAGTTCCACCGCAATAGCAATAATGGCAGACAACGACAAACTAAAACCGTTTACAACTCTATTGCTATTCAGCTATTTACATGCTCAAAAATTTTAGCAGCACAATATTGCAACCTTTTCAGTCTATCAGTAATTAATACAGAAAAGAAAAAATAGTGAAAATATAGCCATTATGCCCTCTGCTTACGTCATATATGAAAAACAACTAACAAAAGAACTATATTTCAGCTCCAGTGCCTAGGGGCATCTGTCTAGTACCATTGCAGACAAGAGTATTGTTTAAGGCATACAAAAGATTAAGGTACCTACCAAAGGCATTCTCATGCAGATCTCTCTCACAACATTTAAGCCAACAGCAATAGCCTAAAAGAAGTAGAGTCAGATATATGCTCATGTGATCCTGTTAGCTGGAAGAAAACATAATCTGTATGTCGAAAAAGGGTTGCAAACCTCTGGGCGAGAACGGTCATGAACAAACTGATTTACTATCTGCTTGAACAGTGGTTCAACAGCATCTGGAGGTACCTAATATTTAAGCATATATTTTGCATTCAGAAAAAAGAAAGTAATGTAAGTGGAACCATTAGTTACAAAGGAATGAACTTTGGAAGACGTCCAACCATATCATGGCACGCTTGAACTGCTGCAGCGAGTAGAGTCGTCACATCTCGTTGATGAGGCTGCACACAGATGTATAAAAAAATATAACTGAGTTAGTGTTACCAAACAAGTTGGTGTTACAAAGGCTGATACAAACAAAAATACCATGTTAAATAACATACTTGAACATATCTTTGAAGATACGGGTAGAAATTCAACAAAACCAAGTGATGCAGCCCAATAGTCCTCGCAATTACTTTTAGCATCATCATCCTTACCTGCAGTGCAAATTGAAGCTTAAATGCTTGATTCTTGCTAAAGAGAAGGTCAAAGAAGGCATTAGAGATGTTATGAATTGAATGTAGAAAAAAAATGAGTATGACCTCAAATCGCTCATTGCATTTCTGCAGCCGAGAGAAAAGCTTCTCAGCAAAACCCTGCCATCCAAAAATATAAAAAAACATTTCAGCATAATAGAGGAGTTTCATAGATCACAAGTGGGTATGCCATTCCACAGATATTAGAGGCACTATCTTACCTGGGCATCCTTTAAATATGACAGGGGTGAATAGAAACTGGAACCAGTCTCTTCAACAGATTTCCGCTGTTGCCTTTTCATGCTACGAATGACACGCTGTAATTTAGCTTTCTTCTTTTTCTTACTAGCAGCTGTGCCTTTGTGATTTGCCTGAGAATTCATACCAACAAAATACGAAAGGATGCATCAGAGGGAATAAAGCAAAGCAAATCAAGGATATCTATAAAATGTCAGCTGAGGCACAAACAGTTAAAGTACCTTATAAACATCTTGTTTACTAAGAAGAATTTGTGGGTTTTGATCAGCTTCATCTTCACTGCTTGATGCGTCGCTGTCATCCTCTTGTGGAGCATTTTCATATCCAAGAAGGAATGAAATAGCAGCTATCATAATCCTGCATGCAATGACAATCGTTTAGGTTGGGAGCAGCCAATAGATTAAAAAAAATGCTCTGGCTGCATGTACCTAGAGGAAGGGTGGAAACAAGCATCGCATATTGCATTTGTTGTGCGTTCATCAAACCAGACCCTCCGACGGTGAAGATCGCACAGGATAGTAAATGCCCTCTTTGCTCGTGACTCTTCTTCAGCCTGAGAAACATGTGTATAAAATGAGCTCGGAGAAAAACAAGTTCGTATATGTTTTTCAATATGCTAAAACCTGATGGTACTGATTGATGCATTCACAAGATGTCACAAACCTGTAAGAATTTAAAAAGGACATTTTGCAATTTGCGATTTGTCAATTCATTCTTGTGCTTCTGGTTCATCCTCCTGATACTGTGTACAATATGCGAAAATGCTAGCTTTTTTACAGCTCGGTCTCCAATAACTTGAAGCTCCATAAATAACTCCATTGTGTCCTCAAGATCGACAATCTGATTATTTTTTTTTTGTCATGACAAAAGAGGGGGATGGCAAAAGAAGTGATCAGATTTCAATAGCACACAAGATGTGCCAAATAAATCAGTTACTGTGCAATGCCAAAGTGAATTAGTTACACCTAGTTAATAACACACCCAAAATTTCTAGTTTGAGATATCTATGTTCCCACTGCTTACTTGAAAGAGGATACTCACGGTAATACGAATCTAACAAAAGTTACCTAGCACTCTATCTAAATGTAGTGAAGCCCACATCAATTTTGATCAAAATCAGTGATTTATCGATGTTGGACCTTACTGATGAGAGATCATAACAAACTGTAACACATTTCTGTTAAGAAGAACAAAGGAAATACGAAAAAAGAACATGAGCATGTCGTTTTGTAACATCATCAGGAAATCATACTCAGTGTAAAGCAAATTTCCTTAATCTGTTGGCATCCATCCACTAAGCCAACCACAAGGAAATCTAATTCCACAATAACTTAGCCATTTTGTAATACTTTAAATTGGAGTTATTAGAAGGCGAAATGTAGACATAGCTCACGTATCTCAGACTTTGATTGAAATACCAATACCAGCAGTAACACCAAAATTATTTACCTTCCGATTAACCAGCAGTATAAGCGCCTGCACGAGGTGCTCCCGGAGCCCCTGCGGCAGCCCACGCGCGTTGGTGTCGAGCAAACCCCCAATCTGGTCGGGCAAATCGGCGAGGTCATCCGGGTAGAACGGCGCGACGTGGGCGAGGAACAGGGCGAGGTCCCCGAGCTCCTTGGCCACCTCCCCGCCGCCACCTCCCGAGGACGAGGTCGTGGCCAGCGCCGCCTGCTGCTGGAAGAGGAACACCGAGGACTCGAAGTGGCGGTGCAGCTGGCGGAGCTCCTCCTCGTAGCCCTCCGGGTCGCGCTTCATCTTCGCCTGCAGCACGGGGAGGTTGTGCGCCTGGCCAGCCCCGATTGACGCCGAGGCGATCGCCGCATCCGGCGTGAACGCCGGCGCGTGATTGCGCGGCATCGGGGCGGGAAAGGAAGAAACGCCTTGGCCTGCGCCGCCGCCGCCGGTGTGCTGCTAAACCCTAGGGCGGGCGCGGCAGTGGAACCAGACGGGGAACGACCGAACCGCACCCAGAGAGGGGAAAAAACAGAAATCTTGTTGCTCCAAAAGTTGTTTTTGCAACCCCTAGGCCCAAAGTCACGTACACAGAGGCCCAGCACTAGTAGTAGCATGCAGCCCAGCGAAAGATTGTAGTAGTAGAAAGATGGTTTTCGGGCATGAATGAATATATTGCAAAATAATAAAAAAATGAATGAATATTGCGAAAAGACACAATTTGTGTAGGGATGGCTGCTGGCTATTTTCTCTAACCCCGACCCCGTAGTGCGGGAGCCTACGGCACTGGGTACACCCTTTCTTTTTTAAAGAGCGGCCCTGATGCAAGCGGTAGAGCTTTGTCGTCTGTGACCAAGAGGTTCAGGGTTCAAGCCCCAGCCTCTGCATATTTGTGCAGGGGTGGCTGCTGGCTATTTTTTTTCCACAGACCCCACAATGCGGGAGCCTACGGCACATAGTACGCCCTTTTTTATTGCGAAAAGACACAATTGTACAAAAAAAATTGACGGTGATCATTTGAGTAACAACAGACTTAGTTTCCGTGGAGAAATAAGAATGAAAGAAAGTTACCAGGCTGTGGTTCTTATACTATCCTACTCTTTACATTTCAAATTAAGTTTTTTTGACTTTTTTACCTCAAAATTAATCACTCGTTTTATTTAAAAAAATCATGCAAATATATCTAAATTTAAGTTATTTTTAAAGATATTTTATTAATAAAGTATGTTATAAAAAATAATATTTTATATAAAATTTAAAATAAGACGAGTGATCAAATTTAGAGACAAAAAATAAAATGAACTACCATTTGAATGGAGGGAGTATGATCACAATAAATTAGTTGATACGGACATGTGTGGAAGGAAAATGAGGCAAATATGAACTTCAAAAGATAAAGATTTACGTTCACTTTTGTAACAGACCATTTTATATATAGTTTCATTGCTTGAAACTGGCGTGTCCATTCTCCTTTTTGATCAAAGTAAGAAGGACCCCCCATCCGCATCGCCCACGCGCAGGCGGCCGGGGCGGAACCCTAGCAGGTCGCCGTCGGGCCTCCCATTCCCATCTCTGCCTCGCCGCCGCCTGAGCGCACCGCCCGGAGGCCAGCGCGGCACGCGGGGATGGTGGCGGCGGAGCGACAGGCCGGGCGACGCCTCTCCTCCAGCACGTTGGAGGGGGCGCGGAGTTGGGGAGCGGGCGGCGTTCCTCCGGCGCGTGACGGCGGCGCTGGCTTCCCCTCTACCGGATCCACGCCTCCTCAGCTGGATTCGCGCGGCTCCCTCCTCTTTCTCCCTCCACTTGCCTCTGGGCAGCCCGGGTCTGGCCTTCTTCGGCTGGATCTGGACCTATGGTAGTCATGGTGTGGGGGGAGGGGGTGTCACACCCCACTTTTAAGGATAAAAGTAAAATGCATAAATAACCTTATATGTTCCCCAGGAACCGTCGCACATATAGGATGACAAATTACAAAGAGTATCATCACCCTGTTTATTACATAGCGCACCAATATTTATTACAGAGTATTGCGCATAAACAATAAATAACTAAGATATCTTTATTGCGAAAACTCCACACAGGGACACGTCAACTGGTGAACATCAAGCCTAGTACTCATTCCGATAGCTCTCACTCCAACCTTCATCTGTTACCCATCCGGGATTTTTCAAAATTAAAAGTAAAGCAAGCGTAAGTACACAACCGTACTTAACAAGCATAACATGGGTTCATGAGGCTCAAATAAGCTAACACGGTTCGACTGCATTTAGCTTTTATATGTTTATCAAGTTGATCAGTTAAGCAGCATCAAGGTGGCAAGTGTTTCCCGAAACCATCATGATCCATGTAACATAAATAAATAGTATACATAACAGCAAATGTATGAACAATTTAACATGACAAGAGAGATCATCATTAGTGTAAGGGGTTCCAAGGCCGCTCGTGTCCTTGAGCAAGGCTAGTATACCAGTTTATTAAACTCCGCGCAGAGGTGTACACTTTCACTGTGAGCCGTGAATTGCCCTTTCGCCCGAGGAGATCAGCCTCGTAGCCCACTACCAAGGAGGACCGGCAGGGTTCACTATGAAGCCTTTCAAAGGTTCGTCTAACAAGTTAGGGCCACTGAGGTTTCTGTGCCCTACGGATGTAGTATCCCCCTTCTGATGGCACACGACCGCAGCCTATACTTATACAGACAGAGGTCCAACTACACCCAACCCGAAACACACCCCCCTTGCGCCATAAAGGGAACCGCTAACATGCTAGAAAAGGTCCTCATACTGAGCTAAAACCAGAGCCATATAGCCCTCACAGTTGTACTGTAAATCCCGGAAGGTACGTTACTGATTAATCCTCAGGTGGTTAAAAGTCATTTTTACTGTTCATGTCACAAATACTCATCAAGCCACAAGATCATGATATCATTAAGCACTAGCATCTTTGTGGCAGAACCTCCTAAATCATATGGCCCACACGCATGATTATTGTCTAAACAGACTCCAAATAACCATGACTGTGTTCCATACGACTTAAAAAGTCTGTCGGGTAAATCCCGAATCATCCACGATTCTCCGAGCAGGATCAATCATTGTAGAGAGACATTGCAGTATTACAACAGTTTCATATAAATAAAATACCACGGAGTAAAACAGCGGAAGACTTACAATAACATACATTTACAAACTCTAAGTTTCAAAATATTTACAATGATAGGTTTAAATTATACAAACCATAATAGTAGTGGAGTAGCAGTAGATTACAATATTAC
>CM041640.1:6452564-6472381 GCA_023333625.1 Bothriochloa decipiens
ATTTGCGATGGCATTCTAAAATAGGGTTTTATTATTTCATGTGACCAAACATTACAAAAACTCGATCAACCTATGAAATATAAATTTGTTTTAGTTAATGCACATTAAGGTTAACCTAAACATGGATGCTTTGCAGTGCATATGATGACATGGCATGTTTTAGTTAATTTAACACCAGAGGTGTTACAATCTTGCTACCCAATGCACCCAAAAGGTTCAAGGAATTAGGATATCAAAGCTAGTTATAATCTCTAGGTCATCAAACAGACACATGCATATGTATTGTTATTTATAGTGAATAGGTAACAAGGAAGATCCATGCTATACTTGTCTTGATTCACAAAGTTCTGCTGATCCTAAAAGTAGCTTTGCTCAGCAAAAACCTCACCGTCTGAACTCGACATTAACAATCAACACCAGACAACCCAATCGAGCATACATACACGAAGCAAACAAAGAACTATTAAAGGAACAGTACATCAATGTCATCAAAATAGAATAAAAAGGTTATAAAACTATTTTACTCGCTTCTACGATCGCGTAGACGTCAAGTTCACCGAAATCAGAGTTATAACGGCGAAGTTATAAATTTTCAAAGATTTCCTATAGATAAATAAATATCTTAAATATAGACTAAAAATATAAAGTTTCCAAAACACTTCAAAAGTAGCACCACTGCATAGATTACGAAATTATGAATCTAACAAAATTTGAACCGACCAGATTGGAGTTAAAACGTGAAAGTTATAAGCTTTTAAAAATAATGGCAAAACTGTAAATAACTGCTGAGTGGCAGATTCGTAATTACCATCATCTTCCACCTCTGGCTGTTGAAGATCATGGCCATGGCAGCCATGGTGCCGCTGCACAAGCACCGGAGGCAAGGGGTCTCGGCCCTGGCCTGCTGGACGGCCGGTGGCATCCGGCTACGGCCTGCTACGGCCTGCGGCGACCTGTTACGGCCGGCTGCGGCCTGTCACGGCCGGCTGCGGCCGACTGCGGCCCGCTAGGGCCGGCAGCGACGGCTAGATGCGGCCGGTGGTGGCCAGAAGCGGCGCATAGGAGATGGAGGACCACGGCTCTCGGCCAGGACTTGGCCGGCTGGCAGCGGCCGACAGTGGCCGGCGGCGGCTGGCTGTGGCCGGCGGCGGCTGGCTGTGCTCGGCTAGGGTTGGCTGTGTGCGGCTAGGTTTGGCCGTGTGCGGCTAGGGTTGGCTAAGTGGCTGCGGCTGGCCCTCTTTATAGCCGACGGGGAACCGGTTGGGCTAAAGCCGCTGGGCTTGGCCCGTTGGGCTAGCTGCGGCTAACTATAGCCGCTGGTGGCCGGGCTGGCCGGCTATGGCCAGCCAAATTTGGTCGTGGCCGGCTGGAGGTGGTCGGGTTTGGCCAGGATGGCCAGAGAGGGCCCAAGGTGGCCGAGGGAGGCTATGACTGCTTGTGGCCGCTGTGGCCAAGCTAGTGCTGGCTATGGCTGGCCGAAGTTGACCGTGGCCGGCTGAGAGTGGCCACATGTGGCTGTAGCTGGCTGTGGTTGGCCAGATGAGGCTAGGTGAGACTAGGAGAGACCCAAGCTAGGTAGGAGCTGGCCAAAGCAAGCTAGGATGCCTTGAGGATAGCAAAGGGTTGCTAGACCGGACTACTGCTGGCCTTACTATGCGGCTGATGGCCAAGTTTGTTCACGGGTGGCCGGCTACGGCTACTGCTAGCCTGGCCGGGGTGGCCATGGCTGGCTAGGGCTGGCCAGGACTGGCCAGAGCTGGCCAGTTAAGGCTAGGATAGGCCAGAGCAAGGTAGGTTGGACCATGATAGGCTAGGATAAGCCAGGGATGTCTAGAGACTGAACTAGGCCTACTAGAGCTAGGTAGAGGATGGTGTCTTACTAGAGCGATGGTCAACACTATAGAGGGAAAGGAAAGGCTCTCTCTCTCTCTATCTATGCAAGAGAAAGAGTTTTTCTAAAAACGTTTTCCAAAACCTTCTTGAGGCAAACTTGGGTTTTCAAAGCTTTATTTTCAAACACAAAAAGAACCTAGCCGTGTCTTGCTCGAGTTTTAGAAATTCTTTTTCAAACACCAGCAAAACAAAACAAGGCACCAAGCACAAACCCATCTTTATTATCTTCGTAAAAGTTTTAAAGCCACACTTTTCATCATTTCTTAATGATAACAAAAGAATAAAGTCTTGGCTAATTTTAAAGAAATTAGTAAATCCTTTAGTTTATTTAGTGTTTTTGGTTCACATCCCAAAATTAAAATTTTGGGGTGTGACAGGGGGTGGCGCGGTGCTGGCTGGGGATGGCCGGGCTGCTGCCCGAAGGTGGTGAGGAGGCAGCCGTGCGGTGGAGTGGAGGCGTGGTGGAGGTTCTGCGGTGGCGGGGGGCCTGGCTGCCATGGTGGTCTAGTCGGCTGCTGCGGCGGCGCCAGCGCCGGCGCCGACGCTGGGCGTGTGGGAATGGGCCTCGAGCCTGTTTCTGCGCGGATTTGAGGTGGTTGCCTCGCTTTTGGCTGTGCTTGGCTATGGCTTGCTGTGTCGGCAGCGAGTGCTAACAACGACGGTCTGCAGCAGCGACGTGTTGTGGTGCAGCAAGGTTTGCCCGGCCTCTTTGGTGGCTCGGTTAGGGTGGCTATCGACGCAGCTGTGCGGCTGCGACTCGCAGCCGGCGTGTGTAACACCTCTGGTGTTATATTAACTAAAACATGCCATGTCATCATATGTACTGCAAAGCTTTCATGTTTAAGTCAACCTTAATATGCATTAACTAAAACAAGTTTACATTTCATATGTTGATTATGTTTCTAGAATATTTTGTCACATGAAATAATAAAACCCTATTTTTGAATGTCATCATAAATGCTTAGTTTATACTCTATGTACTTGAGGTGTAAACCGTGTTTACACTAGTGTCAAGCATAGTGTATAAGTCTAAGTCCAACCCTAAAAATGATTTCCATATTTGAAGTTGAATTTGGATTCCAAAGCTTACTTTCAAGTCTGGCAATTCAAATTTAAATTCAAATTAGAAATGCTATAAAAGGTTTTTCAAAAGTCAACTTAGTCAACCAAGGGTGTCATTGGGTCAATGACCTAAAAATGTCCTTGGATGATGTTTGTAATCACTAATAACCAACCAATTAAGTTAGAAACCAAATCGAGTTTGAATTCTATTTCAAAAACCCTTTATTTCAAAACCTAGTTTTACCCCCTTTTCTATAATTCAAAATCTATAAATAATTTGGAGATACTCTAAAAAGATAGTTTGTACATCTTGACAAGAGCTACAAAGTTGGTATATAAAGTTTTTCAAGTTTCCAAAAGAAATTTCAAATGAATTTGAAAATACAGTTTTTTAGTATTTGTCCCCTTTTGATTTTAAAACCATAATTCAAAAACTATGCATAATTTTGGAAAACTTTGTATACAAAAAAGGTTTAGTTTGGAAATTTAAACATTTCATAGTTTTGAAGATTTTCAAGTTTTATTGAAAAATCAAAAGTAATTTTAAATGTTTGTTTCTAGGGTTTTATTCCCTTTTTGAATTTGAATTCAAATTTCAAAATCTAGACAGAATTTGAGGATGCTAGTTAAAGGAAAAGTGTAGCTCTTGAAAAGTTATGCAAATGATATTTTTGGAGATTTTCAAGTTCTTATATAAATTATGGAGTAATTTGTATTTTGAAATGAATAGCATTTCTATAATTTCTGCGAACAGTACTGAAACCTATCGTCGGCCGCCATCGCCGGCTTCTCAACGCGCGCCGCCGTCCACCGCCGCACCTGCTCGACCGCCAGCGCGCTCCTGGACGCGCGAAGGTTCATCGTCGTCGTGTCGCCCGCTCATGCATCGTCTCCGCTCTATAAATACCGGTCGGCCGCCGCTCTTTCTCCTCTTTCTTCTTCCCGCCGCCGTCGCCAACGACCTCGCTCCGCCGCTCAAATTGGCCGCCGACGCTTCATCCCTGTCCAATTGCTCTTACCAATAGCTCTGCCACTTCTTCACGGTCATTTTGAGCCAGTTCGTGCTTGCTCTCCTCGCCCGAGCTGCCCGCGCGCCGTCGTCTTCTCCACGGCCGGTCTCCGAGCCGCCGCGAGCATTTTCGCCGCCGACCGTCGTTGAGGTTGAATATATATTATCTTTAACCCCGCCATCGTGCTCTTCATGCTATCCTGCCTCTTATGCGCACCTTGGCTGGCTTAATGGTCCACAGGAACATCGGTGACGCCGACCTTGCCATCGGAGTGCCGCCGCCGCCATCACCGCCGCCGACCGCAGCTCGATTCCAGCGCTCCGAGCCTCCATTAACGTGCGCACCAGCGCCGTGGTGAGCTCCTGCATCTGTCTGTGCCATCAATTTCGTCTTTGCCATGTCGTAGCCGCCGGTCACCGTGGCTCGCCGCCGGCACGACCATGCCGCTCAGCTGCGCGCGTTGCCACTTTGCCTAGGGACCAGGGGACGGTGTCATTTAGTTGCCAAATAAATTCGCCTGAGTGCCCTACATACGCCCGTATACTCGCCGTCGCCGGAAACCTCTCCGGTGAGCTCCGCCGCGCCGCCATGGCCGCCGGCGTAGGTGCCGCCGCCGCTCCGCCGCGCCGTTAGCTACCTTGTTCGACTCCCCGTGCCAAGCTGAGTCCAGTGGACCAAGTTCGGTCGCCGGAGACCTCGCCGACGGCGAGTAATCGCCGGTCAACCGTCGGCGGGCCGTCGGTCAGCGCGGGAGTACTGTGCCGATTTTCTTTTTCTATTTTTAGAAAATGATTTAAATGCTATTTTATTTAAAAAATCATAGTAATTCATATATAGCTCCAAAAATTCTGAAATTTTTTATGTGTGTTCTTTATGATGTCGTCTACCTAGGAAAAATATGAAATGCCAAATTTAAGTACTTTTTGCATATGTTAAAATTATCCCTTTTAATTGAAAAATGGCTCTTCAATGATTTTTAATAAATAAAATAATTAGCTTTTAATTCTGAAATTTGTTTTGCCATCTAATTAGGCTAAGAGCTTTCTAAAATAAAATTTTGGGCTTAATTTGATAACTTTAATTTTTATGCCTTTATTTAATGCTTTTAAATAATTAATTAACCCCTTTAGTTAAGTTTAATCATTATAGGATTTGTTTGCCTTTGGGATTTATTGATGACCTTGGGTCATTAACTCTAATAACCTTTGGCACTTTAATTAATTATTTGCGCTTACCTTAATCATGTCATTAGGGCTTAATTAACGTTATTTTATGTGTTTAATTAATTTCTTAAATGGCGTAGTTAACCCTAATAAGTTTTATAAGAGAAGTTTTGGTTGTCTTGCAACTTTATCATAAAGAAAAGTTATACTCGATCCCTTAATCTGATCATGCATCCATCGAGCATCATGTTTACTATTCCATCATGTTGAAGCATATTAATTATCGAATAGCTTCCGTTAACGGAGAGTTAACGTTGTCGCCCAGATCCGAAGGAAGAGCCGATTTAGGAATCAGGAGTTGATCCAGAGTTTGAGACCGTCTACCCCGAATACCAAGGCAAGCCCCGGATGCATTCAAACCCTATTCTATTTATAAAAGTTTTATCGCTTCAGCTATGATATGTTGCATTAAGTAATAGGAGTTGAGTGAAAACCCACCAATTGCATTACCTGTCTTATTTTCTTATTCTTTGTTTCCTGCTTGGGAGGATAAGTAGTAATGCTTAGCCCTGCTTATTTAATTAAATGTTCAAAGGTAAAAGAATGAAAAAGATGAGATTTGTTTTCTTGTTGAAATCTTGATATTAGTAATAAATCGAGTCCGGACGGCTAACTTGCACTGGGAATGGAGTCCCTCTGTAGTGTTTCTGTCTGTTGATGCCCTAGGTCCCGTCCGTTGGTGAACTGATGATATCGAGAATTTAGAAATCCACATGCATGAAGTGATATACGGATGGTTGGAACCGTGTATATCATGGAGTGACCTAGCGTGGGGCCAGAGATCCCATCTGTGTCATAGTGTGTTTTACTGTGGGTTTAAGTTCCCACGTATCTCGGTACGCTGGGCCGCAGAGCTCACGTGTATCATGTGGTGATATATGGCTGCGGTTGTTATCCCGGTATATCGGTTCATTTGGGGTGCATCGGAGTTAAAGTCTTCGGTATTCCAGTGACCTAGGTCCCAGCTGGGTATGAAAATGGATTTGAATCGTCGTTGCTTCTCGGAGAAGAAGACTCGATCGGTGTTCATCATCGTAGTAACAACTTGAACAAAAATTAAGGTTTATTAATGAAGTTGGTTGATAATTGGAGCTAGATCCAATCAAACTTTACTTTCTGTTAAGCTTTTTCGCAAAATTTTTTATCTCTTACAAGCCTTACCTTGTCCCTCTAGCCTGCATTTCTTGAGTCTCCACCCCTCTTTTTCGTCGGGTCAGTCTTGTTGAGTACTTTTGTACTCAGGGTTTGTTGAACCCTTGTTGCAGGTGAGCCTCATGGGCAGGAATGCTACGCATCCTGCTGCATGACAGTCGTCGAGGAAAGCGACGACGAGTAAGGTGTTTAGCTCTTGGGCAGAGCTTTTCGTTTGGTACTGTAATAAGGTTATCTACTGCTACTCCACTACTATTAGGGTTTGTACAATTTAAACTTATGGTTATAAATGTTTGAAACTCAAGGGTTTGTAAACTTATGTTATTGTAAGTCTTCCGCTGTTTACTCCGTTGTATATTATTTATATCAAATTATTGTAATACTGCAATGTCTCTCTACAACGATTGATCCTGCTCGGAGAATCGTGGATAATTCGGGATTTACCCGACAGACTTTTTAAGTCGTATGGAACACAGTCATGGTTATTTGGAGTCTGTTTAGACAATAATCATGTGTGTGGGCCATATGATTTAGGAGGTTCTGCCACAGCGTGCTGATGCCCCTCTGGAGTGGCTTCTGTGGAACGTCAGGGCGGCGGTGACGATGGTGCCGGTGTGCTCGTGTTCCGGTATCCTGGCCCAACGATTGAGCTGGGGGCTTCTTGGGCGAAAGCCTTGACGACGGCGACGCCCGTGGGCGCCGCTTCCCCTCTTGAGGGCGTCGTATTCCCCCAGCTCGCCTTTCACGGGTGAAAACCCGGTCCAATCTTGGACGAGCGGCGGTGATGCTTTTGGCGTCATTCCCTTCCTGGAGGCGTCGCTATTGGATTTTGTCTTGGCCATGATGCGGGCAGGGTGCCTGGTGCTGTCGGTGCGTGCCTCCCATCGTTGCGGGCGAGACCGTACGGCTCTGCGGCGTGTGGCGGCGGCCAGAGATGCCGTTGCGCGCCTCCCTTCGTCGCGGACGAGTCCGTACGGCTCCGCGGCGTGTGGCGGCGACCGGAGATGCCGGTGCGCGCCTCCCTTCGTCGCGGACGAGTCCTTAGGGCTTCGCGGCGTGTGGCGGCGGTTAATGCGGTCGGTGCGCGTCTCCTGTCGTCGCGGGCGAGTCCGCAAGGCTCCGCGGCGTGTGGCGGCGACGGACCCAACACCTAGTCCAGTCTGCTCACTTTGTTTCTGTGATGATTCAGCTCCGTCGTTGTTGTTGTTGTTTTTCTCTACCTTTCACCCTTATGCTTGAGTGTTTTTGTAAATAAATACTTTGTATTATTCAATAGGCTATTTTGGGCCAATATATATATTCAGGTGAGAAATGCCTCCCCCGGTGACATTAAAAAAAAGAAAAATTCTCCTTTTTTTCTTTAGGTTGGCGAAGATCTTGAGGTTGGATCGTATATTTTGTTCGTATCAACCGTCTTCTGTCCAAGTTTGCGGCATTCTCTTCCGTGCCATGAGCCGGACGGACACTGGCATCATCATTGTGCCACTGTGGACGAGATCATGTTTGGGAGCACGGGAGTGTGCACGTGTTACATACACGAATCGCGGCCGAAAGAACAAGGCACGGTTGTCGTCGTCTGCTCTCCCAATGCACGGACCATCCATGCGAGCGCCCGAGTGCCCGACCCGTCTGCCGCCTCGTTCGTGGTCCGGCGCGGGCCCAGCGATCGGTTCGCGTTTCAGCCTCTCAGGCGGTGTCGCGCCGGGGACAGCCCGGCGGCCACTGCTGCTCGGTCGCTCTCAGAGTTCGGGTTCTCGGCCTTCTCCCCTGCCCATACCCTGACGCCTCCACTCCACGGCCGCACGCGCTGCATCGGCATCGCTCACCAATCCAGCCAGCCGCTTTGGGTGCGCCGGCGCCCACAGAGCTGGGAGTTTGGAATCGAGAGCTAGCGGACGGACACAGACGGGCTGCCGGTCCCCGTCGTCGCTCGTACTAGCACCTAGTTACTGTCACCGTCACCGGCACCGGCAGCCGCTGATCGATCGATGCACCCATCCATTCCCCACCGACGACGGCGACCCGAGGGCTAGTCCGTCGCACTCGCACCGGCATCGCATCGCATGCACGCGCCCGGCCCGTCCCTCCTCGACTCGACCGGTGCCGTGCGACCGACTCGACCGCGTGTCGGCACGGTGAGTCGGTGACTCTGCACTGCACTACTGCACTGCTGCGCCTGTCGATCGGATCGGATGGATGGTTTCCACGCCGCTTTCCCCAACCAACTCTCCTTTCCAAGTTTCCATTTTCCCCCCACCGGTGTAGCTCAGCTCGCGAGTCGCGAGGTGGTGCATGTTCGTCACCGAGACTTTCGACAGCGCGCACTGCCTTTCCTTTCCTTTCCGCGGGGAGCAGAGCCCAAAGTCAATCAGGAACCCTTTTTCTGGGATGCGTGAAGTGAATCCACCGGTGATCCATCCGCCGCGGTACGGCCTGCTAGCGATGCGACGAGGAGGAGCAATCGTATAGTACGTAGTACAAGGGCGGATAGTATTATAGATTTACAGGGTGTGGTGTGTTTAGTTCTCGCGAAATTCGAAAGAAAATGTCACATCGTGTCACCTTAGCGTACTGTAGCATTTCGTTTTTATTTGGTAAAAATTGTTCAAACTTTGCGTAATTAGACTTAAAATATTCGTCTCGTAAAGTACAACAAAACTGTGTAATTAGTTTTTAATTTTATCTACATTTAGTACTTTATGTATGTGCCGGCATTTTGATGTGACGGGTGATAGGAATTCTGTATAGTGAATTTTGGAGTGATTTCATAGGATCTAAACACAGCCATAGTAGGGTGAAGCAGCAGCGCCTAGAGAAAAAGGCTACGACGTGACGTGGCACGGCCCAATCCTGCGTGCGTGATGTACACGACAGCATTCGAAGAGGCTACGGGCAATTCGATAACTGATGATGGAGTGGGTGGGCGACCCTGATTGAACGGATTACATGATGATGATGCATCCACCGGAATCCGAGACAGTCGATCATCATCATCAGGCTGATACTTGCACAGTACTTAAAGCTCGCATGCACGACATTCTACGCTGCTGAAGAAGATTTTCAGTTTCAGATGGGCATGGGCTTACATATTCAGTTCAGGCTCCCGAGCTTCATTTATAAGGGAAAGAAAAAGGTTCCTGCCCTGCCTGAAGATGGAATCCGATCGCTTTCGCGTAGCCCGTCCCGTGTCTATCTTTCCGCGTGGTGCCGTTGCTGTCGATGCAATGCGACACCAGAAAACAAACAGGCAAACATTGCCTGTTAGCCCCAGTGCCGTGACCAACCAGAGTCCAAAGTAGTACTAGGCGAGAAATAAAATATATGGCATATGCCGATTGCATTGCAGCTGGGAGGTAACATTCAGGTTTCAGACAGCACCTAATCAGAGTCTCCCGCACCAGCAGCGAGCGACTAATAAACCATCTGAAAAACACAGGTTAGCTAAGTTAAGCAGCGCCCGGTAGCACGACAAGACTAAACGCCCCGGCCATTAGCCCATCACCAGACGGCGGATTAGTACTAATGGCCTTTTGGATGGCCATGGCGTCTCGTCGTGGTCGTCGTCTCTCTCTATCTGTCGTGTCTTGTCCCGCGGTGAATCAACTGAAGGTGCAGTTCCAGAGCGGCGGAGAGACGAAACAACAAACAACAGAGACGCGGCACCTTCGCTTGTGCTGAGTGCTGACTTGGACTTGCCTCGTCGCGCTCGCGGCGCCCAAAACGAAAGGACAAATACATTTTTTTCAGAAAAAAGGACAAAAACAAAAAGAGGGGCCAGATAGAGAGCAAGCAACGTCACAACACGCCCGGCCCGGCCCATCCCACCCCGAGGCCCGCGCCGCGACACGGTAGTCGAGTCGAGAGCACGAGGAAGAAAGTTGACCGTTCGTCGCATGTGTGTGTGCCGGGATTGCCCCTGCCGCCCCCGCCCCGTGTTGGTGTGGACGCGAGCCGCGAGGCCGCCACGCGGTAGCCAGGCCCAGGCCGGCCCGCCACTGCCAAGACTCACGAGACCTCACGAGCGCCCGACCTGCCGGCATGTGGTGGTGGTCGTCTCCACCTGCCGCGCCGGCCCCGCACCGTTCCCGGCAGTGGCAGGGGAGTAAGGCCACGTTTAGATCGCGAAAAAAATAAACTCGATGAATAGTACCACTTTTATCTTATTTGATAAATATTGTCCGATCGTGGATCAACTAGGCTCAAAAGATTCATCTCGTGATTTTAAACTAAACTGTGTAATTAGTTATTTTTTTTACCTATATTTAATGCTCCATACAAGCAGCTAAAGTATTGATGTGATGGAGAGAGAGTGAAAAAATTATAACTTTTAGGATAAACTAAACAAGGCCTAAATATACCCGCCACACATCGGGCCGGGTACCCTTGTTTGTTGCTTGGGTTCAAAATATTTCGAAAAGGCTCCGCCGCCTCCTCCCTCCCCTCTCTCCTCGGCTTCTCGCTCGGATCCGAACAAATCCTGGGAATTCGAGGCTGCAAGTCCATGCGAGCTCTGAGATTTCCCTGAGGGCTGAGGTTCTCGTCCCCGGGCGGGCATTCGCCGATCCATCCAACAAAGTGCGCGAGCTCGTCGGCGCTTCAACGCCACGAGATTCTTTGCCGTCGAGTTCACTCCATCCCCGCCCCGCACCAAGAAAGCTCCACTTCCCCCACCGGTGGCGCACAAAGAAAAAAGCCTACTAGCAGCTATTAACCCCTAATAATCCCACCAGTAATCCCACCATGGCCTCGTCCCTGCCGCCGCGCAGCTCCTACCAGGTGACCGACCCCCTCCTCTCTCTGTTTCCCTTCCCTTCTCTTCTCCCGCAGCAGCAGAGGAGACCCGGTTCTTGTTCTTGGGTCTGTACTGATTCGCGTTCCCAGCTGCCGCCTGGCATCTGACGAAATGTGGCCGTGCTGACGGACTGACGCCGTTGGTAACTGCAGAAGAAGGAGAACGCGGGGCCGGCGCGCCGGGAGATGGGGTACAGGTCGACTGCGCCGCGCCGGAACGTGCTGTCGGCCCTCAACAACGGCGACGCCAACGGCGGGACGCCGTCGTCCGCGCCGGCGGATGGCGGTGGCGGCGCTGGTGCGGCGGAGGCGGCGCCCGTGGTCGAGTTCAGTGGGAGGGAGGATGTGGAGCGCCTGCTCGCCGAGAAGATGAAGGGCAAGAGCAAGAACGATTACAAGGTGGGTTTGGGGAGTTCTATTTGTTTACTGATGAGGATGTGTTATTGTTGCCGATTTGTGGCTGTGGGGCGTTTAGTTGAATTGGCCGGACGTGTTTATGCAGGGGAGAGTCGATCAGATGAGTGACTACATCAAGAAGCTCAGGGCGTGCATCCGGTGGTACATGGAGCTGGAGGACGGCTATTTGGCTGAGCAGGAGAAGCTCCGAGGTGCTATGGACTCTGAGAACACCCGTCATACTGAACTGGGTAATGAAATCCTCTCTCTCTATTCCTTCCCGTCTATCTGATTCTGATCTGTTGGGTTGGAAATAATTGACCTCTTCTCAGCACATAGTACTATTTAAATCTGAAGATTATGAATTATTTGTCCACAATAGTATGTATTTATTTATAGAAGTCTGTTTGCAGAGGCACAACTTAGCAATGCTATTGAAGAGCTGAAAGCTACAAACTTAAACCTGACAACGCGTTGTCAGTTTTTAGAAGAGAGCTTCAACAAGGAGAAGTCTGAAAAGCAGGTGAGGGGGTGACCTTGTTTTCACTGTTGTGGTAACTTTATATTTCCAACTGAAGTTTTATGTGCTCAATTTTACATATGGCAGATCGCTGTCGAGTCTTATGAGAAAGAAAAACAGGAAAGGGAATCAGTTGAGAGTTCACGAGATGTACTGACTGTGGACCTGGAAAGGGTCACTCATGATGCTAAGCGGTTTAGCGAGCAGGTAATGCTTGAAAGAGTTCTTTTAGAATTGGTGAACAAATTGGTGAACATAGTCTCATTGAATGTTTTCACATAGTTTTGTGTCTTGAAACCTCTTTGTTAACATAATATGTTCTGTGAATTGTCAAACCAGCTAAAAATGGTGCAAGACACGAATAAAAGGCTTCAAGAATACAACACCAGCCTGCAACAATACAACAGTAACCTTCAGGCTGATGCCTCAAAAAGTGGTGAGACTATCTCAAAACTTCAGAAAGAGAAGAGTGCCATGATGGAAACCATGGCTATTCTGAGAGAAAGTAATAGTTCAATGGGCAATCAGCTTGAATCTTCTAGAGTGAGTATTTTCATGAAATATACTGGGTTGACTGTTTACTAAATTTTACATGCTGTCACAAGAGAAACCATGGACTGTTTCAGTGAATTTGGATGGTGATTTTGTGATATAACCTCTTTGCACATCTACTATTGTTTTTAACTTTGATATTTTTCTAATACTTTTAGGTTTCTCAACAAGAAGCTATTAGAGTGAAGGAAGAGCTCATAAAAGAGGTGGAATGTCTTAGATTTGAGTTGAAGCAAGTTAGAGATGATCGTGATCAATCAGCTATTCAACTGAACAATTTGAATATTGAACTTCGTAATTATAAGGAACATACTGATAAAACTTCAAAAGAATGTGAAAGTTTCCGCACAAAAGTATCCAAACTTGAGGTTTGTAGCTTCAGTTATACTCGTCTCTGTTATACATAACTTTTTGGCTTAAATTGCTCTTTATTCTTAGGAAACGTGCAATACACAACAAGAACAGATTCAGACATTTCAAAAGCAGCTTGCTGTTGCGACTGAGAAGTTGAAGGTTAGAAGTTGAAGCATATGCTACTGGTGTTCTTTATGCTTTCACAAAACGTGTATTGTTTCACTGTTTGTCATCTCAAAACTGATACAATTATTGAATTATGCAGCTTGCTGATGTAACTGCAATAGAGGCAATGACAGGTTATGAAGAACAGAAGGAGAAAATAAAATACCTTGAGGAGCGTTTAGCACAGGCAGAATCTCAAATTGTTGAAGGCGATGAGTTACGTAAAAAATTGCACAACACTATACTGGTAATGTATCTGAAGATATGATTTATCGTTCTCTCTCTATATATATGCTAATAATTAATTGATATTTCTTTGTATGTTTTTTTCTCAAAAAAGCTTTAAAATTAATGGTTGATGTACTATTGTGTATGACTTACTCTCTAGGTAATAATAATTGACCTCATATTTGCAGGAACTGAAAGGAAACATTAGAGTTTTCTGTAGAGTTCGACCACTTCTTCGATTTGATGGTGATTCCAATGGTCCAGAAGGTGCTTCTATCTCTTTTCCAACTTCTGTAGAGTCAACTGGACGTGGTATTGATTTGATAAATCAAGGTGAATAGTACATTCAACTTTTTATTTCGTGGGTTGCCCAGTAAGTTTTGAATAATGTCACTAGTAAAGTGTTGTCTTTTTTCTTCCTTGTGTAGGTCAAAAGCTCTCCTTCTCATATGACAAGGTTTTTGACCCTGATGCTTCACAGGAAGATGTGTTTGTGGAAATTTCCCAGCTTGTCCAAAGTGCCCTTGATGGGTACAAGGTACTAACTTTGCATGGCAAGATGTACTAATGGATAGTAATATTAAGTATGAATTGCTATCTTACCTTTTATATAGTCCTTTGTTTCTAGCATGTTGAGTAAGATATTGGCAATTATATGTGTAAATTATTAGCCAGTTGAGTTTCAAGCAACAAGGATACATTAGTTATGTTTGTCTGGCCTCCAAGATATTCAACATGCTATTTTAGTTGATGACTATTGTGTTATGATTATTTTTTCATTGATCTTGACATACGGTAAAAAACAAACCATGATTGTTTTGAACATCTGTACAAGTGGTGAGCGTGTAAAAACTGATTACATAATTCACACACAATTATGTTTCTGTCAGCCTCTTATGTAATGTCAATCTTTATTATTTGTACCCAAACAACTTGTAGTGGTAATATCTTGTTTATGTGTCTTTGTTATACAGGTATGCATATTTGCATATGGTCAAACTGGATCTGGTAAAACTTATACAATGATGGGTAAACCAGGAATTGATCAAAAAGGGATAATACCTCGTTCTTTGGAGCAAATTTTTAAGACCAGCCGATTTCTAGAATCTCAAGGATGGAATTATTCCATGCAAGTTAGTATTGCAAAGCTATTTAGCTTCCAAAGTATCATATTTTTTTTGTTGTTGTTACTAATTCGGTCAATGTAAATTTGATTCATTGTGCAGGCATCAATGTTGGAAATATACAATGAGACCATTCGTGATTTGTTAGCGCCTAGTCGTTCTAACGGTTTTGACATGACGCCGAGTAAACAATATGCTATAAAGCATGACCCTCATGGGAATGCGACTGTGTCTGAGCTTACAATCATTGACGTCTTTGGTATTGCTGATGTGACTAGTCTACTAGAGAAAGCATCCCAAACTAGGTGAGTCATTTTGATTTCAGTATTGTATATAATGTCTATTACTAGTACTTATTTGCTTAAATGGGATAGATTATCACTGATTCATTATTTTCTATGTGTGAGGGTTAGTATCTTATTATAAAATTGATAAAACCATATGTGTTGCTTTTGTTTTCATATAAAATGAATCTGTTGAGGGTTCATATTCATATTATATTTAAAATGGCTATTTCTAATTCAATTTCTTTCCTCCATTCCAAATTATAAGTTGCTTTGTCTTTTTGGTGCATTCGTTTTGATATGCATCTAGATATAAATATGTGTAGATACATAGCAAATTTTACATAACAAAAAAGTGAAAAGTGAAAGTGACTTATAATTTGGAAAGGAGGGAGTACATCTCTGTATAACTACATAAATCAATTGGGTCTAATATTGTTTTTTGCATTTAAATAGGTCTGTGGGTAAGACTCAGATGAATGAACAGTCTTCCAGGAGCCATTTTGTATTCACATTGAAGATATCAGGATCTAATGAGGTAGATTGGAACATTTTCATAATTATCACTCCAAGATTTACAAAAAATATATAGTGTTCCTTATGCTTCTTCTTCAGACCAGCGCTAATCCCTTAAGACATAAATTTTGCATGCTAAATAGCAAAAATTTTGAGAGGATAGCTTTCTTTATTTTTGTTGCAGAACACAGGCCAACATGTCCAAGGAGTCCTGAACTTAATTGATTTAGCTGGGAGTGAGCGTCTTGCTAAAAGTGGCTCCACAGGTGATCGTTTGAAGGAAACTCAGGTGAGTGTTTACTTACCTTAGATTTTCTTCAATATTCAAAGTATTTGATAATGCCATATATTGACATTACTTTTATTTTGTAGTCAATCAATAAAAGTTTGTCGGCTTTGAGTGATGTGATATTTGCGATTGCAAAAGGAGATGACCATGTTCCCTTCAGAAATTCAAAACTTACATATCTCTTGCAGGTCAGTGATCCCTGGATGTCCATCCAGACTTGTATGTTGAGTAGTACATTTGAAACAATCACTTAGCTATGATTTTACTTTGCAGCCTTGCCTTGGTGGTGACTCAAAAGCTCTGATGTTTGTCAATATTTCGCCTGAAGCATCTTCTGTTGGTGAGACGATATGCTCTTTGAGGTTTGCTTCAAGGGTGAATGCTTGTGAGATTGGAATACCAAGACGTCAGACACAAACCCGTTCTTTCGACTCTAGGCTGAGTTATGGGTGAAGTATCAGTAGGCATCGTTGTAATGTGATATATAATGAGTTGGTTTGTGCCACATTTGGCCACAAGGCTGATGCCCAACAGAACTCTTGTACAGTGTAGGCGATGGTGGTTTGCTGAGAGCAGCATATGTACGAGTCTGACATCTTGTCATGCTTTCCTTTTTGGTATAGCAGACTTGAGTAATATTAGATGTGACGGCGGTTCAAATGTAGAACTACAGTTTTTTTTTTCTTCTGCCAAGGACAACTTATCTGTTGGTTTATGGCAACAATGCAACAATGATTCTTTGATATCCTAAAATGTTACGAAGAAATTAATTTGATACCTTGTAATTGAAACTTGCAATAATACGTGTAGCCTTGGAGGCTTGCATTGAGCTATGGAACCTTTGAATCATTTGGATCTCTTTATTTCTACAACAAGATCCAAAGCATTTCATGTGAGAACCATATCTGTTTCATAAATTCCTTTGATGAGCAAATGTTGCCCTTGTGAGAGCCTGTTTTTCGTTTCTGAAACAAGGGTGATGCTGTAACTTTGTTCTTTCTCTGAATTTTCTTTTTTATATTCTGTACTGCAAAACTACCAGGGATTCAGGATGGCTGTGACCCCACTTATCTAAGTTTCATTTCATAATTTTAATCAATATAAAAGGACCAGTTTGGCTGGTTCATCATATGCATAAATTATTTCATTTTTTTTCGTTATTAGAATAATGTTCCACGACCGTCGGAGATGGAGCCGCCATGCCACGTCGAGGGAGATGCAGCGCTCCAGGAATGGACCTCAACCGTCGGAGATAGAGCAAGGGCAGCGCCGTTGCTTGCAACAATTGCACAAAGATGGCGCCCGCGATAGATAAACACCCGAACGCCCTCAGAGCAACTCCAAGAGTCGGTTAAAATAGATTACTAAACATATGGTTTAGCCAACTTATAAAATAGAAAATTTTATAAAAAAATAAAAACTCCAACAACCTTTCTATTATGCGAAATTTATCATACGAAATTCTAGAAATAGCCAGTCTGCTATTTTATAAAATAATATAGCATAGCTGTTAGACTCCATATTTTAGTCTAAAACTTTAAATATAGTATACAAGACAAGAATAATATGTCTCTTGGAGATGCTCTCAGTTGGGATGTCGTTTTCCAATATTTTGGAAACTATACTCACTCATTTTATCCCCACGAAATATTTCCCTTCTCTCTTCTTGATACATACAAAATGCCTTCACTTCTTCATGAACAACTTACGAAATTATATTCATGGAGTATTCATATAACTTAAAGTGAATTTTTAGGTTAATGTGGTATATTAATGAACATTTTTCCAAGGTTGATATAACTAAGCTTTTATTAAAATAAATGTTTATCATATTGTGCATTTTTTAAATTAACAGTGGTAGAAGTATGCCATTCAAAATATATGTCATACCTTATCTATATTTAGTTATTTTTCATAATAGTTTATATTAGCCTTTACATGTAGATTTGAGTGATATTCTTTAATTTTTTTATGACGGCCGAGGTGAAATAATTTAGATACAAATCAGAAGGTGTCACTTTACATTATCTTTCATCATATTATTTATGGGTAATTTGAATGCAAACTAAGGGCCCAGCTTGCATATTATCATCATTCATAATAGCAGAGCTGGATCCGCCTCTACCTAGCACCATATAACTTTGTGAGAAAAGGATGGGCAAAATGTCTGCACGCAACTTAAGTAATAATTAAGGTTGCCAAACTATAAATTGTGCCCGGGTGCATCGAGCCTATGCTCCTCGAGAAGTGGTGGCAAATCTACGTGCGGACCCCCTTTCTTCTAAAAATCCACATGTGTTGTACTGTAAATAAGTTTAATTCCACCTCAATGCACTTCAACACATGTGTATTGAGATAAATACATATACATCTAAATAAAAGTGCACATTTCCTAATCCTAGGGTGAAGTGGTAGCAAGTTGAAATGGTGCCCAAATGTTAGAGATAAATAATGCTGGTTGGATTTAGATCACATGGTTACTATTCATTGTCTGAAAAGAAATTAAAAAATAGACGCGCCTATAATCTGGTAACAAAGCACATCGTAACAACCGACAAAGTAAAGTCGCTCATCCCTAACCCCCGAGCGCCCCTCCACGGGCAACTCGGGGGGTGAGCACTCTGCCGCCGCCAAGCCCCCCCCCTCATTGACCCCCTCTGGTCGTCATTGTCGCCTTCCAGCCTGTGGCGGCGGCGGCGGCCAGTGACCGCTGCTTCCTCGAAGGGGCACCGTCCGCTCCATCACCTCCCTCCACCCCCCTCCACTCCATCCTCCGGCGACCTGGGTGGCCTTTGGCGCGGCTAGGCTACTACTGCGGGCAGATCCGGTCGCCAGCGAGCTGATCCAGTGCCGGCGACCCCCCTCCTCCCTGCCTTGTCCGATGACCATGGTGGACGGCGGCCATGGCGGGAGGCGCCTCTCCGGCGGCCAGGGGGTGGCGGTCGGCCGGATCCGGTCGTCAGTGAGCAGATATGGCGCCCGACGACCCCCTCCCTTCCTTGTCCGGTGACCATGGTGGCCGGCGCCCATGGCGGGAGGCCTCTCCGATGGCCAGGGGGTGGCGGCAGGCCGGATCCAGCCCCACAAGCTCCGGATATAAGGTCTGCCCGACCCCCAAGTCCCCTTCCCTGCTAGACGTGGCAAGCGGGTGGCCCACCTTTGTTCGGGCTATGGCTACAGTCCGGGCTGCTGTTGCCTGGCTCCTCGACGGGGCTCTTGTATTGATGTTGCGGCTTGGTTGCTTGGGTTTCGGGCTAAAGCCCAGCTCGGATTTTGCCGGGTGGATGGCGGTGATGCCTTGGGCGCCACATCCCTCATTGGAGGCATCGTTTCCCTGAACCTCGTGCCTCCTTGCTTGCGTCGCAGGATTCTAGACGAATGCCCCGCCTTGGATTTCTCTAAGGCCAGCAGCGATGGCTTCTTGGGCGTCACTTCCTTCCTGAAGGCTCTGTTGTGGAATATCGTACTTCTCGTCACTCCTTAGGTCATCGCGATCGTTGTGATGTACCTAATTGTTCTTCAGGTTTCTCCTCACTTTGGTTGTCTAGTTGATGTTTGTGTAGCAGTAGTCATCTTGGGTGGATGCTTTGCCGTCAATGTTGTGGATGTTGAGTTGCAGTTGACACGTATCTCGGAAGTCTTCCTCTCCCGCGTTCCCGAGGGCAGTGGCCCCAGTGACTTGGAGGAATGGTCTTCATACAGATTCTCCTCGCTCGTGGTCCTGATAGCCCTTAGTGATCGAAGGAGTGCATGGAGAACGGCTTCGTTCCTGTGCAGCCTTGACAATCTTTTTGCCGGATGCTTTGCCGCCGGTGAGGAGTTGTCGCTGCCGCACGCCTTGGTCTTCATGGAGGTCCTTGCTCGTGGTCCTGAGGGTAGGTGGCACTCAGTGACTCAGAGGAGTTTGCGGCTGCGTGCGGTTGGCCCCATCCACAGATGCTTTGTTGCGTCGATGGCCTATGCTTGGGCGGAAGCTTTGCCGCCTCGAGGTCTTTAGCAAATGCTTTGCCGCTACTATCTTCTACGGCTTTCTTCGCGGCGCTAAGTTATTTTGTATCAGGTGCAGTTGCTGGCATGTTAGATGAAGGACCCTCATCTCTCATGTTTTTTGTTTTTTCGTTTGTGTCGTGGACTTCGTCGGTAATCTACGAATTACCCTTGAATCTTTTTGTACTGTGTTTGTGTTGGTTTTTTGACCATTCCCCTTCTAATTAATAAAATGCAGGCTATAGCCTGATTAAAAAAACCAATAAACAAA
>CM041640.1:6472391-6492833 GCA_023333625.1 Bothriochloa decipiens
GGACGAAGGGCGTCCACGCGCTGCCCTGTGACCTCGAGCGCTCTCCGGCAGAGGTCGCTGAGGCGGGGATAGATGCTTGACCGTTAGAGTTCGGGCGGATGCTTCGTCGTCGTGTTCTTTAGCGGATATTTTGTCGCTGTTACCTTCTACGGTCTTTTGTATTAGACTCAGCCTGATGGGTTATTAGGTGGAGGATCCTCACTTCTCGTTTTTCTTGCTTTTTGTTTATGTGTGAGGATTTCGTTGGTAATCCATGGATTATTTGCGAATCTTTTTTAACAACTATGTGTATGTCTATTGACCATTTCTTTATTAATGAAAAACGGGCTATATCTTCGATAAAAAAAAAAGAAAACATTGGTGGTAGTATTTCTCACTGTGTACGCCACCATGGAGTCAGGGCTGTTTCATCTTCAATGGATGTCCTTGTGTACAATTGATTTGGACATCCCATGTCCTTGCGCCTACTCATCGACTGTGCCTGGACGCGTGGTCCTGCACTAGATGGAATTATGCACTAGTGATTGGGTTAAGCCGGTTTTGTCAAACTCAATTATTGCTTAAACCATACAGAATCATCATTATCAAGTGTAATCAGGGGTTGTTTCCCATCTATTTTGGATCTTAGCGCTGTCTGTACTAAGGAGATGCAACATTTAACACATCATATGCTTACCTTGTCGTGAAACAACTACAAGTAAAATAAATATACAGAAGATTCTGGATTGTGTTTTTGCAATATGGTAGTGGAAGAGACAGCTTCTAGTTGGCCGTGTTTGGTTGATGCCGTGTGCTACCAGTGATGTGATGTTATGCCATCTTAGGGAAGCGAGCTGCCTTTTCCCCTACCATGGACCGTCCATGTAGATCTTCTATGTTTACTCAACTGTTTGTTTAAACTGATGTTATTGTTAACGATTCCCCATAGTAGCTGAACAAAGCCTTAGAACTGGTCAAGTGGATATTCAGTCAGATCGGCGCCATTAAGATTATCTGTTGAAATACAAGAAGATAACAATAGCAATGACACAAGATAACGTAGCACTTCCACCTACACTCTATGATGTGGCTTTGGATTTGACGGGCACGTTTGACAGTGATGCTAATTAACAAGCTCAAGCTGTGGGCTTATCTTGCAGCTTCTCACCTGAATAGGCATCAGATTAGGATGTTAACTGATGCCACAATTTTTCAACTGATAAGCACTGATTATATAATAACATTCCTGGTTTTAATTAGAAGTGGAGATATCTTTTATGCGGTTCACATGAGGACATGGGATTTTTGGAACACTGCATAGGATCCTCTGAGTCCAGAAAACTCAGAGCAGACAAAGTATGGGCGGACCCACCAGCTGTAGGATATATTCCCATGCTTATCTTAGCGGAGAAGGGGCAGAGGCTTTGCCTAGCTCGTTGGGCATCTATGGAGATCCACGCCACGGGCGGGGGGGATGGGGGGTGGTTGGCAATTCGAAGGTCGTGAAGGTTCAGAGCGAGGAGGCATGGGATCTGTTCCTCGATCAAGCAAGCAAGGAAGGCCGGCCTGTGGGTTCCCCTTCCATTCCCTTTCCCTCCTTCCTTTGGCCTGGTTCCTTTCCCTTTCCCTCCTTCCTTTGGCCTGGTTCTTTTGCTCTTGTTGAGATTCTGTTCAGTTTTCATAGTCGTATAATGATCCCTTTGATGTTTGGGGGTCTCAGACTCTCAATCATTTCGATTTCGACCATTCTTTATTCCTGTTTACAGTTGTGCTAGAATGGTAGTGGATGAGTTAACACCATTGCTTTTGTGAGATTATTATACAACTTCGAAGCCACTTGGTCTCCGCATACGTGGTGGTGATACTTTCTTCGTGTTCATATAGTTTGTGTGTATCCTTCACATCTTTTCGTTTCGCTAGCCAAATCAGTAGGATTGGGGGGACATTAATCTGATGGCAGCTGCTCTGTGTTGCTAGTGAAGAGAGGTTCTGCACCCATGGTTCATTTTATGCACAGAAAAAACTAAACTTGACAAATCTATCCCGCTATGTTGTGTAGGTTGTTGCCCATTTTGGGGCATCATGGTGTGTGACGTCCCTGTCCATGAACTACAAGTTTGAGGAGCTAGCTCAGACCCACCCTGATGTCTTGTTCCTCTACATCGACGTTGATGATGTCCAGGTAACAACTCTCTGATCTTACAGGTCTTGTGTCTTGGATTCACACTGTCAGTACCCCTCACCATGGTGAAGCACCGTCGGGCCAACCCAGGAGGGGTAAGAGAGCCCGGGCTAGGAGCACTCGTGTCTCAGGCCCACAATGGAATTGCAAGGCCTGCTACGTCCAGCCCAAGAAGGAAGAGTAGAGATGTATATCAGACGCCGAGAGAGAGAGAGCAAGCTTAAGCAAAATCAGAACTCTGTATTTTCTTTCTTACATTGCAAGCAAATTGATATGGTAGCATAGCTTAGTGTTCTTCCTGTTCTTAGCCTAGATCCATCGGCACCAGCATCGGGGTGCTGACAACCTGGTATCAGCTCACCGATCTTCGGCCGTTGCCGTGCTGGATCCAGCGCCGCCGCCAGCAAACCACGCCTACTTCACCCGCCCGCAGAGATCTCGTGGAGTCATGGAGCCCAACACTGCTGCCGCGTTCGAGAACTTGCTGAAGAAGATCGAGGACCTTGATGCGCGCTCGGCCGAGCGCTGGGGCCTCCTGGAGAGGCGCGTCGACGAGTTTGAGGCGGCGAATCGCGACCGCGAGCGCGCCGTCGACGAGCGCATCGACACGCTGGAGCGCGCTGCTTCCACGGAGTATGCCACGGTGGTCGTCGCCGACAACTTGGGAAACGACTTCGAGGGCCGCCTTGCGGATGTGGAGCACCGCATGGAGGAGGTCGAACTCATCCCCTATGAGGAGATCCGCAATGAGCGCGACGACCGGGTTGAGGCCCTGGAGGTCGCGTTCGAGCAGTTGACGAACTGGAGGATGGGCGTCGATGGCTTCATCTCCGGCGCCTATGCTTCCACTCGCGTCCTTGCTCCCCAGTTCGAGAGCGCGTCGCGCCACACTGGCCCGACGGCGCAACCGAAGTCGGTCGCCGCCCGCTCACCTGCCGGACCTCCGATCGACCGGCCCCACGGGCACTGCGTCGAACCACAACCACGGGAGATGGGCTATGGATCGACCTCGACCATAGCCCATACCCCAGACAATGGTACGTACCACCATCCTCCCCCTCCACCTCCGCCTGCTCCTGATCTGAATTTTGCTGTTCATAGTGTTGTTCATCGTCCATACCCACCTCCACCTCAATTTCCCCCGATTCCCCCAAATTCCCTACCTCCTCCAACCAGATTTGCCACATTCACCCCCAATTCCCCGCCAACCCAACTCAATTCGCCACCAATTCCGCCCAATTTCACCGCCCCACAAAACTATCCCATAATCACTAGAATCCTGCTCTATTTCCTCCCCCAGTTCCTCATTACACCCCTCCTCAGCTCACCTACCACACCGATACCTCCACCCCACTCCACCATTCCAATTCCCCTTCTCACCATAACCATTTCCTCAGCCAATTACCTAAAATGGTCTTCCCCTCGTTTGATGGGTCCAATCCACAACTCTGGATCAAACGAGCCAACTCCTATTTCAAAATGTATTCAGTACACCAATCCTTGTGGCTGGAAGTTTCCACCCACCACTTCTCTGAAGCAGCCGCTCGCTGGCTTCAGTCTGTAGAATCTAAGATAGAACATATCTCTTGGGACACGTTTGCTTCCATGATTCTCGAGCGATTCGATCGTGACCAGCATGACGCCTTGCTGCGTCAGCATTACAACATTCGCCAAACCTCCTCTGTTCAGGATTATGTCGATCGCTATGTTGCACTTGCTGAACAACTGTCAGCGTATCATCCCAAGCCTGATCCTCGTGCTCTTATCGCTCAATTCATCGGTGGTCTTGTTGATCCCATTCGTTCTGTCGTCATTACGCACAAGCCTCCCAATCTGGATACTGCCTGCAGCCTTGCTTTGTTACAGGAAGAGACGATGGATCCATCTCGGTGCAGAGACACTCGGAAGCAGGACACATCATTTTCAAGGCTGAACACCTTCAAGTCCGGGCTTCCTCTACCACCACGACCAGCTAAAGTGGGTGCTTCTTCTAAAGAGCACCGCACCGCTGACGATTGCCGTCCGCGGGGTCCTTCGGTGGATGATAGGCTTGCCTCTCTGCGCTCGTTACACAAGGCTCAGGGATTGTGCATGAGGTGTGGTGAGAAGTGGTCCCACAGCCATCGTTGTGCTCCTCAAGTTCAATTGCATGTGATGCAGGAGATCTTCAATATCTGTGAGCCAAGTCTTTAGGATGATAATACTCAATCTGTTGCTGCTGATATCCCTGAGTCCTCTACACAGCATGAGGTTTGTTCATTAATATTCAATGCTGCTATGTCTGATGCACCTGCTCGGGGACTATTCAACTGGATGGTTTGCTTGCTTCCAAGCCGGTATTGATCTTGGTGGACTCCGGCAATACTCATTCTTTCATCAGTTCTTCTTTAGCAGCTCAATTGGAGGGTGCTCAGAGCTTGCCACAACCAGTGTTAGTTCGTTTGGCTGATGGTGGAACTGTTTCCTGTTCCTCAGTGTTACCTTTAGTTGCTTGGTCGACTAATGGGTACAATTTCCACTCCACTTTCAAAGTGCTGCCGTTGGCTTCATATGATGTGATTCTCGGCATGGACTGGCTAGCTGCATTCTCCCCAATGAGAGTACACTGGGGACAGAAATGGTTGGCGATATCTTATGGTGCTTCCACTGTGACTCTTCAGGGCATTCTATCTCCGGCTGACACTCCTGACACCCAGATTTTCCATATTGCTTCTGATGTGCAGGTGGACCAGCCGCCATCTATGTCACCAGAGGTACAATTGATATTGGATCAGTATGCCTCTCTTTTTGCTGAACCCTCAGAGCTTCCTCCAAGGCATCATTGTGATCATACAATCCCTCTAGTCCCTAGAGCACAACCAGTCTCTGTACGTCAATACTGGTATTCGCCAGCTCTCAAGTCTGAGATTGAAAAACAGGTGACTGAACTCCTGCAATCTGGTTTCATTCGGCCAAGTACCGGCCCCTTCTCTTCTCCAGTCCTGTTAGTCAAAAAGAAGGACAGAACATGGCGTATGTGTGTGGATTATAGGATTGAATGCTCTGACATTTAAGAGCAAATTTCCCATACTAGTGATTGATGAGCTAATGGATGAATTATCATCTGCAAAATGGTTTTCTTCCTTGGATCTTCATGCTGGCTTTAATCAGATCTGTCTTTCTCCCGGTGAATAGTTTAAGACAGCATTCCAAACTCATTGGGGGCAATTTGAGTACACAGTCATGTCATTTGGACTAACTGGAGCACCCAATTCTTTCGAGAGTGCTATGAACACTACACTGAAGCACCTCCTTCGTAAGTGCGCTATCATATTCTTTGATGATATCCTTATTTATAGTGCTACCTTTGAGGAACATTTGTGACACCTGCAACAAGTATTTGAGCTGTTAGCTAAAGACCAATGGCTGGTCAAACTGAGCAAATGCAGTTTTGCGCAACAGTCCATCTCCTTCTTAGGCCATGTGATCTCCGCTCAGGGCGTAGGTACTGATCCTACCAAGATTGAATCTATCAACAGCTGGCCTGTCCCTACAGATGTCAACGCACTCCGCAGTTTTCTGGGTTTGGCCGGTTATTACATGAAATTCGTCCGTAACTTCGCTGTCATAGCCCGTCCTCTCCATGACCTGTTCAGGAAGGGTTCCATGTTCATCTGGACACCAACTCATCAATCTTCTTTTGCAGCTCTGGAAACAGCCTCGGTGTCGGCCCCTGTTCTGGCCTTGCCAGATTTCAGCAAGGAGTTTCAGCTCCAAACTGATGCTAGTGACCGCGTTGTGGGTGCAGTTTTGCTTCAACAGGGTCATCCTATTGCCTTTGTGAGTAAGGCATTGGTTCCTCGTACTCAAGGGTTCTCAGCTTATGAGAAGGAATACTTTGCGATTCTGGTTGCTATTGAGCAGTGGCGATCATATCTTTAGCACGCCGAGTTCACTATCTTCTCTGATCACCGCAGTCTCATGCACTTATCTAAACAGCGCTTGCATACACCTTGGCAATTGAAAATGTATACCAAGCTGTTTGGGTTACAATACAAGATCGTCTACAAGGCGGGTGCATCTAACCAGGCCGTGGACGCTCTGTCTCGCCACCCAAATCCACCTCTGCAACTGAATGTTGTGTCACAGGCCACTCCTACTTGGTTAACTGAGGTTGCAGCAGGGTACTCATCTGATCCTTCGGCTCTTCGTCTGCTTCAGGAGCTGACAGTGGATCCTACAGGACACCCACCCTACTCCCTTCGTCAGGGTGCCATCAGGTACTATGATCGCATTTGGGTTGGTGATAATCAGGAGCTCCAGCTTAAGATCTTGCACGCCTTGCACATCTCTGCTATTGGTGGCCATTCCGGCTTCCCAGTCACATATGCAAGAATCAGGAAGTTGTTTTCCTGGAAGGGTCTCAAACGTGCTGTCAGAAACTTTGTGGCTGGATGTGTTGTCTACGTTCAAGCTAAACGTGCTCAGTACCCTGGGTTGTTGGCACCGCTGCCTGTTCCTTCGGAATCTTGGCAAGTCATCTCCTTGGACTTCATCGAAGGCCTGCCCACCTCAGGTTCGGCAAACTGTATCCTAGTCATCGTCGACAGGTTCAGTAAATATGCCCACTTTCTTCCTTTGCACCATCCATTCACTGCTCAGCAAGTTGCTCAATTGTTCTTTGATGAGATTTACCGCCTTCATGGCTTGCCAACTCATATAGTTTCGGATCGTGACTGTATATTCACAAGTTCCTTCTGGCGTGAGCTCTTTCGCTTGGCTCCATCCAAACTATGCATGAGTTCAGCTTACCACCCGCAATCGGATGGCCAGACCGAGCGGGTGAATCAATGCTTGGAGACCTTCCTCCGTTGCTTCGCTCATTCCTGTCCTCATCGTTGGAGCCGTTGGCTAACTCAGGCAGAGTTTTGGTATAACATTAGCAAGCATTCTTCTACCCAACGTTCTCCATTTGAGGTATTGTATGGACACCCTCCACGCCACTTTGGTCTGTCTCCAGAGGTTGTCTCTCTGGTCACTGATGTTCAGGACGTGGAGACTATGTTAAATGAACGTGCTGTTATGCTGGCTTCTGTCCGTCAGCACCTGCTGCGTGCTCAACAATGCATGAAGCATAAAGCAGATAAGCGGCGTTCTGACAGGTCATTTGCTGAAGGTGACATGGTGTTCCTCAAACTCCAACCTTATGTGCAGTCCTCTCTTGCACCGCGGGCTCATGAGAAGCTGTCGTTCAAGTACTTCAGACCATACAAGGTGCTGTCAAAGGTGGGATCAGTTGCATACAAACTTGAACTTCCCCCATCTTCTTCAGTCCATCCAGTCTTCCATGTTTCGTTGCTAACCTGCTCCTTCAACCCACTACTCTGTGTCTCCTGACCTACCGGATGTGGATGATACTCACCAAGTTCCTGAACTTCAATGGCGTCTTCATCCTAGCCGCAATGGCTCAGTATCTCAGGTATTGGTACAATGGCCAGGTATGGATCGCTCTCTTGCTACTTGGGAGGATGCTGAGGCTCTCCAGCAACGCTTTCCAAAGGCGCTGGCATGGGGACACGCCGGATCTCAAGGGGAGGGGAGTGTCAGCACCCCTCACCATGGTGAAGCACCGTCGGCCCAACCCAGGAGGGGTAAGAGAGCCCGGGCTAGGAGCACTCGTGTCTCAGGCCCACAATGGAATTGCAAGGCCTGCTCCGTCCAGCCCAAGAAGGAAGAGTAGAGATGTATATCAGACGCCGAGAGAGAGAGAGAGGGAGCAAGCTTAAGCAAAATCAGAATTTTGTATTTCCTTTCTTACATTGCAAGTAAATTGATATGGTAGCGTAGCTTAGTGTTCTTCCTGTTCTTAGCCTAGATCCGTCGGCACCAGCATCGGGGTGCCGACACACACCTCTAACAAAAGAAAGGAACTCACATAAGCACACGATCACATTTCTTCCTAGAAATAGGAAGGGGGAAGGCAGGGACAGGCCAAGTTTCAACTTTGATATCGATCATCTTTCAGAATCTCGATCTTGATGATTTATGTATTTAATTAGTAATAATCCCGATCAGAATTCAGAATACAAACATGTAGGAAAAGTTTGCTGTTTCTCATATGTGCTAAATGACATCATCTGTATTAGTGCTCTGAAGATGGACTGTCACTGATTAAGCTAGCTACGACCTGACGAACTGTAAATTCGTGCAGAGTGTTTCATCCAAGTACGGAGTGAAGGCCATGCCAACATTTTTCCGCATCAAGAACAAGGAGGCGGTGAGAAAGATCGTTAGGGCGAACCCAGACGAGGTGAAGAAGCTGGTGGACGCTTCTGCTGAACCCTTCGAGACTCAGATAGTCGTGGAATAGCCGTTTCAGACTTTTTTCAGTCATGTGTCTTCCGAAACTGCTTTTTGAGACTGACCGTGAGTGCTTCTCGGTCAGGAGGGTCTGGGATCCAGACCCAGACTGTCCAGTGTCGCCCGTGTGGCCGTGTGCATGACCCTGATGGGTGTCGCTTTGTAGCAGTAGCAGCCTTGCCTGTTGGTCTGGTCCTGCAGTATGCAGCTGACTGTAGTGTGACTCCGAATGTTGCATCTGTTCTGAAGATGAAAAATAAAACCAACAAAACTAGCCCCCATCAAGCCCACTTTCGGGTTACCGTGATCTGTGTGCTATGCGGGCCAGCTTAATTTGTTGTTTTCCTGGAAAACAAAACAATTTAACACTCCATTGTTTTCCAGGTTTTCATCACAGAGTGCTCTCCTATGACAGCGGAGTAATAAATTGTAACCTTCAGCAGCATTGCAAATGTGCAGATCCCCAAGATCAGGCATCATGAAAATCCCAGATTATGCAGTAGAGGCAGCTCCTAGGTAAAGATTATCATATCTGAAGCGCCAGTGCATCTGCAGCCTTTGCATCTGAATCAAAAGAATATACTAGTATTACTTGATACTTAAACGTACCTGTCCTGGGGCAGCACACATAATGGACAAAACTGCAAGCTGGATGTGTGGCCCAACGCAACATGTGATCCAAGCATTGACACGTGCCAGGTCGCATTCAGCTTTCCCCTCAATGATGCGCTTATCTTCGCCCGAGCCGAGAGGCACTGAAATGAAAGGGAAAGAGATGGTGGGACGAGGAAGAAGAAAAGGCAAATCATTGTTGGGAGACCGACCGACGCCATGCCATGCCCATGGACTGTACTGCACAGTGTTCTCTCCATGATTCCATGATCTGTGGTTTTACTGTCAGCAAAGAGACCCCCTGGTTTTACTTTTGGGCTGTGTTTAGTTCTCCAAAATCATTCTAAAATTTACTATGCAGAATTATCACCTGTCACATCAAAATATCGGCACATGCATGGAGTATTAAATGTAGATAAAATCAAAAACTAATTACACAGTTTTGTTGTACTTTACGAGACGAACATTTTGAGTCTAGTTACATAAAGTTTAGACAATTTTTACTAAATACAAACAAAATGCTACAGTACGCTGAGGTGACATGATGTGATATTTTCATTCGAAATTCGCGGGAACTCAACACAACTTTGGTTGTGTCGGCAGAGTAAACCTCTGTCACTGACAAGTGACAAGCTACTTGCCTACTGGCTAACTGCAGCACCAGCAGATGGGTCAAAGTGTCTGTTATGTGTCGCTTGAACATCTGCTTGCGTTCTGGTTTCTGCTGATATCAACTGGTTTACTCTGAATTTGCCAGTCAGGTTTACAGTATTTTCCTACTGTCCGGCCTTCTGTTCTTCTGTTACTAGTTTCTACACAGTCCAGAAAGCTCGTAGCCCAGAAACAATCTGGTCACCACACTCAAAGTACGCATCTGAACCGCTGCAGTGTTTATTATTATTTGTATATTTATCATCATCGGTGTTGGTAAGAGCAACTAAGGCCTTGTTTAGTTTACCCCAAAAATTACAATTTTTTCACTCTCTCTCCATCACATCAATACTTTGGCTACTTGCATGGAGCATTAAATATAGGTAAAAAAAATAACTAATTACACAGTTTAGTTCAAAATCACGAGATGAATCTTTTGAGCCTACTTGGTCCACGATCGGACAATATTTTTCAAATAAGATAAAAGTAATACTATTCATCGGGTGCAAGTTTTTTCGCAATCTAAACGTGGCCTAAGAACAAAACTTTTTTCACACGCGATCTCCCTTATTCTCTCTCCTTCACGTGGCGCCATGCACGAGCGCTAAACCGACAAGTAGCACCAACACCAAAAACAAAAAGGCGAGGTGGGTGGCCAAGTGATTACCCAGCTCACTCACCATACCTTCTCCTCTCCCTCCCCCAGTCCCACACTCTCACCTCACTTCGTGCATGGTCTTCAGAGTAGCGAGAGGAGGAGCAGAGGAAGAAGAAGAGCAGCCGGCTGCGGCAGGAGGCCAACAGCTTCTGATGTGCTGCTACGTGGGCAAGGCCACCAAGATCTTCCTGTGCCTGGTGGCGGCGCTCCTCGTCGCGGGCCTCGTCCTCGGCTTCGGCCTGGCCCGCCACACGTGGGGAGCCAAAAGGGCCCAGCAGCCGGACTGCCGCTGGCCCGACTGCCAGCAGCAGGGCTCCGCGTACGGCGGCGACCCGCTCCTCCCAGCCACCGCCACCAACCCGCTCACGCAGCCGGCCGTGGCCGCGTTCCCCGGCGCCACTGCCACCACGTCGTCGTCGTCCTCCTCCGCCGGCGTCGCCGCGCCGCCCACGGGCGGGCCGTCCTTTGGGCCGCCTCGCCAGTTGTTCGTGGGCCTCGGCCCAGCCGCTCATGCGTGAGCCGGGCTGCTGAGCCGCCGCTGGAGGCCCGAGGCGACCGATGCGAGCGGCCTTTTTGACTTTTGGTTCGTACAAGTCTTCTCCCCTTCTGGAATCAACGTTTGAATATTGTCTCAAAAAAAAAAACTGTCAATTTTTTTAATTAATTAGGTTTCCACTAGTTTTTGACTCGCTTCGCTGTACAATTCGGTAAATTACTCCGAACTTCACCCACTTTTTCCGTTGGATTTGGATGGATGTGATTACAGCTGGTGTGCATATTTTTTTGTATTGGAATTACCAATCTCACCTCGGGTTCTCCGGTTCATGTTCATGCTCTGCTATTGCTTGCAAGTTTCAACCTCGCGGAGAAATTTCAGGGAAATTCACCACCAATTTCTAGTTCAATTCTAGGCCCCCAACGCCTGCCGTCATTATCTATGCCGTTTCATCCCCCACCACGCTTCCTGACGCTCCCTTGCCTTCCGCCCCTTTCTCCGGGCTCGGCCAGCCAATGGAAATATTTCGTTTCCCGCTCGCGCCGTTCCTCTGACACGCGCGCCCGGACACTACTGGGCCCCACTTCACAGGGATACAAAGCTCTGCAACGAACGCGCCCCGTCGGTCTCGGTCTCGGTCTCGGTCCTCGTACTCCTCCCCCCCGCCGTCACGCACAAGCAGCAACGCAACGGACTCGCCGGATTCCCCTCGAGGCGATTCACCGATTCCGCCGGCACGTGCTCCCCGCGCCCGACCACACGCCGCCGTGTCGTCCCCCGTCGGCCTCCGCGCTCCCGTGCTCGCCGATTCGGAGCAGGTAAAGTTCGGCTCTGCTTTTTCGCTCGCTCCATTTCCCGTGGTGCTTTCTTGGACTGGTTGCTTTCCTCCACGGGAAGCTATGGCTGTAGTGTCGTCCTGCTTTTCTGAGGCTTGTTTGTTTGGACGTGGGTGGAGAGATTCAGGGGAAATGTTAAAACGGTGTTGATTGGATTCAATTCCGATCGTGATGGAAACGGATGGCGGCTGCTTTGCTCTGCTTTACCCAAGATTAGGGCTTTGGGGGTTTGTTTGGAAGGGGAGTTGTGGGGGAAGGAAGGTTTACGCGATCGGTGGGATCGACTGGGTTCGCCAGTTCCGCAGATGTTCCCTGACGTATTTATATTGTTCGATCGATTCTTTGTCTCTGTTCCACCGCGCGCTCACGGGTTTGAACCAATGCTTGCCAATTGTCAGTCTGATGACAATTGTCCTGTTGCTGTAGCGCCGATTCTACTTCGCTTGAATCGTGACCTTTACAAAAATGTTTCTTTTTTTTTTCTGTTCTTGTCGGTGAGTGATAACGGTGCTTTGGTTCACTTCTTTGGACCCACGTGTAACATCTCGCGGTCGAGCACCTGGCACAGGTAATATCAGTCTGATGGCTGTTTCCCTGTTGCTGTCGTGCGAATTCTACTTCGCTTCACCTAGTTTGGAGGTGCTAGCAACATCTTGCGGTCGACCACCTACCGTTACTGACAAGAAACTGTCAGTCTAATAATTGGCATAGGTAATATCAGTCTGATGGCAGTTCTCTTGGAGCTGTAGTGCCGATTCCACTTGGTTTGAATTGTAACCCTTAGAAAAAAGTTCATTTCCTTGGCAAGTGATAACTGTGGGTTTGGTTAAAATAGTCTCATACTTTCTTGTAGCCAAATATGAATTTCTTGCTTGGCTATTGTGTCTTTAATTATTAGAGTTTCACTTCAGAATTTGTGTACTGCCAACTTTGACACCTGACACGTGTAGCTGAAATTTCGTTTGCCATCTTGATGCCACTTGCAGGCTAGCTAGTGAGATCTGGTCACAAGTACTACTGTGAGCTGCTTGCTGATCTCCATTATAATTGGTGATTAAATCTATGCATAGAAGATGTCCGACAAGGCAGATTCAGCGTACATGCTTCCAGGCAGTATGGACATTATTGACTTAAGTTCAGATAGCGAGGATGGGATCATTGACCTGACTTCTGACAGTGAAGACAACACTCTTTTTCTCCCTTATTACAAAGAAGAGGACGTGGACTATGATGATCCTGTTAGTCATTTTCGCCTGCCTTTTTATCCTCACAACACAGCACCTGACTGGAATAGCATCGAAGATGATGATTGGCGTGTGCTCGCAAAGAAAGAATACGATGACTGGTTTCGTACAAATGCTTCACCCTCTTATAGCCCTGTTGAGGATATATCAACCACTGAGATGAACAATAAGGTGAGTAACAATATCAAGAGTACTCTTCCACTATCAATAACAAATGGTTCTGCATCAAAATCTGAACATTTTCTATTTACAAATTGTTGACCATCAGCTTCCACAATCTTTCACCTACGGAAGCTTCATTCCTCAATCATTTGCACCCAGCCATTCAAGTTTAGGTGACAACGGGATCAAAGAAGAGCCCTCTGTGACATTTAGTGGTTTTCAAAGATGCACTGCCAGTTCCAGTGGAAATGAGGTTCCTTCATCTACAATGCCAACAGGTGACATTTTATTTTAATTTGAGTGGTCCTACAAAAATGGTTTATATTTGTGGAAGGTGTGGATATTTACCCAATGTTGTTTCAAACCGTCAGATGATATCTTTGTATATGGAGGTCCACGTCAACATCGGATCTTCCCTCCACCAATGTCATCTTCTGTTAATGGTACAAAAGTTGAAAATGACGTAGAAAAAAAGCTTTTTAGTTCTGATGAGAGAGCTGTATATGAAGAAGCCCTGAAGGTATAGGTATTTGGTTGATTTATACAGGAATGGCACCTTGCCATCTTCTGATATTCTGTCTCAATCACTTGGGCTAACCTTATTAATGTTACCAAAAATGTATGCAGCATATCACTCAGGAAACGAAGAAGGAAGATCTGACCAAAGGTGTTATGTCGGTTCCACTGCTTAAGCATCAGGTAACCTTTTCTCTAATATCAGTTATGCAGTTGCTATGCTTATGTTGGAGGCCCTGTTCAATTTCATTTTCTTTTATGTTTGGAAGAAAATAGCATTGGCGTGGATGCTTTCGAAAGAGAATAGTTCACATTGTCCAGGTGGAATTTTGGCAGATGATCAGGTTACTTCTTACTTTTCCTACCATATTCAGATAAATTTAATTCTTCATCCTACCAGGTTCCTTTATATTTAGCAATTAACTTTGTGTGATACAGGGTCTTGGGAAGACAATATCAACAATCGCCCTTATACTAAAGGAGATGGTTAAGCAGTCTAGGTTCATGACTGCTGGTTCATGCAGTACAACATTTGTCCCAAACAGTGATTATGAAAATGAGGATGATGTGATTGTCATGGCCAAGAAAGTACTGAAGGATGAACCCTTGAAGGAGCTAGATGATTCTGCACTATTGCATGTTGCCAACAGTCTTAAGCTCTGTGATAGTAAGTCAAACACTGCTACTGCTAAAGCTGAACCTTATGACAATGATGATGATGTTGTGATTGTCATGGCCAAGAAAGAACTGAAGGATGAACCCTTGAATGAGCTGGATGATTTTGCGCGATTGCATGTTGCCAGCAGTCTTAAGCTCTGTGATAGCAAGTCAAACACTGCTACTTATAAAGCTGAACCTAAGAAGAAGACCAGAGTGAGGCACTCTGCATCAAACTTGAGGTCCAAGACTAGACCAGCTGCAGGAACATTGGTCGTATCCCCTGCTAGTGTTCTTAGGCAGTGGGCTAATGAGCTCTCTGTGAAGGTTATGGAAGACAATAAATTGTCAGTCTTGGTTTATCATGGAAGTTCAAGGACTAAAGATCCTAATGAGTTGGCAAAATATGATGTTGTTGTCACCACGTACATGACTGTGGCCAATGAAGTACCTAGAGAAAACTCTAGTGATCAGCAAAAGGACAGTGAAATAGACGGACTGTTTCCAGAAGTTTCCATTGGCAGCAAAAGAAAAAAGCAGAGCAAGCCAAAGAAGAAAAACAAACGTAGCAATTTAGAAGGTGGCCCACTTGCCAGGGTACGATGGTTCAGAGTTGTGCTTGATGAAGCTCAGACAATAAAGAACTATCGGACTCAAGTGTCTAGAGCTTGTTGTGGACTGAGGGCAGAAAGGAGATGGTGCTTATCAGGAACACCTATACAAAATAAAATTGATGATCTGTATAGCTATTTCAGTTTCTTGAAATATGAACCTTACTCTAAATTTAGTAATTTCAAATATATGATCAAGCACCAAATTACTAGAGATTCAGTTCGTGGCTATAAGAAACTTCAAGCTATCTTGAGGATAATTCTACTGCGGCACACAAAAGGTGAATTAAAGTACTTCTACCATAAATATATTTCTTTATGCATATTGTTCTGAGCTACACTATGAAACCTGCACTGGTGCACACTTTATTGCTGTTGCTAACAAAGCTTACTAACCCCCCACTCAATCTGGATTCTGGAATGCATTTGCAACCTTGAAAACTTTGACAGCATCTGGATCCTGTTTGTGTTTCAGTACATCTTTTAGAAGAGTTCCATTGTGGGTTCTTAGATATTCAAGCTTTTCAGTATATGCCAATGTTGTCGTTTTGTTGGTTGTGATAGTCATTGATGTACTGTTTGAACTGTTGTCCATACAGAAACACTTATAGATGGAGAACCAATCTTAAAGCTGCCATCAAAGACAATTCAGCTGAGTAAAATAGATTTCACCCAAGAGGAGCGAGCTTTCTACTTGGCACTTGAAGAAGGCTCTCGGAAGAAGTTCAAGGTACCTTAAAATTTGCATCATCTTTCTTCAGTAGATACAAACTTATTCCCCCTGTCCTCAAATGTAAAGACTTCTTTTTAGGACAACTCGATCAGGGAGGGAAAAGACATGTACCCCTCAATCAAGCACTTAATTTGCAGTGATTCAACTAAATCAGTAAATCCTGTCTATTTTAGGTAACCAATAACATAAATGACAGTTAAATCCTGCCTATTCAGGTGGATTAGGTCATAGTCCTTACATTTGTGTATATAATTTTTAAAATCCAGAAGTCCTTACATTTGTGGTCGGAGGGAGTAATTGCTGAAATGTTATGCTTTTTTTTGCAATCATGGTGCATTATATTTGTCTAATCTCAGAATCATCCTGCTGGGTTCTTCTTATCTTTAGTTTTAAACATATAAAAAAAAATGTATGGCTTTGATAAACATGAACCAACTAATTGCATTACCTGAATTGGGATTATGAGTCTATCATTAATTAAATAAGAATAGCTTAAATACTGAATTCCATTTCTGCCTATCTGTTGGTTCAGTTACTCAGAAATTCATGTCTGACGCTCTTGTTGTGTTTGTTATACAGGCATACGATGCAGCTGGGACGATAAGGGAAAATTATGCAAGCATTCTTGTGTTGTTGTTGCGGCTTAGGCAGGCTTGTGATCACCCTCTTCTTTTGAACGGACAGGAATCAGATCTGACTGACAGCAATTCTATAGAAAGGGCAAAGCAACTTCCTAAGGAAACAGTGACAAATTTGCTTGAAAAGTTGGAAAGAGGTCCGGCAATTTGTTCCATATGCAATGTAAGCAATCGGGTCACTCAAAATTTCTTACTGGTGCAGTTTATCATGTGTAATACTTCTTGCTCTTGTAATATTTTATTGTATGAAGAAGCAAAAGAATGAGGTTAATCAAGAGATGTGTGTGACAGAACAATAAACAATGACTGGTTTTAGTTGAAATCTTATATAATCCAAAACTTTTTGACTAGTACGATAATTTATTTTCCCATTTTGCAGGATCCACCTGAGAATGCTGTTGTCACGACATGTGGTCATGTTTTCTGCTATCAATGTGTACATGAGAGCTTAACAAGTGATGGACATGTCTGTCCCTATGCACTTTGTGGAAAGAAACTAAGTTTTCAATCTGTGTTTACACCAGCTGTATTAAAACTTTGTACTTCGCCAAAGCTGGAGTTTCATGAAAAAACTAGTTGTTCCACAGCAACGGACAAGCCATCCTCAATCTGTGAAAGCAGTTACATCTCCTCGAAGATCCAGGCAGCAGTGGAAGTAATTAACTCAATCATCAAGACGCCTGCCCTTACAGTGGGGGATACTACTGAATCAATTCCCAGCATGGCACTCCCTGTTAAAGTAATAGTCTTCTCCCAGTGGACTGGCATGTTGGATTTGCTGCAGCTTTCACTGAACAGAAATGATATACAATTTAGGAGGCTAGATGGATCAATGTGCCTCAACTTGAGAGAACAGCAAGTGAACGAGTTTAAAACTGATCCCAAGGTCCTTCTCTGCATTATATCTTATTCAGCAATATTTACCGACATTTCACAAGTAAATACTGATAATAATTTTTATAATTTCAGGTGAGAGTAATGCTTATGTCACTGAAGGCTGGCAATCTTGGTTTAAACATGGTAGCTGCTTCCCATGTGATTATGCTTGATCCTTGGTGGAATCCTTACGCTGAGGACCAGGCAGTTGACAGAGCACACAGGATTGGTCAGACTCGTCCTGTTACTGTTTCACGGTTCACAGTTAAAGACACGGTAGAAGACCGCATTTTAGCTCTGCAGGTAATTACTTTGATTGTCGCCAATGCGATAATGATAATTTTTTTTCTAGGTAGAGTTCACTCTTCATTAGTCCACAGCACGTGAGTTTAGATTGGCACTGAAAAATACAACAGCTAAGTGTTTGGTTTCAGCCCATAATCAATTAATCATATTTTCTGAAAGGAATAATCCTATAACAAATTAATCATTTTTTAAAGGAATAGTCAATTATTCATAAAGGTTGTAAAAAAATTTCGTGTTTCTCGTTTCAGACTTGATTTCTGATCTTGTGTCTTATGTGGTCTCCCAATCTGCCGATATGAAATTCAACATCAGTGAATGTTGTGCTACTTTTTCGTGTGAAATTACATTGCAGCTACAATCAGCTAACACCGATGCACCTCATAAATCTCGTTTTTTTACAACTTTATATTGGCTCTAAGGTCTATTGGAGTAACTAGGATTGAACTTTCTTGAGCTTTATATTTTCTAAATGTGAATGTTTCACTGGGCAGGAGAACAAGAGAAAGATGGTCGAATCCGCATTCGGCGAGGATGGTTCCAGAGGCGCTGCTACTAAGTTGACGGTAGAAGATCTCAGATACCTCTTCATGGTGTGATGGCAACTTGTAATCATCCATAGGGCTGACGACTTTTGTTGTGACAATCCTAACGGATAGGCTAGGCTAGAGTTGATCACAGTATCTGGCACCGCTAGTTATGCAAGCAGTAGGCATTTTGGAGCTGACGTAGCGTATGTTTATGGTCCTCACCATGGCTTATCCTACGACTCATCACTTCCCCAGTTCTGGTTGACCTGATTCTCTTGTAACCGTTCCCATGGGATGCAGCTCGTAAGAGAACTCTTACAATTCCAGGCTTCAGGAGAGAATGCAATTGTGTATAAATTACAGTTTTCCTTAGATTCTGTTGATCTGAATTTGGCATTGACATGCGTGTAAATGCTTACTATGCAAAGGTTGGTTCTGTTTTGTGATAGACTCACTCCAAATGCCACGATGGTGGCTGACGTCCTCAGACTTTGACCGCTGCTCGGCAAGTGAGTGAATTGGAATTAAAAGAACTGCTAATATGTAATTACAGTTCGCGTGTAGTTGCTCATAATCCACACATCTAATTTGGTTGCTCATGGTTTAACAGCTTGTATTCATGACCAGATTGGTGGCAAAATATTTAGGCCTCAGTTGCTGCGTAATGGAGGTCCTTCCATGTTAAAAAAGAAATCCATACCACATGAAACATGTGATGGGCCTGAAATCGGTTAGTTTGCACATTTGGCCCAGAAACGAATTACCCTAGATAAGCAGCGGCTCAGCACATTCCACACGCTGACCCGCGCCTCCGCTCCGCTCCAGCGTCGACCCAGTCCCCCAATTCCTCCTCCGCTCCGCTCCAGCGCGGCGGCGACCATGGAGGAGCACCTGTTTCTCGTGGACGTGGACGTCAGCGTGAGCAACATGCAGCGCCTGCTGCGGCTCAGCGACGTCGACGTTCCCGACCCGTTGACGCTGGGCACGGCCATGATGCTTAAGTATGCGTACGACGCCATCCCCGACCCACCAGTGTCTCCCGCCGCGTCTCTCGCCTCCGCCGTCGCCGCGCGGGTCCCAGCCGACGGCGTCGACCGCTTCAGGCTCCTCCCCGACGCGCTTCTCAGGAACGTCGTGTCGCGCCTCCCCGCCAAGGACGCCGCGCGCACCGCCGCGCTCGCCACGCGCTGGCGCGGCCTCTGGCGTTCCGTGCCCCTCGCCGTCGTCGACGCCCACATCCTCCCGGACTCCGTCCCGGCCGACCACACGATCCCCGGAGGCGAGGACGTCCTATCCTGGGGCGTCGCCCTCATGGCGTCTCGCGTCTTGGACGCGCACCCGGGTCCCTTCCGCTGCTTCCGCCTCACCCGCTGCCACATGCCGTCGCACCAGGCCGACATCGAGCGCTGGCTGGAGCTCCTCGCCGCCAAGGGCGTCCAGGAGCTCGTCTTTTTCAACCGCCCGTGGTCGATCGACCACCCTCTCCCACACGCGCTCTACGGCTGCACCTCCGTCACCCGCCTGCACCTCGGCATGTGCACTGTCCCCAGCACCGCCGGGCTCCCGCGCAACACACGCTTCCCCTACCTCCGGGAGCTTGTCCTCGACACGTTCGTCATCGAGGAACCAGACCTCCACTTCCTCATCGACCGGAGCCCCGTCCTGGAGGTCCTCACCATCACCACAAAACAGAACGGGGCTCGAGTCCGACTGATCAGCCGCAGCCTGTGGTGCGTGCAGGTGACCACGTCTGCCGAAGTGCACGTCATTGTGGTGGCGCTCCTCGTCTGGAGAGGCTGCTCATGTGGATGATATCACCTCTGCCGGGCGAGAGGTGCTCAAGGATCAAGATTGGCCATGCACCCAAGCTGTGCATGCTGGGACATTGGCAGACGGTATAAATGGCCATGCAGCCCGCGGGCTGCGGCCCGGCCCGAGGCACGGCATTTTGGCCCGGCCCGAAGCACGGCCCGGCACGGTGGCCATGGGCCCGTGCCGGCACGGCCCGATGGAGCAGGCCGTGCCTGGGCCGCCACCCAGGCCCGCAGCACGGCACGGGCACGGCCCGCTAGAGTAGGCGGCCCGCTAGCGGCCCGTAGGCCAACGGCCTCGGCCTGCCGGGGAAATCCGCCCCCCACGGCCCCAGGCCCCCAGCCCCACTATATAAGCCGGCCGGCCGGGAAAATTCCCCTAATCTAATCCCCCATTCCCCCCCTCTGAGCCGCCGCTGTCCGTTCCCCGCTCGCCCGCTCCCCTCCCCCTCCCGAAACCCTAACCCTATTAGGCTATTACCCTAGCAGACTCAAGCATCGGCTCGTCGGTCGTCGCTCGATCCACCGCCGCCGATCGCATTCTAGTCGGATCTGCTCGCTGGATCTGCTACGGTGTGACCCTCGGCCCCTCGCGGCCTCGCCTTGTC
>CM041640.1:6493233-6548678 GCA_023333625.1 Bothriochloa decipiens
ATCACCATAATATAATGTAAGAGGATCCAGTTTGTTTAGCAAGTAAGAGCAGAAGTTTGGTAATGCTAGGCCTGAAAGGGTTCCAATGCCTGGAGCTAATTCTGGTAAGAGAAAGGAGGCATGGGGAAAGATCTTTGGAGGTTCTGGTGCATCCTCTACCTCTTCCCCTACATCTTCTTCTGCTGCTAGTGGTGTTAATGAGCTTACATCTTACTTGGACAGTGACCCTGTCACTGATTGGGGAGAAACATTTGACATTCTTCTCTGGTGGCGTGACCACAAGCTTACCTATCCTATCTTATCTATTAGGTTCGAGATATTATGTCTGTACCTGTATCTACTGTGTCTTCTGAGTCTTGTTTCAGTTGTACATCCAGGATCCTTGAAGACCGGCGGCGGCGCTTATTGCCTGAGCATGTGGAGATGCTAACCTGCATGAAGGATTGGGACCAGGCGACAAGGAAAGAACAGCATACACCTACGGACTTGGACCTGGAGGAAGCATTCAAGAACATGTACCTGGATGAAGAAGGCAGCGGAAGCGGCAGCGGCAGCAGAAGCGGCAGCGGCAGCGGCAGCGAAGGCGGCAGCGGCAGCGGCACCGGCAGTGGTGCTGGTTAGAAGGCAGAACCTCTAGAGAAGAGAGGTACACAGTACACACAATATGTTGTTTCTTTCATTAGGTGAAGTGCTGCACACTAACTAAGTTACTGATGAAAGGCATTGTTGTGTGAGCAGGTGCTTTTGGTTGTGGCTGAGAGTGAGTCACCATGAAGAAGAAGATGAATGTTGGCATGTAATAGGATAGTCACCAGAGAGCTGGCTGTACTCTTTTTCATTAGGCTATTGTAAGAACTTTAAGACATTGAGCTGGCTATACTCTTTTTCCCTTTCTAGGGTTTCTCACAAGGGTGAGTTTTACCTAGAAAGGTTTTTAATGAGGCAGCATTGCACAAACAGCTCATTTTGCTAAATGATAATCATTTTCTTATATGCCTTGACTTCTTTACTTGCATATCCCTTTCTGTCTTCTATAGTTGTGACTTACTGACTTGTGACATTGAACACTTAGTGAAAAAACTGAGGAAAAAAAGCATTGGTATGTCCAACGGGCCATGGGCCGACACGGCCCGAGGTAAATACCCATGCTGAACGGGCGGCACGGCCCGGAAAACGGCCCACAGGCCGTGCCTTGGGCCGTAGGGGCGGCCCGGGCACGACGATGGCACGGCCCGCAAGGCACGATGGCCCGTCGTGGCACGACGCCTTGCCGGGCCGGCACGGCCCGTGGCCATCTATAGCAGCCGGGATTCTGTCACACCCTGATTTCGAAGGAATGAAACCAAGACAAAAGCTCATGCGTCTAGAACAATTACACACATGAATGACAAATTACATGGTCCAAAAGCACAGTGTTCGAATAAAACATAGTATAACGATTATTACATAACTGTCATCAGAGTAAAGCGGAATATAAATAACATCGTCCAAACCGAAAAGCAACTAAACGACGTGGACGTAGTGACTCCATCTCGCCACAGGAAAAGTCGACGGCAGTATCACAACGCCTAACATCCCGGATAATTCTCGGGGAAGTCACCATCCGAGTCATCACTCGAGCATCCTTTGGTTGGGAAATAGCAAGAGTGAGTTCCATGTCGAAACTCAGCAAGTTGTAACACCTCTGGTGTTATATTAACTAAAACCTACCATGTCATCATATGCACTGCAAAGCATTCATGATTAGGTCAACCTTGATGTGCATTAACTAAAACAAGTTTACATTTCATAGGTTGATTGTGTTTCTGGAATGTTTTGTCACATGAAATAATAAAACCCTACTTTCGAATGTCATCTCAAATACTTGGTTTATATTCTATGTACTTGAGGTGTAAACTGTGTTTACACTAGTGTCAAGCATAGTATATAAACCTAAGTTCAACCCTTAAAAAATTTATTTCCATATTTAAAGTTGAATTTAGGTTTCAAAGCTTATTCCCAAGCCTTGCAACTCAAATTTAAATTTAAATTAGAAAGCTATAAAATGTTTTACAAAAAGTTAACTTGGTCAACCAAGGGTGTCATTGGGTCATTGACCTAAAAATGTCCTTGGATGATGTATGTGATCACTAATAACCAACCAATTAAACTAGAAACCAAATCGAGTTTGAATTTAGTTTTAAAAACCTCTTATTTCTAAACCTAGTTTTACCCCCTTTTCTGTAATTCAAAATGTATAAAGAATTTGGAGATACTCTAAAAAAATAATTTATATATCTTGACAAGAGCTACAAAGTTGGTATATAAAGTTTTTCAAGTTTCCAAAAGAAATTTCAAATGAATTTGAAAATACAGTTTTCCAACATTTGTCCCCTTTTTATTTTAAAACCATAATTCAAAAATTATGCATAATTTGGGAAAACTTTTTATATGAAAAAGGTTTGGTTTGAAATATTAAGAATTTCATAGTTTTGAATATTTTGAAGTTTTATTGAAAATTCAAAAGTAATTTCAAATGTTTGTTTCTAGGGTTTTATCCCCCTCTTGAATTTGAATTCATATTTCAAAATCCAGACAGAATTTGAGGGTGCCAGTTAAATGAAAAGTGTAGCTCTTGAAAAGTTATGCAACTGATAGTTTTTGAGATTTTTAAGTTCTTATATAAATTTTAGAGTAATTTGTAATTTCAAAACGGGTGGCAATTCTATAATTTTCTTGAACAGCATCGAGACCTATCGACGGCCGCCATGGCCGGCTTCTCAAGCCGCGCCACCGTCCACCGCCGCACATGCCCCGGCCGCCAGCTCTGTGACTGAGAATATTTTATGCCTCATGTTAAGCTTGTTTGCTTCACTGCTTTGCACAAGGCCCATAACAACACTAATGCACTAGCAGTAGCCGATGCTAAATTGCAATCTGTCACGTTGTCATGTGCTTTGCAAGCTGCTACACTTCCTGATGAGTGGATCATAACTTGTAGGTGTTCAAATATATGCATAGGCTATTGATTTGTCCATTCTTCTTCTTTTTTTCTTCTGCTAGTTTAAATAGCTTGTGCATTGCAGTCATTAGTTTAGTTTCACATAGAACTTGAAAAAACAAATTTGTTTCTATAGAATTTTTGTACTATTGTTGGCCATTGATCATTACTGGCCATTGATCATTACTATAGCAATACAATTTTGAATTGCCCTCCCCCTACACATGCAGGCACGCTCCGGCACTGGCTAGCTTGTTTTGATAAGTTCAAGTTGTGTCACTATTGACTCAGAATAATAACTATCTTAACTATGTTTGCTTTGATTTGATTTGATTGCAGTCAGTGAATGATACCCCCAGTGGCAAGGTTGATCCCAAGTTCTGGAAGGGGAAGGAGGCTAGCTGTATTGATTGTGTCCAGAGGCATGTGAAGAAATTTGTCTTCCAAGAGTTTTGGGGTAAGAAAAGTGAGCTAGCGTTCCTCAAGTTCATTGCTGAGAGAACGCAAGTCCTGGAGAAGATGGTGGTCATGGTGGCCTCTAAATGCTTCTCTTCAGCAGATGTTGTCAATGCCAAGTTGAAGCCTCTGACTTCTGCAACATGGGCCAGTAAAGACTGTAAACTGATTGTCTTCAAGAGTCCATCCTCTGATGGGGCATCCCCTGCTTGGGCTTTGAAGGACAGAAAAGGCGACCAGAGGGGGGTGAATGGGAGCCTGAAAAATTTCCCTACAAAAACTCTTGAGCCCCCACCTCGAAAACTCTTGAGCCCCCAGAAGAGATTCTCAAACAGAAGAGAGGCCCTCGAGTGTCGACAAGTAAGGAGGGACCCTCAAACGAAAAGAGAATGACTCTCAAACGGAAGCGAGACCTCAAACGGAAGATAAAGACCCTCGAACCAGTACCCTCGAGTGAAACAAAATTCAGAAACTAGAAGTCGGGTAGAAGCATCTGGTTATAAAAAAGGGCAGGGATAAAGATAGAGAGAAAAGCTGGTCGAAAATAGGTCGAGCCCTGGTAGGAGCAGAAAGCTGATCGAGAAACCTATCAGGGGACCCTCGACAAAAGTGACGAAAAAGTTCTGATTCGAACGAACCTATCAGGGGACCCTCGACAAAAGTGACAAAAAAGTTTCGATTCGAACGAACCTATCAGGGGACCCTCGACAAAAGTGATGGAAAAGTTCCAATTTGAACGAACCTACCCTCGACTGGTCGGGAGACTTCGAGACTCGAGAGTGGCCTCTATATGACAGAGAACTGACAGGTCGGGAGAGCAGCTCGAGGGTGGCCTCGATACCTAGACAGAAGGATGAACAAGCTCCGCTTTGAACAAACCTACCCTCGACTGAATCTAGACCCTCAGACAGTCGACCCTTGGTAGAGCTCACTTGACCCTCGATAAGATTTGCTAGGGCCTCAACCTCTGCTCTCAACTCTCGATCTACTGACCCTCGAGGACGGAAAAGGTTCTGCTACGTACGACCCCTCACTTGAGCCTCGATCTCAACCTCTAGACCCTCGACTGGATCTCGACAAGGAGTTGAGAAGAACAGATAAGAGCTAACCCTCGACCCTCGATAAGAGCGAACCCCTCGATAAAGTCTACTTGAGTCGCAACCTCGATCTCTCGACCCCCAAACACTCGACCCCTCTATCTTTACTCCTTGAACAACTGGCCTCTGGACTTCAGCAAAACAAACAACCCCCTCGACTGTTAGACCCTCGAGAAAACCTATGAAGGCTCTACTGGAAAGACACCTCCGTCGACTGAAAACTCAAGACCCTCGATCCCTGCCTGGAAAGCCCTGAAAGATGAACTGCTCTGTTAAAGTACGGAGAAGAAAACCAGGAGGACCTCGAGTCAAGCAAAACTGATCGACTTAGGGCTTTGCTCTGAGAGATCGAAACCAAACTTGTACTCCAACGAAGGACTATCAGACTGAAGGGAAAAACACGCAGTTTAACTCAAAACAATTAACTTCCGCCAACTTCCCAAAATTGCGATGCTCGAGTGGAATTGATCCAATCCTTCAGCGGATCTAGTTCGTCACTCGACAAAGCATCGATCAATGCAAAAATATCGAGCCAAGATACATCAAAAGCAACGAATCGAAGTTCGTTCACAGAAGGTCAACGAAGCACAAAAATAGAACAACTTCACAGATCGAACGTAAAAAGGCCAGAGGGCACGAGGAGGATTCGGGCCTCCATTCCTACAAAATATCTCACAGATACATAGAAAAAAATCCCTGTTCTTGGACCTCTACAAGAACAGAAACACACGCACACACAGCAGTGGCGGCGGCGGCGGCGGTGGGGAACTGGAAAACAGAGGTAAAGAGGTACCAACTCCAGGTGCTGTCCACCCATATTTATAGTCTCTACACTATACCACTTCTACCCCTAGGTTTTATTAGAGAGAACCACCTAGCCATGGGCACTATGGTTCAACTCAGGATTTCCCGATCCGATGGCCACCGCGCCTTCTCACCTGTAGCCTTGCCTCGATGCAATCTCCCCGATGCCGCCACGTGCCATCCGTCCAACCTAGGACCACCCGGGTTTTGAGGCCCAAACCCGCGAAACCCGTCACCGATGGTTTTAGGCTAAACCACCAAACCGTCCGCGAGTAGCGTATCCATACGCATCCCCCGCCGATGGTTTTGAGGACAAACCACCAAACCTCCTTGCGAGTAGCGTAGCCCATACGCGTCCCCCGCCGTGTACACTTGCACTGGTCGATGTCCCAAGTGCCAGTCACCGCGACCGACCACCTGGTCGTCTGGTCCCTCGGTCCAAGCCTCGCGTCCGCCCTTCACCACAGCTGGTCCATCAGCACGGCATGCCTCTACTTGACCTTCACCCAACCACTGTCATCGCCTCCGAACTCCACACCTGCACACCACCAACCAAGAGACACGTTTCGACACGTAACCCTGTGCCAGGGGATCAGTGAACCACCAAGACGAACCACCAACCAGAGTGTTGGACATGTTGACAATCACTTATCACACACCAAAAGATGCTACACTATGATATGAAAAATCATGTGTCCGCAGGCTTTCAAAATAGCATCTGATTTTTCATGTAGCGACCCTTTTGATCTTTTGACCGCTAATGCTGAACTCTACAGTGGTGCCTCTGTGCTTCAACATTCATGCACCCTCTAAGTCCGCAGCCAACAACATACAAGCTAAGCCAAATAAGATTGGGAATGTTTCTGCTAGCATAATTGATGTAGATGTTGAAGTTACTTAGCAGCACTATATTCTCTTGCAAAATTATATTGTGGTGTGGAGTTGTATCTATATGCCAGTGATATCTGCAGTTTATTTTGATTTCTCTAGCAAAAAAAATGTGCCTGTTTTAGGGATAATACTCAGTTTGTGCTAAATTTTGTGTTCGGATAGTTGTGAGAATAATGGATAATTAGATAAGTCTAAGCTTATAACTCTTGTTTCATATCTCAGCATATTCCTGTGGAGTGTTTATTAATAATTTGGCATCCTGAATCCAGATTTATTCTGTCACAGTTTGTTATTGTGCATTTATTGAAGCTAGGTTGACTAATTTTCCATGTATTTATGTTGTGATGTTTGTGTTCCTTAATTTGATCAAGGCTTGTATTGAAATCGCATTGGTGCAAAACTTTATGTTACGATGCATTAAGACAATGTCCCCTGCTGTTCCTCATCTATACATACTACTAAAGTTGGTGGTGCTTTAAACTTCGTACCCAGACTCAGATCACTGTTCTTAGAACAGTACCTCAGCAACACCGTCCGATGCTTTGGCCAACATTTATTTTAGTAACCAAACACAAATGCTCTCTTTAAGCCTATGCTAATTGACATCTACCCTATGTCCACGCAATATTTTCTCCCTTTGCCCGTACCTTCGGTTTCCAAAATGTTTTGCTTAACACATACGGATTGCCTACGCACAAGCAACAATCAAGTTTTAAATTCCCATGTGCTAGCAACGACGAAATCTATGTATTTCAATGTTTTCATCTCGCTAGCCCGCGCGAATGCGCGGGGGTTCCTGCTAGTAGTATATTATGTCACATGCGAATGTTTTCCTATGACATTTGGTTGTCTACCATAGTTACAGATGTGTACAGCGAACTGAATCATGTTCATAAAAGTGCTGGATATGTAGTCTTGATTCAGTCAGGTTCACATTTAGAAAATGCTCTTTGGCATTGTTTCATGACATACCCAATTTCCTTTCGGAATCCTGCATAGTTGATCGTTCACATTTCCTTGCAAGCTAATTGTCATCAGAGTTATCTATGTACCGTTTTCCTGGTTCATTATACTGTGTATCCCATGATATTTCACAACTGTCAACTGCATATTCCATAATGATTATTTTTCCATGATCATGTTGTGGTCTTGTGATACCGATGCTAAATCTTTTGTTCTTCTAGTTTGAACTTAGTGCATGCATGAGCTGCTTAACCAATTGCCGTGCTTTTGTTTTTCTTTCGCAATTTTGTTTTGCATAACTTCGAGTCAAACATTTTGCTTTGCCGGAGTTCAAAGTGCCGTGCATAAACTGAGGCATAGTCTGAGTTTTCTTGTCCAAGCAAGACCTTTTGATGAGATGTACAAGCTTCAAATTAAGGTCATCTGACATTCAGAAGCTTGTGGTGACATAAAAAAAACTCAGTTGAGATGAACTCGTGGATTTTCAGATGTTTGATATAGAACTCTGAAAGACAATTTGCAAGTCATCGAGATTTTTAGTTTTAAATTAAATAAGTGAATACCAATTCAAGAACCGTGAACCACTGTAGTCGTTTTTCTTTTCTCTAACAAACACATCGTTTATACTGATGTATTGTCCCTCGCCTGGCTACATGGCTGCTGGGTTGTTCGCCCGTTTGCTGTCCAGCGTATAGCCGCGGCAGCCGAGCTGCGCATGCTCTCTGGCGACTGGTCGTGCAGGAACTACATGTACCCAACCGTCGAGAGCGGGTCGCTCATGCCGTGGAGCGCGTACTGCGGCACAAACACGACGGCGTTGGGGCTGTCGAGCAGGCCGTGGTCGGCGCCGGCCACGCGGCGCCGTCTTGCCTCCACACACGCCCGGCTGCCGAGGACGGAGACCGCGAAGCCGGCAGCCCGGTGCCCATGCATGCGCGCCGACCGGGGCCAGCTGTGCCTGTGGCCTGTGGGCCGTGACCTGGAGAGAAGGCAGCCGGACGGTGTCCGACGAAAAATAAACAGCTCCAAGCCGGGGATAGCTCTCCGGTCCGGCGCAAATGTGAATTTGGCTGTCCGTGTACTACCGTGTACTCAAACCCGATCCACTTCAAACTGGGCCCCAATTTGTCTTAATACGGCAAGCAAAAAAAAATGTCGATAAATCAAAACATTCTATTCTAATTGTATTTTGTGTGATTTTGTGGAGAAGACATAAAAATTAGGGCATGAACTTTTTATCATATCTTTCTGCGCGCGCCCCCCGCCCCCCCCCCGCGTGTAGTGCAAGCGATGTATGGTTGCTGCTTTCAGAGACGCCGGGAACTTTGTCAGTCCAGAGAAGGGGTTGTCATCTTTCGTAATAAGTGCACCTTAGCCTACTATAACAAGAAGATTAAGCAATACCTTAATGACCCTTCAACGGTTATTATTGCGAGCAGACTTGATAGCACCCAAGTGGTAGTTCAAGCAAGTGAGTTCAAGGATGTAGTTGTGACCCTAAAGGAGGCTATGGTACATGGGGCAACAATGTTACCATCCTCCTACTTCGCCATCGGGTAGATTGAGGTCAAGACAATTTGACCTTCAATTCAAACTATACGTAGCAACATAATGCTTGTCGTCGATTTCAGATAAGAACTGAATCATATGTCTAAGAAACATGCTAGATGTGATGCAGCTTTCTACTGGTCTTGACCTGATTCTGGGGAGTATAGCTTCTGTCTAGTGCAGCTATAAGTCTGCCTTCTACCCTTTCTTCCGGGGACACCCGACACTGACCCTTCGAGCAGCGGAGCCACCCATTGAGCATGCAATCTCGTGTTAATTGACCATTTGTTAATTTAATGACTTTCAAATATTTGGTTACATGCATCTGCAGAACTGGTTGCCCCATGCTTTGAAACATCGACACAGTTTACCATCTTCGGGTTGGGTGGCAGTAGGAGCGGGTGGTGCAACCGCGACAATCATAGTGGTGGTGGTCGTTGTTGTGTGTTGCTACAAGAAAATATCAAGGCGAAACCTTCCCTCTGGTATGCTTCCCTAATAGTTAGGTAAATGAGAATTAATTCTTGAAATTTCAACTAGCAACAATTATAAATGGTTCGGTGAGTGAGAAGAGACAGTTCAGCCAAAGGACAAAGTTGTTATATAGTAAAGTTTGTGAGCCTTAGATGTCGGTATTTAATTTTATAATATTGTTATCTTATTGTGCGACTGATGTGACATTGGAGGGGGGGCGATGCCCCCTGCCATCACACCTTGGCTCTGCCTCCTATGGACGGTGACAGAGAGGGGAGGGGAGGAGCAACAAATGACCTAACGTGTGGCACGCGAAGCGAGATGAGGACCGAGACATGATGTTTGTCGCCCAACACTCGGATGACTCTATAGCAGGCGGTCCATGCATGTTTTAGCTATGCGAGGTGGAGATGGCCCCTCGCTTCAAGAAAGGCGCAACGACCCAATGTCCCGACACCTCTTGTGGGCGCAACTAGCCTTAAGGCATGTACCCTCAACGATATTTGGGCTCCCTACCTATAGCAATAGTCCAACCTTTCATATGTTGATGTTGTCCAAGTTCCACTTCTCTCTACCTCATCTAGCGCTCTGCAAGCATGACGAGCACCATGCCTAGGGAGTTCCCAGTGGAGCCTGACAAGCCAGCGACCCATAACAGTGACCTTGAATGCGTCAGTCATTGGCTGTCGCTATGGCAGATCTTTGACGATGAAGGCGGTGAACCATGGCACAGGACGTGGAGGATGATGGGGGCGAAGCTGATTCATTAAAGTTGGGCCAAAATAGATAAAGAGGGCACCATGACATGAATCCAGAGAGTTGAACATTGACAGACAACACACATGTCATTGTCCATTGATACAGAAGACAGAGGTGATCCATATGGCTTAGGTGGAGCTGGGCAGTAGATGATAGAAGGATGATGTGAACATGTGATTGGAGTGTCAAGCAGTCTGATGGCGGTGGGAAATCACGCGGGTTGGACGTTCACTGAGCAAAGTCGAGCGGTGCACCGGCACTGGAAGGTATAAGCCAAAACAAATTATGGATGTAAGCGCTTCGCACTTTGGTTAGTAATTAGTAGTAGAGATTATTGTGTTCAAATGATCATCTTTTAAGTTTTTTCTTTTTTGAGGAACCTAAAACGGTCATTGGTGCCTGGACGCTTTGGACAGGGCGAAATGCAAGAAGAAATGGGCGGAAAAAGTTTGGGAACCTGGAGCAGCGATGCGGTTCGTGTCAATATTGGAGGAGCTTGCGTCGCTGAAAATGCCAGAGGAACCAAGCTTGGCCAGGAGGCTAGAGGCTGGAGATGTCCGGAGAAGGGATGGGTTAAGCTGAACACTGATGCAGGCTTTGATGCTGCCACTTGTTCAGGAAGCAGCGGTGTGGTGATACATGATCATACTGGCCTAGTGCAGATTGCAGTGTCACGATGGCTTGATGACGTGTCGGGTGCCCTGATGGTAAAGACTATGGCGGCTAAGGAAGGGCTTGAGCTTGCGGCAAAAAATGGCTACGACAAAATTATCCTTTTTTGAGTAATACGATAAAATCATCCTTGAGGTGGACTAAAGTGTCCTGAAGACATTGCTAGATGGTGATGATGGTTTGAGTCATCTATCGGTTGCCATTGTTTCGACATTACAGAGCTAAGTAGGAGTTTTGCCGACTCTCGTGTTACATGGGTCCGTAGGGAAGTTAAGGGAGTGTTTGGGACTACTCCGCTTCTGTTTTTTCAGCTCTGCTCCAACTCCGCATTGCTAAACATGTCTAGCTCCAAAAACTCTGCTCCGCAAAAAAGATGCAGCTAGAGGCCAACTTCATATTTTTTCTGGAGCAACTTAAAGGGTACTTCAATTTTTAGACTTTTGTATTCTGTTGTATAATAATTACCCACCTTGCCACCGTAATCACTAGCCGCAAGCCTTTTTGTTGCCGTGCGTCTCCTCCTAATGGTAGAGTGCTGCGCCAGTCCTTATCTCTTGCTTTTTTGCTTCTGTGTTTTTCTGGATGAGGACTAGCAGTTGGTGAGAAGATGGAAAGTGCAAAGTGGGGTAGTTCGTGCTTTCCTTGAGCCATCGAACTTTGATTGGTCAAGAGCTTTATTATTTGCATCCGTGAAATTCTAGAAATATATTAATATCTTTGAATATGTAATTATATTGCATGGACGAGTATACAAGCTTAATATCTTTGAGTATGTAATTACCTTGCATAGCCGAGTATGTAATTTTAATCAGGAGCATAATAGACCATTTGCATAAAAATAATTCATTCTTAGAGCTAGAGCAGAGTTGTGTGCCAAACAGTACTACCTGCTCCGCAAACTCCACCGTAGAACCACTCCAAAGTGAAGTTCGGGAAGTAGAGCTGAAAAAAGAGAGCGGAGTTGTACCAAATACCCCTGGCCCATTAGTGTGCCCGTATGATGTGGGCCACCTAGCGCTCTTTCTTCTGGTTCGACTAAATCCCGCATTGGTTGTCGGGTTAGCATCCGCTGATTTTACTTCTATTATTAATTAATAGAAGCTCTCTCGTGCTAAAAAAGCAGTCATTTTTAAGGTATTTCTTTCTTTTTAGGAACCTCAAATGGTCACTAGTTTCCCCGTTGAGCACGGCGCTCCTTGTGGGCTTGGTGCCATGCTGCGGTGCCACAGTTTCGTCTGGCCGGCGGCCCACAGTCAGGCTCCCAAGAGGCCAAATTTCCGTTGGTTAGTTTCCCGGTTTATCCGTCGCCGCACCCCCGTTTCCTTTTCTCATTTCGAATTTGAGTTCAAAAAATGATCTCGGCCAACGGTACTTCAGGTCCCAACGTCGCCAACAAATAGCCTCCGACGCCCTTGATCGCCTCTCTATCTCTTCATTCTGCAACCGCATCGGCGCCGTAGTTCCCCGCTGGGCTCCTCCAACCGCGGCGAGTCGACGACACGCACGACGACGACGACGACGAGGTAACGAGCCGGTGTTCCTTGCCTGCCGGTTCCTCTTGGCTTTCGACGACTTTCCTCTACGTAATTGTTTTGATTTTCTACGGCGCACGTTTGAGCGCTCTTCATCCGGGCGAGGCACCTTTATCAGATCAGATCACTAGTGGCTACCTTTTCAATCGTCTTGACGTGTATGCAGATCGATGCAGCCAGGCGGTTTTTCGGCAGCACGTATCGTCGTCCAGATCGACTTGATTAATGTTCTGATCGGGTCTCTCTTTTTTTTTATGCATTTGCGTCTTAGATTAGATAGATTCACCGGTTATTTGTGTTGATGCTCTGGGTAATGCACCCATGGCATTTCTTCCTGTTCCTATCATCCTGTGTTGTGAATTGTGATAAATCCCCTTAGTTTTATTAGCAGTTACCCTATTTACTGGTCCATTTTGCCTTCTTTTTGGAATGCCGACTACTCAATCATCCCATTAGGCCTGGTGTGTATAGACTCGAAAAAGATACATTCTTGTTTATGTTTCTGGCGTTTCTATGAACCTGTCGAGGGCACCTACTATCGGCAGCTATTTTTTTAAGCCAAATAAGCATAAGATATCTGACAAGACAGATTTTACTCATATGCATGTATGTATGTTTGCAGACATCATGGAAATTATTGAGTTAAGTTCAGAATCAGAGGGAGAAGGCTTTGTTGACTTGTGTTCAGATGGTGAAGACATGACCGTCCTGTGCTCAGATGGCACCGTTTCATGCTCAGACGGTGAAGACGATGGTCATGGTTATCGCAGCATACGCTTTCGCCCCGAGGAAGTTTGGTGAATTTTCTGGAGAGTTACCTGCTATGATACGAGTCTAAGTACATATACATACATATATGAGCTTTTTGGGCTTATATATAGCCCAACACTCTCCCTCAAGATGGACGATAGATATCAATTATCCCCGTCTTGTTACATGCTAACATACATTTATTAACTCCTAAAACTTTCTGTTAAACAATCAGCTACTTGCTCACTTGAAGCTACATGACTCAGTTTAAGTGTTCTATCATCTAGTCGCTCCTTTATGAAGAAGCGATCAATTTTCACGTGTTTAGTTCTATCATGCTCAACTGGGTTATTAGCAATATTAATTGCTGATTTATTATCACACCAAAGCTTTAGAGAAATTTTTTCTAGTTTCAACTCGGATAATAAATTCTTTAACCATAGCATCTCACTTAAACACACAGACATGGCTTTGTATTCTGCCTCTGCAGTTGACCGAGACACTACTGCTTGTTTTTTGCTCCTCCATGAGACTAAATTTTCTCCAACAAATATGCAATAGCGATGTCTACCTTCTATCATCTAGACAACTTGCCCAGTCTGCATCACAATAGCCTTCAATATTTAGGGGATCATTTCTCTTGAACCATAGTCCTTTTCCAGGGTTACTCTTCAAATATCGCAAGATTCTGTAGACTGCATCCAAGTGCCCACTCCTAGGATCATGCATATATCGACTTACCACACAAACCGCATATGTTATATCAGGCCTTGTATGACATAAGTAAATCAAGCGTCCTACAAGTCTTTGATATTTCTCTTTATCCACTGGATCTCCAAACTCAGCACATAATTTATGGTTTTGCTCGATAGGAGTAGAAGTTGTGCGGCATCCAAGCATACCTGACTCATTTAGCAAATCTAGTACATACTTCCGTTGTGAAAGAACAATACCTCTAGGGGATCTTGCTATTTCAATCCCCAAAAAATACCGAAGTTGTCCGAGATCCTTGACTTCAAACTCTTTGCTTAGATTCCTTTTTAGCCGAGCTATTTCCAAAGTGTCATCTCCGGTAATGATTATATCATCCACGTATACTACAAGAATAGTTACTCGATTCTTAGAGTGGTGATAAAACACAGTGTGATCCCTGTTGCATTGACTGTATCACATATTACACATGGCCCGCCTAAAGCGATCAAACCATGCTCTTGGCAATTGCTTTAGAACATACAAAGATTTCTTCAGTCTCAATGTCTTTCCCTTAGTTTGAGCAATATCAAACCCAGGTGGAATTTTCATATAAACTTCTTCTTGAAGATCTCTATGCAAGAATGCATTCTTAACATCTAATTAATATAATGGCCATTCAAAGTTAGCGGCACAAGAGATCAATGTTCTAACAATGCTCATCTTTGCAACTGGTGTAAATGTCTCATCATAATCAATGCTATATGTTTGGCTATACCCTTTTGCTACCAATCTTGCTTTGTATCTCTCTATCTTGCCATTAAGATTTTGCTTTACTGTATATACCCATTTGCAACTAACCACCTTCTTGCCCACCGGAAAAGGTACAAGATCCCAAGTATTGTTCTTCTCAAGTGCTGCTAGCTCCTCTAGCATGGCCTCCTTCCATTTCAAATCTCGTTTTGCCTCTTTCCAGTCTTTTGGAATTGCTACCGATTGCAATGATGCTACAAAAGCTTTGTAGGTAGAAGACAGAGATCCATATGAGACATAATTAGATATATCATTCTTGTCCTCAATGCCATCTTCAAAGCCATATCTCTCTAGAGGTTTTCCTACTGTACTTCTTATTCCTTTTCTTGTAGCAATAGGGAGATCAATAGCAGGGATGATATCTTCACCTATTGATGCTAGTGGATTGTCAACCTCATTATCATTAATTGGGAGTTGTTCTTGCTCCACCAATTGTGGTTGCTCCACCTGGATACCATCTTCATCACTAACAGATGAAGGTTGTGTAGAAGGATTTCTCCTCCTCCTCGTGTACACCTGTAGTTCTTTTTCGGTGTGAGATGTTCTCCCCCTTTCCACATTTGATGGTTTACTTACAACCACTGTACATGGAATCAGACCACTAATTACTTTATTCCTCCTCGATTCCTCAACATCCTCAGTCACTAATGTTCTGTTTTCCTCATCACCAACCTCACGTGTAGAATCCAAATCAAGAAAAAGGTCACCCAAATCTGTTTTCTCCCCATAGAAAGGAATAGATTCCCTGAAAGCGACATCCATACTCACAAATGCATGACGTTCTGATGGGCTCCAACATTTGTAGCCATTTTGCCCAGATGAGTAGCCAATAAGAATGCACTTAACAGCTTGAGGATTTAACTTCCCAACAGAAGGTCTATGATCCCTAACGAAGCACGTGCACCCAAACACCTTCGGTGGAACAATAAACTCATTTTCCCCAAAAATCATTTCACATGGAGTTTTCATACCAAGCACTCTTGATGACATGCGATTAATAAGATGAGTAGCAGTCATAACTGCCTCACTCCAAAAAAACTTGGGCACGTTCATAGTATACATGAGTGAACAAGCCACCTCCAAGAGATGCCTATTTTTCCTTTCCGCCACTCCATTTTGTTGGGGTATATCAGGACAAGAGGTTTGATGTAATATTCCCTCGATAGATAGATAACTTCTAAATTCATTGTTCACATACTCTGACCCGTTATCAGTTCTAATAATATAAACATGAGCATTGAATTGGTTTCTAATGCATGCACAAAAATCCTTAAAGCAGTTAAGCACTTCACTTTTATGTTTCATGAGATATAACCATGTCATGCGAGAGTAACAATCAATGAAGGTCACAAAATATTTCATTCCACTCAGAGGAACAACCGGAGAAGTCCACACATCTGAGTGGATTAATATAAAGGGTGACACACTTCGCAAACCCCTACTCACATATGAAGTTCTTGTGGGTTTCCCAAACTCACATGCATCACATAGTAATTTATGTTTGTCTACCTACACATTTGTTCAAGAAATATTCTATTCATAATATCAAAAGATATATGTCTCAGCCAACAATGCAAAAGCATTACCTTAGCCTCATCTTCATTTGCAGTTGCTGACAAAGCACGACATATTGCTTTATCTGTCTTCCTTCTATCAAGATATCATAGCCCATTATGACAAACTCCAATCCCAAGTCTTTTTTCAGTCTTTCTTTCCTGAATTAAACAATTTTCACGATCAAGAAAAACTTGACAGTCCATCTGATCAACCAACGATCTTATTAAAACCAAATTAACTGAAAATGATGGAACATATAATACTGATGATAATGTTATAGATGGAGTGCATTGCACTGTACCAACACCTCTAATTGGTCGGGATGTTCCATCAGCAGTCTGGATTATGTCTTTATAGGAATATGAATATGGCGTATGTAAATTCATTTGACATGCCTGTGACATGTCTAGATGCACTAGAATTTAATATCCAGCCTGAATTAGAATTATTTATGGAACAACAGGGCTTGTTTTTTCATACCTGCATCATAGTGGAAGAAATTGGCAACATTATCTGTTGAGGTTGACACTGCTCCCTGATCACCTGATTTTGAGTTGTTCTTATTTTCCTTTAGCTTTCTTAACTCTTCTAACTCTGTAGATGAAATTATGACCAAGTCTGAAGCACCTTCTTTGGACATAGCAAAATTGGCTCTAAGGCCTCTTCTTCCACCATAACCTCGACCTCCCCTTGGTGCACCCCTATCATTGCATCTTCCTCTTCCGCGGTAAGTCCTTTGTGGTTGATTGCAGTCCCTACTCAAATGACCCTTATTACCATAATTGTAGCATATTCTAGTCTCTTGAGATCTTGTTACAACATAAGCAGGACGTGATGAGGCAGGAACATTTTCTTTCATCATCTTTAGCCGAGTTTCTTCTTGTTCCATTGCAACAATAGCTTCTTCTAGACTAGGAAGGCTAGATTGATGAAATAGGGAAGCACGCCTTCCCTCAAATTATGAATTGAGGCCTCTCAAGAATTGGAGAACTCATTTTTTTCGATCCATTTTTTGACCCACGCCACACAATCAGGGTGTGGCAGCTCAATTGGATCATAGTGGTCCAAATCAGCCCATAACCGCTTCAGCTCTGTGACATACTCCATCAGAGATAGCTCCCCCTGTTTCAGATGATAGAGTCTATCATCTGTATCAACCAACAATATCATATTCCCTGCATAAGGCAATAGATGGCAACATCGAGCTCAACAACCAGGCAACTATCAAAGAGTTAGTAGCATCCCAGGTTTTCCATTCATCACTTGATTTGTCCTTGGGTTCAGCTGCCTCTCCATTGATGAAACCTTCGAGCTTCTTTGCCTTTAACAACAATAATGCCCTTTTGAACCAAGCTAAATAATTCCTTTTGCCTTCTAGTTTGATATCATTCGGCGTGAGTTCCAATTTCTGGACTGCATCTGGCACACTCACTTTGCTCGAAGATGGAGCCTCATTCTTCTTCTCGGTAAGTAAATCGACTAGCTTGTCCAATATCTGCTCAATCCCCGGATTATCCCCCATTTCTTAGTGACTACAACAACACTCACAACCTGCTGCAGATAGTTCCACAAATACCGCCGCGTACCAACTAGCAGTCCAAACAATCCAAATAACCAGCACCACTGTAGCTCCCTTTCACTAACACGTACAAAGCTCCAGAAGCAAGCAGCACCAAATCTCTATATTGCAGCTTCTGATTGCAGATTAGCACCTCACCTTTTTCTCGCCGTATGCAGCTTGCCAGCCTGTACCGCCACTGCGCTGCAGGGTAGCAACCAGCGACGCCCTCCTTCTACCTGCCACCACAGGCTCCTCTGATGTGTCTTGCAGCTGCGACCTAGGTGCCTCCGTTGTCCCTCCGCTGCAGCCAGATGGCCTCCAGCAAGCAAAGCTCTCCCACACGAGCCTCTCCTTCTGCAACTCTTTCCTCCGTGCAGCTCTTCACGGCCTCACCGCCGGCATCCGCCAGAGGTCGCCACCACCATCGCCACAGTCGGCTCCGACACCATGAGGAAGTTTGGTGAATTTTCTGGAGCGTTACATGAGTCTGAGTACATATACATACATATATTACATATATGAGCCTCTTGCGCCTATATAGAGCCCAACACGCCCGACCATCCATTCTCTCAGTCTCAGCACAACTTCTGACGAGAATAGCGACGGAGAACCAATCATGTTGGAAGATGACAGTTTTTTAAGTGACACTCGTCAGGCTTCATCCTTTTCTAGGCCTGCTGAGAATAGAACAGCTCCTGGAAAGATATCAAATTTGACAAAGGACTTGTTTCGGCAGCCCATGACTTCTGTTATTGATGCTCAAGCCGATATTGGCTCAGAAGTCCCAGAGAAAAACCTTTTCAGTGTTGATGAGAAAGTTGTTTATGAAGATGCCCTGCAGGTATGGATCTTTGGTTTGACTGACATATTGGCGCCTTAGTCAAATTTATAAAGCCTGATTGCATGTTTATTTAGTTTAGTATACATGATATGAACTAAATTGTTTTCCCTCAAACTGTGTGCAGTATATCCAACAGGAAAAAAGGGAAGAAGATTTGCCTGAAGGTGTTCTGTCAGTATCACTCCTTGGGCATCAGGTATATTTTTTAAAATAATTCTAGTCTTGTTATTCTTTTGCTTGTTCAAGGGCTGTATTCACTTCTATGTTCTTTATGTCTCAAAAGTAAATAGCATTAGCATGGATGGTCTCTAGGGAGAATAATGCACATTGCTTAAGTGGAATTTTGGCGGATGATCAGGTTATTTCTTGTTTCAGACCTTTTTTTCCCAGTATATTTTAATTGTTTTCATCCGATTCCCTCATTATAGGCACATACAACTTTACTGTGATGCAGGGTCTTGGGAAAACAATATCGACAATTGCCCTTATACAGAAGGAGATGCTTCAGCAATCTAGGTTCATGAGTGATGATTCAGAATATGAAATATCTGTCGGAGATGATGATGAAGCAGTGCTTGATATGGACAAGAAGGACTTGGAAGGGCCGTGCTAGTCGATCAAGGGCTGTTAAAGCTCAACCTAAGAAGGCCAGACTGAGGTCAACGTCTAGCCCAGCTGGAGGTACACTGGTGGTGTGCCCTGCTAGTGTTCTTAAGCAGTGGGCTAATGAGCTGTCCATCAAGGTTACCAGAAGTGCAGAATTGTCTGTTCTAGTTTAACATGGAGGTTCAAGGACTAGATATCCCACTGAGCTGGCAGACTACGATGTTGTTGTCACAACATATGCAATTGTGTCTCATGAAGTGCCTAAAGAAAACACTAACGATGATGTTTCTCCTGGCAATAAAAGGAAACTTAAGAAAAATGTGAAAGCCAAGGCAAAGAAGATAAACAAACCTGGCCCACTTGCTAAGGTACGATGGTTCAGAGTTGTTTTGGATGAAGCTCACATGATAAAAGGACACCAAACTCAAACGGCTAAAGGCTGTTGTGGATTGAGTGCACAAAGGAGATGGTGCTTATCAGGAACACCAATACAAAATAACATTCTGGACCTTTACAGCTATTTTTGCTTCTTGAAATATGAGCCTTACTCTAAATTTAGGTCATTTAGCTCTATGCTTAAAGACCCACTCTCCAAGGACACAAATCTTGGCTATAAGAAACTTCAAACTGTCTTGAGGATAGTACTGCTACGGCGCACAAAAGGTGAGATACTGACTGAGCTATCTGCATTTTTTTTTACCTATCGCTTACAACGAAAAACCTGCCCAATGCATTCTTCTGCATACAGATGTTTTTTTAGCATAGGCCTCTGCCATATCACAATATAACAATGAATATTCAACTGCCTTAACAAGTATTGAATTTTTAATTTCTTTTTTAGTACTAGGCACTGTTCAATCTTCTTAATGAGATGACATGTAGCTCTCCTGGGTTGTTTGAGGGGGAAAAAAACTAGGCACTGTTCAATTTCATTTGCATTTGTGTGCATCTAGTACTTTGATTTTCTGAAGGAAATTCCACCTTTGTTTTGCATCTGAGCTTTTAAAAATAATTCAGTATATTTTACTGTTTCTTGATTCTTCTTTTGTTGTGATATTTTTTTATTGATCTACTTTTGATCTATTTCATGGTAGAAACACTACTTGATGGAGAGCCAATCATATAAATACAGCCAAAGACAATTCAGTTGAGTAAAATAGATTTCACTAAGGAGGAGCGGGCTTTCTATTTGAGGCTTGAAGAAGCCTCTCGTCAAAAGTTAAAGGTAGTTACCAGTATACACCTTGAATTATCTTCATTCCATATTCTATGAATAAGAAGTTAATAGTTTTCCCCATTCCATCTGTTCTCTTGCATGATATATAAATATGTTTTGGTCTCGAAAAGGCTACCCCAGAGATCTTCAATTTTTATGTTCATGAAAGCTAGCTACCCACATAAACTTTATGAAAGCTAGGTTCAGCAGTCTATATTTAAGCATAAACAGCTTTGATACTAATACCCGATGTTCGGTCCCCTTTTTCTTTAAATATAGGATTCAATCACCTTGAAATTTCAGCGTGTGGTATCTGTTGCTCATATATTGAATTCATTTTACAGGGGCGTTCTAAAGATTCCATAAAGAAAAACTACGTGCACATCCTTGCGTTGCTGTCTGAACTTCGGCAGGCTTGTAACCACCCTTTTCTTTTGAGGGGGAAAGTATCGTACGCCCACTCTATAGGATTGGCAAAGCATCTTCCTGTGGAGACAGCAGTAAATTTGCTTAAAGTCGGTGCTTCAAAATGTACCAAATGTGGGGTAGATATGCAAAATGTACCAAACAGTTCATTCAGAACAATCTGTGTAGAGTAGATATGCAATTTGAAACACCTTCCAATCCAAGCTGATGATTCAATGTGTGTGCTTGCTCTGGCAGGAGGGAAAAAGGAAGATGATCGAATCTGCGCTGGGCGAGGACCCATCCGGTGACAATCCTGCAACCCGGCTCACTGTAAGAGGATCTCAAGTACCTACCTCTTCAAGATGTGATGACAGTTCACAGCATGTGAAAATGCTCTTCGTAGGGCTGGTCGCAGGGATAAATATGCAAGCTGTAGGAATACAGTCACTAATAAATTGTGCTAGTGTGTTTGTGTGGGTAAAATAAAAAACGGATTTTGTGCTGTCTATCGATTGAGATACGGTGTGGACTGGTGTCGGATTGTTGGATCTTGCAACATGTCCGGTGCTTTGAGATAAAATTTAAAAATTCGGAGGCTATTAGCGTGGGGACTGGGGACGCAACGGCGTCCAGGCGCCGGGACTAGGACGGGGACAGGGACGACGACGCGCTGACCCGTCCGTCGCCGGGCCACCGCTACTGCTGCGCATTACCTCGCACTCGCTGGCGCTGCCCACCAAGATCGAGGAGCGCCAGGACCGCGGCGAGATGCAGAGCCGCCGCCGCCGCAAGATAGTACACAGTGTTGTCTGTGGACGGAGGGAGTACTGTACCTGTGACGCGCACCAGTCGAACTCCCCTTGTCAACCGTGGCCGCTGTCAATCTGCACTGGTCCACTAGACCACGTCCATGGAAGGCCGACGTCCGCTACAGCCGGCCTGGATCGGATCCGTTGCTGGCACATCGGGATCCGTGTCCGCGCTCGTGCCACGTGGGTCCGTGAACTGGGTCTGCGTCGTTCGTTGGTAGGCTAGGGGTAGCCGGCCGCTGGCTGCTCACTGTTGACCCACGAAAGGCATCTCCCCATAGACTGGTTCGTCTCGACGCGCAAACCCGGCGAAAAAAATACAACTTGCGATAACAGCGGCCGCCGGGGCCCGCAAAGAGAAGCTCGTCTTCGCTTCGCACGACCGCTTAAATAAAACCACCCTACGTCGGTAGGTCATGGGAACACATGCTATGAAATATTGAACTGGGGAAAAAAGAAAACTTGCACATGTAGGCGTTTCTCTTGTTCAAATCGAGACTAAAAGGTTAACTATACTCCTCCCTTCAAGACTGTAAGTCGTTTTTAGCTTTTTTTTTTCTCAAAGTCAGAAATTCTTGTTTTCACTAAATTTATAAAAAAACAATAAAATGACTTATTTGATATTTACCTCCGTTCCTAAAGAGTGATATTTTACGCTTCGACAAAGTTTGTGCTCCATCCGTTCTATGCATTTAAATATATAATATGTCTACGTGCGCTTAAATAAAAGCAATTAATTGAAAAACAGAAATATCTTATAATTTAAAGTAGATGGAGCAAAACGCTTATGACACTAAACATAAATACATCTAATATTGCTGGTGTCGTATGTATTGATTTAATTTTATATTAATTTATTTGAACATAAAATAGGTTGACCATGGTAAAACTCGGACGGCATGTATTTATATGATATTGTACATGTTTATTTATATAATTTTCTGTAATCTTAGTCCAAGTTAGACAAGTTCGATTCAAAATAAAACTAAAACGACTCGATTCAAAATGAAGAGAGTATGTCTAGACACTCTCATGCGTTTAATTTGAGAATGAAACGGATTGGGGCCCGATTTCACGCGGGGACACCGGGTCATCTGGGTTGGGGAGGACCGCATTGGGGGTCAGGGGACTCAGGGCAACCATAAAACCCCGAAATTAATTTAATTTGTTGCCTAGTGCGGGTCAAACACTGACTCCCGGTTGACCCATTCCACGGCTCCACCTGCCTGCTAACGGCGACGACTGCTGCGCCTCCCACTGGAGACCTTCCCGCAATCCTCAGCCCCCCTGCCCTGCTTCTCCCTTCCCCTTCCCCCTTTCCCACCTCCCTCTACTCGCGGCGTCGCCGCCCTTCGCCGGCGCCGAGCACGGAGCACGCACTCACCAGGTACGCCCGCTCGCTCCCCTTCTCTTCTCTCTTTCTTATTACCTCCCGTCCTGCTGCACGGTTTCCAAACCCTAGTATTACAAGCTATCTGTAATTATTCGGATCTAACCGGTACCTACTGACTCCGGGTTTACGCGTGTACACCCATGTCTTATGCTAGGTCCGCCCCTGGTTCCATCGGAGGTCTCCGTGGCTGTGGGGGACTTTCGGATTTCTCCGCCCCTTTTGTTTTGTTTCGATTCTAAAAGTTTCAGTTCCTGGATTGAAACTGAGAGTCCCTTGCGAAGATATGGCAAGGTTCTGCTGCTTCCGCGCCGGCTGCTCAGATGTAAGTCCCACTTTTGATCGGTTTCCGCGTCGCCTTTTTGGGCTAGCATCATTTTTGAAGCTTTTGTCAATTAATTTTGTGTCTAATCACTGATGGAATAAGATACTGAGCTTTCCTTCTTGAATGAAGCTCGTGAGTAAGCTAGTAGCTCTACAAATTGCAATCTATCTCATGATCGCTCTTGCTGATTGGTCTGCTTGTATGCAGTTCACGGGGCATGGGTCAACAGCATCTGGTAAAGGGAAAGCCTGCCAAGGGCAGGTCAAGGTCTCCTATGGATATAACCTTGTAAGAGGGATGACGAATCATCCAATGGAGGACTTCCATTTCGCCGATCTTGTTGATGTTAAAGGAAACGAGCTTGGCCTTTTCGCTGTTTATGACGGCCATCTAGGAGACATCGTTCCTGCGTATTTACAGAAGAATTTGTTTACGAATATTTTGAATGAGGTAAGTTTTAATCTTTAAGTTTCAACACCTATTAATTAATTCGCTAGCTATGTGGTGATCATTATTCATAATCATTTCATGCTATTTAGGAAGAGTTTTGGACACATCCAGATAGAGCGATTACAAAAGCGTACGAAAAAACAGACCAGGCTATCCTGTCACATACGCCAGATTTGGGACAAGGTGGCTCCACTGCTGTAACCGCCATTCTTGTGAACGGCAGGAAGTTATGGGTAGCTAATGTTGGCGATTCAAGAGCTGTTCTTTTGAAAGGTGGTGAGCCCATACAGATGTCGATAGACCATGACCCGAATGTTGAGCGAAGTGCAATTGAAAACAGGGGTGGCTTTGTTTCAAATATGCCAGGTGTGCCCTCAAATTTTTCACTCTTTAAGCACGGTACCCTGATTTAAATGGCTGGGTGCCGATATGTGGTTCGTTGTCCTTGTTTCAGAGCATTTGAACATCTCAAGTACACAATCTTAGCGAAACATTTTGTGACGGAATCTTATTGAACGGCTATTAGGTTTGGGAAAAATAAAAGGTGTTTGCTAGCCAAGTTCAGTAACATAATTACTTTGTTTTAATCTTTATTGCTAGCGGAATGCAAGTGTTAGGGACAACACCATATCATACTCTATTATTGAGACTGTTCCAAGTATGTTTTGATCGAAATTGCACGTGACAAGTCATATCATATATTTAATAAAAGCATACATTTTATAGCAAAAGAGCTGCTGCTTATGGCTTAATAATTGCATTGCTACAACATCGTATTATGCCATTTTGAGCAGTGCAATTTTAGAAGTCAAACCATCACTGCCATATTTGAGTAGTTTATATGAAATATGGCAGTCAATATATGTGCTTCTCTGGTTTAAAAATAAGTCTTGAGAGATGACTCCTTACTCTGTATGTAACTAGTAATGTGTAATCACATTACTATTTATTCTTAAAACATAAATATTAGTCCAGATTTCTAAACATGATGTCAAAGGGCTGAGAGGTTCCTATATTATTCATCACTGTTGACCTTTTGGGAGGCCAATAATTCACTAGCACTATGTGTTCTTTTTTCTCGGTATAAATTGCACCAGACCCTTAACTTGAGATGTAATCGAACAAGTTCTCTTCATGGTATGGTATAGTAGCATTAGCCCTTGGTAAATTCCAGAGCTTGCTCTATGCAATAATTCTGAAGTTTTTTCTTGTGCCACAATGGGGTTGGTATTACCTTATATTTTGTATAAATAGGTGGTAAGTTGCTTTGGGTCTCTTAACCTTGGTACTGTAACAGCATAAATATTTAGGATAATTGCCAAACACATAAGCATTGCAGTGTGATAACTTTAAGATTTGTTCTTGCGTGCACATTGCACACACATTTCCATGATCGCCTTTTGGTGGAAATCATATACCTGTTTTGCCTGGAAGACAACCTAAAGCTACCGCATGTTACAGTTTCCAATATAATCATAATTGCAGAGAGATCAGATTACTTTGGAAACTCTGATTGCAATTCTTATCCTTAAATATTCTATTCCTTAATAAACAATTAAACAAAACCACGTGCCTTAAAAATAAGCAGAACAATGCTATCGGAAGTTGTTTATTGACAGCATATTGAATCTAACACTTGAACTTTCAGGAGATGTTCCCCGAGTATGTGGTCAGTTGGCTGTCTCCAGAGCTTTTGGAGACAGGAATCTAAAATCACTATTGAGATCAGAGCCTGATATCAAAGTCGAAGACATAGATCACACTGCCGAGCTACTTGTCCTTGCGAGTGATGGTCTTTGGAAGGTGTGGCATGTTATTTCAAAATTTGTCCAAATGGCCAGGATATAGCCGACTGGAAGCATATCCATGGCTGCACTCTTAATATTTTTCCTTTTATCGACCGTACCAGGTGATGAATAATCAAGAGGTTGTCGATTTGGCCAAAAGGTACAAGGATCCATATGCTGCTGCCAAGCAATTAACCGCCGAAGCGCAAAAACGAGAGAGTAAAGATGATATATCATGCATTGTTGTTCGGTTCAAGGCGTAAATCGGTCATAGGCGGACTCACAAAGGATTTTCACCGAGAGCAGAAAATGAGTAAGCTAGGCTGCCTGACGATGGTAGAGGTAATCCGATGGATGAATAATTACTGGGGTGTTGGCTGTAAATGGTTTGTCTTCTCCATTGTAAAGTTCATATATAAATATGCTAGGATTATTTTGGTTTGGCGATTTGAAAGGTACAGGTGCGAGGGCCCGAGAGCTACCAGATAGCTATCATATGTAAATAATGGTTATATTTGACTTTGAATTTGTAAGAGTAGACTGGACAAAAGACATTTGGATAGTTCCTGAAAGAATTGCAAGGTACTCTATATGTTCAGAATGTTCTACAGGTATGTTTGTGCTTCAATTAAATTCTAAGTAAATCCAAACAAGTTGGGAGAGGAGTACATGGAAACAAACATGGAAGAGGAATACACAGGGCGACGATGGGATCCTTTGGCCTTTCACAGGTACAGAGTAGACTCTAAATAACTACCTCAAAAACTCTCGCCGAACCAGAAAATAGTGCATGCTTGCAAGTTGCAACTCAGATACTCAAATGTCAGATCAGAAGCGTGCAGTCTTTTATGGGAACTTGTACAGATTCTTTAGGACTCCAGAATCTGGCCAACTGTAAATCCGAACTCGCAGAATGAATTTGGCCAGACTCCGAATAAGAGTGATCCGTTTATAGCTTGTTAAAGCCGGATGCCTAAAACAACCGCGGCCGAGTCTGGCACACTAGGATTTGGATCTTAATTCGGCCCAGCCCAACTCAGAGTCCACTAGATCGCTCATCTCTTACTGTTCACTTGTCCACTCAAAAAAATCTCTTACTGATCACTTCTGCTAAAAAAATCTTTTACTGTTTACTTCTGCTAAAAAAATCTCTTACTGTTCACTTAGACTTATCAGCCATGATATAGGATTCTTAAAAAAAATTAGCGAACGGTAGTACTTTTCAGCAAAATGAACAGGTACTTCCTTTCCCTCCAAAAATAAAAAACCCTTTATCTCCTTGCAATTGCAACTGCAAGAGTGAAGATGCATATCTTGATATTGATGACTACTTATTAGGTTGAGAATTTAAAGGGGGTCAATTAATGAAACCGCTAATGAAAAGCCATCGGTCTCTTTTCCAATGCTAATTTTCGATGTATGTGACGAGGCGGCACGCGACTTTATTAGCAAAACTAAAAGCAATAGCAATGAAGGACTGCAGCTTTTCGATGGCATTCTTGGGACGTGTATAGATTTGCGATGATATATTTGGGATTTTGGTAGATCGACTCCAGCCACCCTTCCTAATCAAATACTCGCCGCTAAGTGCGACAGTGCCAGAGATGCCGGTGCCGCCCCACGTGGCAGCCGAGGCGCGGTTCCGCTTGCCTGCTGAGCTCAAGCGCCCTGCATGCCCACCGCCGGCGGACGTGCCCAGCCGCGGCGAGACTGAGCCGGCCGCGCCCGGCTGCCCCAGTGCCGCCGGTGCCGCCACGGCTACGCTAGAGAGACCTCGGGCAACCAACACTGGTGAGCATCAATGGAGCATTAGTACATAGCTTGTTCCCAGCTCTCTCATCTCATCTTCGTCATGTCGGCATGCATCTCGACGGCCACGGCGGCACCGCCCACCGACACCAAAGTTCCAAACTAATGTGTTAACTGACAAGATCCTCGTGACGCCAGATTAGGGTGAACGTGGTCCTTGGCATCTCTGCCGCACGATCGGTCTAGTAGTCAGTACAACCTCCGAAGATCCGCTGTTTGAGCCGGCGTTTCGTGTTTGTGTCCTGTCCGTCTAATTCTTTTGACACCTCGTCACTAGGATAGTCGGAATGTAAAAACAATCTAACTTTATTTAATGAGATACGTACAAATGCATGTTTTCAAAACAAAAAACTGACAAGATTCTCATCATTTCCCTTGCTCTAAACTTTCAGATGACGGCACCCGTGCTGATGGAGGCTGGCTCTCGAACATCGCTATGCGGGTTCGGCAATTATCTCTTTCCAGGGGCTCACGCCCCAGCACGCTGGGTGATCGTGACATGCCACCATTGTTTCCTTCCACCAGGTCTAATGGCTCTGAATTTGTCGGTGGCCCCGTCAAAGAAAGCCAACCAGAGAAAGAAGCAGAAGCAGAAGCCTTCTCTCATGATAGCGAGAGAGTTGTCTACGAGGAATACCTCGAGGTAGGCATGCGATCTCTGGCCCATGGAAGCAAGCACACGGTTTCACGATGATGCATTAGAATTAGATGCATTCTCTGTGACAATATAAGAATCATAGCGCTCTGTTACACGAGTCGTTTCCCCGTCTTGCAATCCATCGGTCGAAAATGTCAGCTACAAGATCTGCCTGAGGGTGTGATGAGAATATCCCTTTACAAGTATCAGGTAAGTTTCAGTTGTCAGGTGCCTCATTTTTTTTTGGGTCATAGGGCATGTTAGGATTTGAAAAGTCACACATCATAAATTCTGAACGTTTTGGATGAGCCCGAACTCAAAGCCAAGTCAATTCTCAAACATTTTTGTGACGTGCTAAGAAAGTTAATGATTTATCTGAAGGCATAAAAGTTATCCTTAGTAGTGAGAGCAAGATCTTTATCATCCTGCCGTAGCAGCTCTGGGTGGAAAAAGAGATAGCTGGCGTTTCCTTTTGTTGTGCCTCGTAGCCTTTAGCACAAACTTAGCTTTGAGGTGTTCGTCTCTGTTATCCCTGATCTGTTATTTTGCTTGCTTCTATCGAACTCTTTAACAATATATTTTCGTTGACTCGTTTAATGGAAATGGAAGAAGGGCCTTCGTGTCAAAAAAAAAAGACCTGTGAAGTTTAAGGACCTATATGGTGAACTCTACTCGTTCTTTCTTTTTTTTTTTATATTTATTCCTAGTACCTTGTTCATTTGTATGACCATTTCCTCTCTCAAAGAAAATGGGACTAGATTGGATGCTTTTCCGGGAGAACAGTAAACATTGTGCTGGTGGAATTCTGGCGGATCACATGGTCATTTCTGACTCTCAAACTTATAGCCATTGATCATTATACCATATATACCCCTATTTAACTAGCTACGGCATGTTGTAACAGGGACTTGGAAAGACAATACAAATGATTGCTCTTATTCTGAAGGAGAGGGATCAGCAGTCCAAGTTCATGTCTATTGATTCAGATAGAGAAGCCACTGTTGTCAACAAAGAGCCCAGGGATTTATTGATTCATCAAAAACCAGCACATCATGTCGCCAATTTTAAGCCGTGTGCTGTGGATACAATCTCGACCACGGCCAAGCCAGCAGGGGGAACACTTCTGGTGTGCCCGAAATCCATTCTGACACAATGGAAAAAGGAGTTGTCTGAGAAGATTACAAAGGATGCCGAGTTGTCTGTTCATGTTTATTATGGATGTTCAAGGATCATGGACTCACAAGAGCTTACTAAGTATGATGTTGTGATCACCACATATAAGATGGTCAAGCAACACTTCATCAATTCCAGCAAAAAGGGAGCTAAGAAGAAACCAAGTGCTCCAGATGGCCATAAAAACAATGCGATTGCTGGGGTAAGATGGTTCAGAATTGTTCTGGAAGAAGCTCATGAAATAAAAAACACTGACTCTCTGGTCGCCAAAGCTTGTTGTGAACTGGAAGCTCAAAGGAGATGGTGCCTATCTGGAACACTTGTGCAAAATAAATTTGATGATCTCTACAGTTATCTGCGCTTCTTGAGATTTAGACCATATTCTGAATACACTTCATTTCGCTCTTTGCTAAAGAAGCAAAAGTCTACATATGCAAGTCTTGGCAAAACAAAACTTGAAATATTGTGGGGAATAGTTCGTCTGCAACGCACGGAAGGTGAGATAATGTGCTTTAACTGCATGTGCAGTTTTTGGGCCTGGTTTTAACCTAAAAACATTTTCAAATAACCTAAAAAACTGCGCCAAAAAAATTATTTTTCAAAAAACTGTAGTACACCTGCAGTTCCGTGTCTTCTTTTAACACTAGCTTTATGGTTATACATGTTTGCATTCTACCTGCCTCCGAAGTGAGCATGCTGTGGTTGACAAATTTACGTCACGAGCTTCTCAGCTTGTTTTATGTATAATTGTTTCTCATTTCTTTAGGACTAACTACAGCCACTATGAAGGATATCACAAAACATCCTCAAGTAAAAAGGGTATCATAAAACTGGAAAAACTGAATTAGGGAGATACATAGTTAAAAAATCTGATTAATTTCTCTGTGTGTGTTTTCTTAAGGAACTTTCATTTTTTTTCTTCTATCAACTTTTTAATATGCCCTTTCAATTATCTGTGGTTTTACATCGGTTCTTCATCCATTATGTTCTATGATTCTATCAATGATGAACATTTAAAAAAATTGCATATGGACACACGCATCGACGGGGAACCAATCATTAAACTGCCACCGAAGACAATTCAGATAAGAGAGATAATTTTCACCCCAGCGGAGCAAGAATTCTACTGGTGGCTTCTCCAATGCTATGAAGAAACATTGATGGTAAGCTCCGGTTCAACTCATTATAATGTGTCAATAGTGGGATAAGATCTCCAAAACACCTGTTATATGTGGAGATATTTGTTTGGATAAAAGTGTCTAATAAGATCAAGTCCGTATCCTTGCTTTAGATTTACCCTTACTATTCATACCACTTTTGATTCAAAGATCACAATACCTTTAATTAACAAGTCCTATCCAGTATTCATGTCATTTTGAATAAAAGTTATGGTTGTTCCAGAACTTTGGGAACGAAATATCTGATGCTGATTTTCTGTTCACACTACAGGACTATAACCTTCATAAAATCCTAGCACTGTTGAAGGAACATCAACTTGCTTGTGACCATCCTTGTCTTGTGAAAAGTCGAATTCATTATGAACAATGCCCTACAAAATCCGAGAGAAGTTATGTCTCCTCGAAGATGAAAGCAATAGTCGATATACTTAACTCAATTGTGAACAAGCACGCCTTTACTGAGAGCGATAGTAATATTGAATCAAGTACAATTGAATCAGCTCCTGAGAAGGTTTTAGTATTCTCCCAGTTCACCATGATGCTGGACCTGCTGCAGCCTTTATTGAACAGCAATGATATACAATTCAGGAGGCTCGATGGGAAGATGAATCGGAAAGCCAAAGATGAAGCAGTGGAAGACTTTGACAGAAACCCAGAGGTCCTTACTACTAGTTTGCTCTATTGTAGCAGGAATTTGAACTGTTTGAAAGACTTGAACACAAACCCAGACTTCAACATTTCACCAGCTAATACATGGAACCATTTTTTGTTCTTCAGGTGACAGTATTGCTTGTGTCTCTGAAAGCCGCTGGTGCTGGCCTCAATCTGGTTGCTGCTTCACATGTCATCATCACTGATCCTTGGTGGAACCCTTTTGTAGAGGATCAAGCAATTGGCAGAGCTCATAGAATTGGTCAAACCCGTCCGGTAACTGTGTACCGTTTAGTGGTTAAAGACAACAATTGAAAATGGCACGATTGAAGAACGCGCTTTAGTGATCCAGGTACGTAGTACTGTACACTACTATTCCTAACAATTTTATTTATTTCTAATCAATCATGGGTATTCTTCTGCACAATGGGCATGCAATTTACTGTTTTTTGTGAATTCGTGAATGTAGCACATTTTTACTAGGATCTAAAAGAGTAAAAGCAAAACGTTCAGGTTCACTTGTAATTTACACTCACCAAAAAATGAAATTTGGTTATGCAAATCAGTGTCCTACTTTAATCTGTTTCCTCATTGTTCATAACAAGTGTCAATTTAGTTAATAATAACAGCACCGTGCATAACAATCTTCTCCTTCTAACCCCCATTCCTAAGTTTCTCGTTGAAAATGTGTGTGTATTTTATCAGGAGTCGAAGAGAACCAATGTAAAACTTGTTTATAAAGGGGACAGAAACAAGCTGCTCACTAAAGACGACGTCAAGTTTCTCCGTTGGGGGAAGAGGCGATCCTAAGATGGAGATCTCTGGCTACTTGCCTCACTGCCACCATGCCGTCTTTTTTACAGTTTTAGGCTTGTAGATGCTGCCAGTGTGTTAATTGGTTGTTGCTGCGGCCTGTGCTGTGTGCAATGTTTTTTTTTTGAAGAAATAATGCTGTGCGCGTGTGCAATCTTGCAGCATTAGCTTGTGCAGATATGCCCAGACCTAACGCGTGTTCTGCATGATTGCACGGCCGTAGATGTAGCAGGCCGATCGTGCTATTCCATAGTAGCTTTGGTTGTTCTCGCAATGGGACTCTTTCACTACTAGTCAGGTACTCAGATTATTAGGCCTATTTTCTCTTCTCTGCATGAACTTCGTCAGTATGGTATCTTTAAAGAAACTCGGGTGCAAAACTTGGACAGAGTAAAAAAGGATGCACGTACGGTTGGCCGTGTTGTTTTGTGACTTTGGACTTGTAGTATGGTATGATTATATTCGTTCCCCACGCTGAGAGTTAATTTGCATGCAAGAAGTACACATTCAGTTCAGTTAGAGCGGATATTTGCTTTCCAATGAAATTTCAGTCTCCTGATGAATTTGAATTGCATCACAATGATAGCACCAGACTAGGCATTGAAGAGACTGGACACACAACATTACAACAACAGGTCAAAAGCACGAGTTGACCCGCTCAGAAGGCAGCAAGCACGGCGCCTCCGACGCCAAGGCCAAGCACCAGCTTCACCGCGAGCTCGGCTGCGCCGGCCGTCGACGCCGGCACCTCCGAGTTCTCCTTGGGCTTCGGCGCCGCCAGGGAAGCGCCCGCGCCGGCGGTGGCCGTGATGGCCACCTTCTGTCCTTGGCTGCAGTGCGACCCCGCGGCGCACGCGAAGTACCTGGTGCCGGCCTTGTCGAACGTGACGGCCGTGTTGCCGCTCGTGTCCGACGACACCGACTTGTCGAAGCTGCACGCCTTGAAGTCCGCCTCCGACGGCAGCTCGTTGACGGTGTGCGACGGGCCGTACGTGAACACTGCAGCGCCAAGCCGCCGGCCGTTACGTTCGGCGACGTGCGTACAAAACTCGGTCAGATACAGTTCATATAAGATATAGACAGGAAGAATTCGATTATTCGGGAGTTGGTGCTGTAGCTCACCGACGGTGTCGCCGACGCTGACGGCGTTGTTGGACGACCAGTCGCCGTAGTTGCTGCTCAGGGACCACTGGATCGTGTAGTTCTTGGCGGCGGCGAGCTCAGCCACGGCGGCCATCGCCACGAGGGCGGCCAGAGCCTTCACCAGCAGCGCAGACATTGTTTCTCACAGGACCTATGGAACGAAGGGGCGCTGGAAGCTGGCTGCAGAGGAGTTTGGAGAGATGCGCTGCCTGCGGTTACTAATAATGGTGAAGCTGGCATGCAAATAAATGGAGCTCCCCCGCCGGGGTGGTTGAACTGGATCGTGGAAAACGACGACGACGACGACGACGACGACGACGACGACGTAGGTGCCCGTATCATTTGTCCCATTTGCGTCGCCGCCGCCAACAGATTGGCATGATTATGATAGTTAGTGCATTGACACTTTGATTCATTGAGTCCTTTATGATATATTAAGAGATTAATTGTTCATGAGCTAGGTTAGTTCAAACAGAATGAGTTAGTACATATATATATACTCCTACTGTGACTGACTGCGACGATCCATCTAACTATTGGAGGTAGTTGTCGGAGCTATCGACTTGTATATAGGTTGCATCTGCTTGCGTTTGCTCCGCCGCCGCTAACCTCCACCATCTTCAGTAGTATTATTCAGAGGTTGATGACTTGATGCATTTTTTAATGGACAAACAACAACTGGGACTTGGGAGCTATGGACAAACAACTCTACTTATACTTACAATCTACTTGTCCCTCCAACTGCAAACCATGAGTTGTTATTTTGAACGTTGACTTGCCTATGCGTTGCAACAACAACGGGAACACAAATGGAAGAAGCAAATATGTTGGTAGATTCCACGATGTTTGTGTTAGAGAAGAATAGTACACGGGTCAAGCTGAATTGCGTATGGATCATGGATGGGTTGGTAAATAAACATTAATTTTGCTTCTTTTCAAAATTCTACTGTTATAAGCTTTGCTGTACAAAATGTCCAAAATTGCGAGAGGAGCTACTTTCTTATTGGGTTAATTGTGTTTTATGGAAGATTTTGTTCGGTGGAAAGGCCCATGAGTAGTGCAGCTGAGCGCATTAGGCTAACTAAATTGCTTCTTAATTTCTACGTACGTGGTGGGCTGCGCCTGTGTTGATTGTGTTTGTGACATGTATTTTTTCAAAATCCTATCGTTAACGTTAAGTTTGGTTGTACAAAATGCTTAAACACGTGTAATGTCTAAGCAGAGTGTCATCACACACTTAACTAGTTAGCTTCTAGTGCCTTTTGTAACCCTGAGTATCCATATACTACGAAGGGAGGAGGGTGCCCATGGCGTGATCGAAAAAAATGGAGGGAGGAGGGTGCTTTTGTCTCTCTATTTTCCATGATTCATCAAGATACATAAGGTTGGATTGGATACGGTTTACTTCCTTATTGAGTGTTTGGTTTGGGGCCGATACATCATGAGTCAATTGTTCGAATTTAGTGGACCCAATGACTTTGTTCCTCATACATGTACCAATTATTAGCTCGTAAAGAATGAAATGGTGATACAGCTCGTTCACACTACTCGTGCACAACCTATGACTACACATCTCGTGTACAGCAAGTTTGGATGGGGGGGATGGGCACAAAGGTATTCGTGGGCTCTCAGGCGTGGCCCATCAGGATGGTTTTCTGAGCAAGGTATGGGGCACGGCCCAACCCATGGGCTAAAAATCGCATCTTCTCTCCTCCGGCTGCCAAGTGCGAACGCAAAAAGAAAACCAAAACGCGAAACGCAAACAGCAAAGCAGGTCGATGCGATTTCCCCATTTCTCTGCCCCTTCCCTCTAGCTCTAGCTCGAACGCTCCTCCCTCCATCGCCATCGCCATCGCCATCGCCATTTCCCACCACCCTCCCCTCCCTCCCCCGGACTCAGATTGGGTAGCTTGCCTCTGGCAAGTCACAGGTATCCATCGTCGTTCATATGCCATCGAGATTTTGTTGCTTTGCTCCGAGATAGGCGGGGCTCGGGGCCGCGGGAGTGACGGCACTTTCGTATTTCGCGCAGGTTTGCAGCGGGCTTGTGCTGCGGCCGCCGCCCGCCGCCCGGAGGGGACTCGAGCCGTCCTGCGCACGTCCGCTGCCTGGAGGAGACTCGAGCCGACCCGCGCCCAGCGAGGAGACCTGCGCGCGACGCCGCGACACCACCAAGCAGCGCCTTCCCGGGCGGACGGCGCGACACCGGCGTCGTTGAGGAGCGCAGCGTAGGTCTGCCTCGAGCTGTAGCGACGTGCGTCCTCCGCTGGCTGGTCCTCTGCCTTTCCTGCGTTCCTAGAGCTGCCTCCTCACTGCCTCGCATCAGGTACGGAAACGGAACAGAACGCCTCCTGTTCAGTTTTGCTCGATGCATCTATTGCTTATTGTTTATTACAGTAGCTGTTTTGCTTGATCCGAAATTCAAATATGCAACCGTGCGTTGTTAATTACTTGCAATAAATTTATTTATTCTTTAGGATACATTGAATTTGACAAGAAAATGGCAGGTGGAAGAACTTCGGTTTGAAAATGGCTATCGTGTGTTGTTAATTACTTGTTCAGATTTTTTTTTTTGCTTGATCTGCAAATGGCAGGGTTGTTGGAAAGCCAATGGTTGCTTGTTTGTCTGGGGCCACAGCTGTTATTATGCTAGGCTGTTGAGTTTCACATTATGGGGATAAGGATAACGCGATTTCCCCCCTACTTGCTTTGCACTGCTGCAGCGTAGTTCTGGTAGGGAGCATTGTGCATTGGAGCTTATAGCAGTTACACCCGAGTCCGTTGGGGCACATGCGCCAAATTTGTTTCCACCGGCTTTAAATGTTCTCGGAACAAAGTGTTCGAAACGTAAGAACAGTTTACAGGCCATTGGGCTTTAAGTAGTTGTGCTTATATTCTTAGAATTCAAATGGCATCCTGACCTATCTTGCCGCGGCTCCTTGCAGAGGGTCACATGGAAGTCCCTAAATGACATGCCCTGTTGGAGTGATATATCGCTAAAAAAAATACTCCTTTGAAATATAGCTGCTGTTGGATTTTGAAATAGGATGCCAGTCAATGCTATTAGATATCGTTGTTTTGATTCTGCGCGAGCGTTGAGTGTGTGTTGTGTAAGGGTTCTGCATGTCTGAGAAAAAAATGCTATTAGATAGCGTTTGGGTTAAATATAGTGGCAGGGATTCATCCTTGGGACATTTTGATTCTCACAACACTAAGAAGATACTGAGGATAGCTCAATGCTTAAATCATGGTAATCGATTAAGGACCACCATGTTTCTTCGGGCATGTTAAAAAGCCCCACAGCTCCAACTTGTTCTATAATCTGTTATACTCATTTCTGGTCTCATTCAACATGTCACATAGGCCCAGAATACTATCACATCTTTAATGTTTAGTGCCTTTATAAAGACTGGCCAAACATTTGCTCTTGCATTAGTAGCATTTATATACCCTCCATGCCTCTTGTATCTTTTGCCTGTCCATGCTAAAACTGAACTCAAAGTTCACTGAAATTAGAATTACTTGAGGACACCATGATGGATTAGGGTCCAACTGAAATAAGACTTTTTTAGCATTATGGCCTCACCTTATGCAGGAATTATGAAGTTTATTATGAAAACACACATGTTTAATTTGTATTCTGGGAATAATGGTGCATCTTATACTGAGTGCTTGAGCACATGGTTATCCTAATTCCTAAATTAGAAATGGAGATGGTTTGCAATAGCATCCACCTGTTCTAGATTTTTTGAGGTATCGATTGAAGGCTCAATGCAATACATCCAACACATTATACACAATCCTTCCTGTTTTCGCCGAGAAATATCAAGAGACAAGCCTTTTCACTAAATCCTTGTGGTTTTGGTTTGTTTAATTTTTTTTAAGGCATTTGTACATATAGGCGCATACCATCCTATATTGCAATGATTAGAAGATGTGATGGTGGTTTATATTTTTTAAGAATTTGTATCAATCTTGAGGCATACTTGATTATGGTATGGAACCATCGCAATGGATGTGTCTTTGATGGAGCAACTCCAAACTTAGCTGGTGCTGATCTTAGCCGGCGAGGATGTCTATGGCAGGGGCTCGAGGGCTGTCCTTCTTGACTGCTCTCCTCCCTGGTAGTTAGTTTAGTTCAATAGTGGTCGCCTTTGTGTGGTTGTCATCGGCGCGAATGTAATCCTTGAACCTGTTAGGGGCGTGAGTGTGTGTGTTGTGTTGTTTGGGCTCTTGCCCATTATTCTCTTCTTAATATAATGAAGCGCAATTCTCCTGCGTTTTCGAGAAAAAAAATACTTGATTATGGTGATTGTACATGTATGGGAATATTCTTGTACTCAAATTATTCTATTGACTTTCTCCTTTTTCTTTGTTACTGAAGAGCTCAGCAATAATGTCCAGTGAATTTTGTTTTCAGGTAGTATTAGCTATTTTGAATGGCTTCAGAAAGAAAAGTAAGAAACACGAATAAGCGTTATGCCAAAATCAATGAAGATTGGCAGGATAAAGATACAACAAGTGTACCTAAAAGTAAAGTGCGAGTAAGTGCATGTGAAAATCAACATTTTTTCTTCACGTGCATATTTTTCTTCAACTTCCTTATTCTGCAAAGAATGTAAAATATTTCTATGTGATCATATGACAATATGATATGATAGTATTCTATGGACTATCAATTAGACGTTTGTTTCCTAGATATCTTATCTTTTCAAGGATAAAGTTTAGTTCGAGCATGGTTTTGCTGTTAATGCATTTGAGTAGTTAGTAGTACTCGTCATTGATCACTGATAAAAGAAAAACTCATTTGCAGAAGAAAAAGTTATCAGACATGCTTGGTTCTCAGTGGAGCAAAGATGAGCTTGAGCGCTTCTATGGTGCCTACAGAAAATATGGAAAAGATTGGAGAAAGGTCTGTTCTTAAGCTTTTATAGACAAAACTGATGCAAGGGAAAGGCATCAATACAAGTTGCACTTTCCCTACATTCAATGTGTTAACCTAATAAAGTTAATTTATCTACTCTGATACCTATTTTAATTTACTGATTATTCATTTCACTTTTTAGATTGCTGGTGCTATCCGCGGTAGAACATCTGACATGGTGGAGGCTCTTTACAACATGAATAAGGTAAATATTGGGCTGGTCATGTTATACACGTGCTACCATTCCATTTGATGACCTAAATTCCGGTAGATCAGTTCAATGGATCAAAGCAGTAGTGGTTTGTTTGCTTGTACTCATATTTTCTGCCAAGTTCACAACTATATTCCTATATATGCTTTATTGTGAATTATCTAGATATGTGGAATATTCAGGCATATTTATCTCTTCCGGAGGGAACGGCAACTGCTGCAGGGTTAATTGCAATGATGACAGATCACTACAATATTCTGGTGAGACTATATTTAAGTGGTCAAACATTACAGGGGTTACAATTTCCATACTCTAATATGTGATAAATCGTGTGAATATACATTTTTCTCTTCTCTGTTTGCATCTTTGTGACCATGGGTTTAAGAGCTACAACGTTAACAATGCCTCAAAAACATTTGTTTTGCTTTGCTTTTATATGAAAAACCAGTACTTAGTTCTGCATCAGTCACAAATGCTAAGATCTAGAACTATTTATTGCACATGAGTAAATGAATCAAATTGTCTTGCTGTGATCAACTCATGTGATGGGGTATGTGGCTTCAGCAGCTGTGAATTACATTTCAGAATAATGCTATATGCATCAGTTACATTTAAAAAATACTCACAAGGAAATCTGTTATGGACTGCAGGATGGAAGTAACAGTGATCAAGAAAGCAATGATTCACCAAAAGCTTCTAGGAGGCTACAGAAGCGTGGTCGTGCAAAACTTCAATCTGTGTCTAAGACATCTGATACTCATTATACTGATATATTGCAACCTCAGCCAGCTTCATCGAGCTATGGATGCCTTTCTTTGTTGAAGACAAAACGTTCTGGAGGTAATCTGACATACTACTATGTACATATGCCTGGTCTTTGTAACAGGACAGGAATGATGTTTTCTACATCTAGGAAAACATACAAAATCTCTGGTATTATATACCTGGCTATGTGGGAATCTGAGATATGGAGAATTGTATGGAACAATGGTTTGATTCCACAAATGCAATATTATGGGAGCTTGTTCTATCAGGCCAATGAAAATCAGTGTTTTTCTTCTCTTCTGTCACTACCTCTCAGTCAACTTTGAAATGCTTCGGTTGTGATAACTTGGAGTGTGCTATTTAGTTCGCTCAGAAGAATACGGTCCTATTCAACACCAGAATGCAGATAAAACAATTGGGAATTCTGTTTACTTTGTTAAGCTCAGCCTGTTAATCATTTTGGCACTGGGCATTTTAGGCAGCAAAGTATCAGTTAATTGACATCTTGACTGCACAAGCATCTATCTTAAGTTTGGATTTACAATAGTATGGAGTTAGTAGTACCCTAAATCTATGGCTATGCTTCCTATCCTGTCTTTAAAGCCAGTAATATGAATATCTTTTGATGATCATAAATCTGATATAAGAACCCCAGATAACAATCTGGATGCTATAGATATGATTCTGCCAAGTGTCAGTCACACAGATAGCATAATATTCTATAGCCTTGCAAGATCTCCTTTTGATTTCTTATTACTATTTATTAGGCATTCGAGTTGTGTCTAATCTTCTTGTACTTGAACATATCATCTATTTTTTATACCGTAAAGTTATTGTTTAATTCTGCAAATTATTCTAGGGCACAAAGAAAACATATTGACGCCGCTCTTGGTGTCAATATAGTCTGCCATTAGCCTTGCAAGTCCCTCTACACTTTCTTTTTGCAATGAGATTTGTGTCTCTTTCAGAAAAGTGAATTTTATCATAATTTCATTTTGTTTTCTTCTTCTTAACCGAGGACACATGTTTTGCTTCCCTTCGTACATGTAAAACCTTTCATGTTTGCACCTGATTTGTGTGGTTGCATTGTCTTCCTCCAATATCAAGAACTCATAATTGCTTGTGAACTGTATTCCAGAAAAAAAATTGCGTGTGAACATGAGCTGTTCACTTAACTGAGGTTAAGAAGGAAGTACTTGCTTTTCATCGAATGAATCACCTAGTGCTGATGTCTTGAAATCTTTCTAGACCTATTTGTAGGGAACAGGCCACGTGCTGTTGGGAAAAGGACTCCAAGAGTACCTGTTGCAAGCATGTACCATCAAGATGACAGGGGTGCAGCAAATAGGCATGCTAAACCTGATGCTAACAATGGTGATGATGAAGGAGCTCATGTAGCTGCGCTTGCTCTAGCGGAGGTATATCAAAGAGGAGGCTCACCTCAGGTTTCCCATACACCTCGGAGATCTGGCGATCATATGTTCCTGTCTCCTGCTAAAAGTGGTGACAGGAAAGTAAGAAAATAGAATTTATATGCCTTCTCCCATTTTTGCCAGTCACTCATTTAGTAAAGTAATTGCATGATCAAGATACCTGTATGGCACTTGCAGAATGTTGATTCAGAGATGGGAAGCTCAAAGATGCATGGATTTCAGTTGGATGCTGATTACCCTGAAGGTAGCTTGGGAAGTAGGGAAGCCGAGACTGGCGATTATACCAAAGGTGCATCCTATTTGATAGCTAACAAAGGATATCCATCTAGCAAGCCTCAGAAGAAAGTCAAGAGGCCTCAAAAGAGGAGAAAAAAAGCTGCACGCAGAACAGGTGATCAGTTTGAGGATGATAGAGAGGCCTGTAGTGGTACTGAAGAAGGGTGTAGCATGAAAAAGGCAAAAGAGGAACCAGAGCTGGAGACATTGGGAAGCAAAACTGCATGGCTATCTGGTACATCAAATAAAAGAAGCCGTCAACTCTTTTTTGATGGTATGTTTTCTGTAAAGCAGCCTGAAATATCGAAATGACCATACATGTCAGCATTCTCTTTCGTCATGTATGAATTGAATTTTAGCTATGAATTTGTTTAATTTCTTTTAGTTGACTGTACTCCACAATATTTTCTCAATTTGTGGAATATAAATACAAAATATTAAAGCAAATGTGCTCTATGTTATGGAATGATAATTTCCTTTCTTCTAGTGTGAAACAGAAGTTGCAGGATGGTGAACAAGCATTTAAAAAGTGTAGGGTACTTCCAATTTGTGGGATAGAAAAAGAAACATGTTTTGAGTCGTCTTTGTCACGCTCCAAATTCCTTTTAGAATATTGTTTGTCTTATGTTTGTATTGCACTATAATATATAACCTGGGAAACATAAATAGAACTGTACATTTTCGCCAGGTATCATACTGAGTTTTTCCTGCCATAGATATGTCATAAGTGTTCGATAACCTGTTGGTTCTCGGCTTCTCGCTTTCTTTACATATATACAGCACTAACCATCAACCCGCCCTTGTTTTGCAGATGAAAGTTCAGCTCTAGATGCATTACATACTTTAGCTGATCTATCTATGAATATCCTACAACCATCTCCAGTTGTTGAATCTGGTTAGTCTTATCTTGTACTATATTCAGTTTGTGTTATATTTTAAGTACTATGTTCTGATACAATCCGTTTTGTTCCATTATCATCTTATTATCTTCTCTTACTAAATGGCAAGACGGCAGAACAATGCCATGGTTGTATTGTAGCAGATGCAGTGTTTCAGTTTGTGCATTTAAATTGATCTGCCGCTCTTCTGACTCTAGTTTGCATGGAGGTTTGGAATGTTTATAGTTATAGACATATTCAGAGGGATTAAACTTTGACGATGCGGTATTTTATCTTTCTTGAATAGCTGGATGAAGTGCATCAATCCATGCAGGGGTTTTTGCGATCCTCCCCGCCCCCCCCCCCCCGCCCCCCCCAACCCCCCAAAAAAAAACCCCCAAAAAAAACAAGTCCACACTGACACAGTGGCACCCACCAAAAAGGGAGGTTGGCCCTATTTGGATGGGATAATAACCAGCATCCACATGGTTTGTTCGGAACATAGAGATGGCCTGTATCCAGGGCAAATATGGATGAGAACCGTCTGTCGCATCCCCCTGTCCTTTAAATGTTTGCAGTCTGATAATTTGATGGACCACATTTCTGGAATTTGTACTGTCTCTCAACAAAAGTATCAACTCACCAATTGATGGTCACAAAACATATTTAGCCGAATATACACCATGACGTTCCTTATCTCCATGCACAGTGATGAATATTTTGTGTTGTAATAAGCGTAAGCATTGCATGGGAAATCCCACAAAAATTGCATAAAAAATGTATTGCAAAATTAGCTGTCATCAATATTTTTTTATTATTTTGTTCACCTTTTTCAGAGGTGGTTCGTATACTTCTTTGCAGGCACCACACGCTGCTTGCCTTTCCCTTTTTATGACATTGCTTCTATTAATTATATTGTTATTAATGGTATCCCTAATGAATTTTTCAGAATCTTCAGCACAGATTAAGAATGAAAACAAAGACAATGATTCTGATGGAAAGCCTGGTATACCTGCAGCAGCTGTATCAGTGTATGAACAGAAAGATAACTCCAAAAGTATATCAAAGAAACTCAAAAGGCAGTCAGAAATGGCAAGCGCTGATCTGGTTACTAGGAAAAAAAGCAAACTTTCTAAAGATACTCATCATGATGGGAGCTCCACTTCTGAAATAAAGCAGCAAGCTTGTACATGTGATGTAAAAACAGAAAAAAAGAAGAAATCTTCCATGGGAAAGGTACATGAACAATTATATATGTTCAGCATTTTCAGCAAGCAGTGCTTGTGCAATAGTTGAAGGATATGAATTATGTAGTCAAGTTTATAAACTGCAGATAGTATTGTAGGGGATTGGTTTCAGTGTAGTCTATAGGCTTGTATTGATTGCTATATTCGCATATGGTAATTCTGTTAGTATTTTAACAATTGCATCTTCAACCATGCCTTTCAGTGTAGTCAGGACGGTGATCGAGGAAGTAACCGTCTGGTGTGCTGCCAGGGCTAGGGGTGTCAGGAACTTGATCTTGGGATTAGTCTAGTTTTTTTTCCTTCCGCAATTTCCATAGTACTAGTGGTTGTCTCTCTCCTGTCCATGGCATGATTGTTCTAATTAACTAGTGTGTTTGTGTTGTGTTTTAGGTGCTCTGTTACCTTGTACCGCCGCTATTTAGTTTCTTGCTATAATTCATTTATGGTGTGCATAACTTTTACTCTGTGTGCAGATTTCGAAAGATGAAAAGAATATGCCAAAAAATGTCGAGAAGACTGAGGTAACTAACCCCTTCCATTGCTGTGTTTTTATTATTCGTCCTGATAAACTTTTTCATGGGGGTTCAATTTCAACCTTTCCAACTGATCCGATTCTTTCCTCTTTGCATTCGATTCTTATGCATTAATGCTTATTTGTTTGAAGGGCGGCTTTGGTGCAAGCGGTAGAGCTTTACCGCCTGTGACCAAGAAGTCCAGGGTTCAAGCCCCAGCCTCTGCACATTTGTACAGGGATGGCTGTTGGTTATTTTCCCTTCCCCAGACCCCCCGCGGGCTGGTGATATACTGATTCTATCCATTTCTCAGATCCTCACGAACTTGTGAAATACTGAAGGGATAAATATCATTTATTGTTGCATATGCTGAACAAAGCGTGTAGGCTACATCACATATGTGATTTGATTTGTAGACAGACTGCTAAGTAATAGCTTTTGAGGGTTGCCCATAGCTTCTTGCTATGCAGCTTTTTGTCATAATTGTCTTATTCTTATAAAAAGTATAATTCTTGTTCTGTTGGTTATTGTTGTTTTTCTGTAAACGGTTGATATCTTGAGAAACAGTCCATATTTACTTGATTTATGGTACAATTTCATATTGTTTACACTCAGACGATGTTTCTTTTCTCGAACACACAGGAGAGCTACATATCATTATATTAAAAAGAAAAAGGGGATGTTTCTTGGTTATATCAGAACATTTTAATGCATTACTTCATTATGCACCATTGTATTGTACTAGCCTTCACTGAATAACTCTAGTTCTTTGGTTTTTTCAAATTGTCACCCACCCATGCACAGTCAAGTTTTACCCCTCCTTCGTACCTCCTTGGCTCCTTATGCTTGCTGGGTGCAACATAATTTTTTTTGTTATATCTGTACATTGTAGGTTTCTCCAAAAGAAGAGAAGGCGTCTTCAAACAAAGGTAAGAATACTCATGGTAGTCTACTTTTGAAACAAAACAAGTTCAGAGTACAGGGATGTTCTAGAACACATGCTAATTTTGCGAATGTAGCCATGGATATCACAGAGACAACTACACAAGTTGCAACAACACAAGCTGACTTGATAGCAAAGGGTAAAAGCCGCCGTAAATTAGGCATTCAGAAATCCCTAACTCAAGAATGTAAACCTGCCGAGGGCGCTAGCGATTCTGGAAGTGATAAATTGTCTTATTCACTTAGTAATATTATTGATCTCAAGGTATTGCTTTCTATCTTGTTAAGTGTACTGGTCGTTGTGTTTCATTACTTGGCATGGGTGAAAAGTCATTTACTATACTCTAACCTAATGCAGGACAAACTCTCTCATTGCTTGTCATCACGTTTGCTCCGTAGATGGTGCATGTTTGAGTGGTTCTACAGTGCAATTGACTACCCGTGGTTTGCAAAGAGTGAATTTGTTGAGTATTTGAACCATGTCAAGCTAGGTCATGTTCCAAGACTAACTCGTGTCGAGTGGGGTGTCATACGAGGGTTCGTAATCTTCAACTATTTTGTTAGGTTTAGATGTATTTGTCCCCTAAGTTTAATATTTTTTGCAGTTCTCTTGGAAAGCCCCGTCGATTGTCAAAGCAGTTCTTGCATGAGGAGAGAGAGAAGCTTTCTCAGTATCGTGATTCAGTCAGACAGCATTATACTGAACTTCAATCTGGCGTTAGAGAAGGTGTACCAACGGATCTTGCACGACCTCTAGCAGTTGGGCAGCGCGTTATAGCCTGCCATCCTAGAACAAGGGAGCTTCATGATGGGAATGTTCTGACTGTCGATCATAGTCAGTGCCGGGTTCAGTTTGATCGACCTGAACTGGGTGTTGAGCTTGTGAAGGTAATCAGCTACTATCTCACTTATGTTTTGATCATTTTATCGGGAGTTTCATTTAATTTCAGCTTATTTGTGATTACCTGTACTCCAGATATCACCATGACTTGTAATGACTCCACTGTCCCGTCTGAACATACTCCATTGCTTGCCTATCACGGGAGATGAATAAAAGGGTTCCTAGTCTCATCTCGTTTGGCCCTTTTTAGTTTTGGAGCCTCCTTAGTCTTTACATTGCCAGAGAAGAGCCAGCCCTTGGTCCGCTGACCTGTCATGAATGTCATATTTCTGAACTTAGACTCAGAGAGTGATTTTCTGTATGTTTGTTCCTTGTGTTTCCCTTGTTATATCGCATGTACTTCAACCAAGTCTCCTTGGTTTTACTGTCTTTTTTGTTTGCTGTGCATATTGTGGAATCTAATTTATTGCATAGGTTTATTTTGTACATCGGCAGTAATACATTGTGCATCCAAAATGATAGAAGAAAAGTGCACTGTAATATCCACCACAAATGCTAAACCATGACATTACCTTTTTTTTGGTTGGGAATAATTTGCCTCAATGGGATCCATGCAGCCCATTATCCTCTAATCTATGTTTGTGTTCCTTGTACAGTTGTACTCGTTTCCTTTATGCCTATATCTCTATGAATGATGTTTCAGCTCCATTCAAATATAAATAACAAATATCAATCCAATGATGAAGCTCTTGAAAGAGTTGGTGTGTCAAATATGGTTTATTGAGAAGAACTTGTTTTGCAGGATATTGACTGCATGCCCCTACATCCTCTGGAAAATTTTCCTGAATCTCTCAGACAGCAAAACATGAATGGATATTACAGCCACTTATCAGAAGCAAAATATGAGGATCAGATGAAAGAGTTAGTTAGCGGAGGTGCAGCAAAATCCACATTGAATTTGAATGGTGCCGATGCAACCTTCCATACCCCTTCTGGTTATCCAATGAGTACCTTAATGCAGCAAGCAAAGGTAGCACGGTTGATGTGGAAGCTATTTATTAGTCAATGTAGAATAAGCTAACTGCATTCCTTATGTGATTTGTGCAATAAGGTGACTCAATTTATTCTATTGCACAGGCCAAAGCGACAGTTAATGATGTTGCAGTTGCAACACAACAGTCAATGTACAATCAACCATGCACACTTTCGCAGATACAGGAAACAGAAGCCGATATAAAAGCTCTTGCTGGGCTATCACGTGCTCTTGATAAAAAGGCAAGTGCAACAAGGCTTATGCCTTGTTTCCCTCCCTCCCTCCTCACTCACTCACACTACAACAAGTTCTAGCTTCAGGTTGATATAAGCAAATACTAGCAAATAGCAAAATGACTCTTTTAGCACAAAGCACAAACTCGTACCATGACTAGCACATAATCTTGACTAGTTGTCGATCGTGTGCCCATGCTGTCGCTATATTTGAGGGCCTTGACTAGTGTCAAGATGTGGTCTAGACAATAGACATGCGTCTAGGTGAACATTGGGATACTTGAAATGGGCTACTGGTCATAGTCTCAAAGAGTATATATACACTATAAATAGGGATAATCCACTCGTCCTGTATGAAAGATGAGTTCCTTTTAGTTTCCAGATCAGGATATGGCTACAGAGTACTGTAATCGTTGTAAAGATCATTGCTGGTCTGCTGTTTGTATGTTGCAACTAGACATATTGGCCATTCTTTTAATCATTTGTTGAATATGTACATATTTGATTTTCACATCTTTCTAGTGGTTTACGATGAACTATGATTCTTTTTGTAGGAAGCTTTGCTGGTGGAGTTGAGGCACATGAATGAAGAAGTGGAGTTGAGGCACATGAATGAAGAAGTGTCTGCAAAGCAGAAGGATGGGGAAATTATTAGAGACTTGGAGCATTTCAGGAAGCAATATGCTATGGTGCTTGTGCAGCTAAGAGATTCGAATGATCAAGTAACCTTCCCTAGTTTAAGTATCGCTTTAATAACTTTGGTTTTACCCTCTTAGGTGAATGACACTACACCTTTTCCTACTCAGGTGGCCGCAGCTTTGCTTTCGCTTCGCCAACGCAACACATATCATGGGAATCCAGGGCAGTCTAAATCCATTGAAAATGGCATGGCACTTGCTGGAGCACCAGATCTGCATAACCTTTTCAGTTATATTAATCCAGAGTCTGGTTCTCAAGTGATCGAAGTTATCGAGACTTCAAAGCGCAGGGCAAAAATGATCGTTGATGTTGCTATCCAGGTCTGTTGGCCAGAATTATTTGTATCTTTTTCTGTATCATATCAGGCTATCTGACCTAGGGTTCCTCATGGTTCTGATTTACTTATCCGTTTACAAAATTTGAAATTTGAATTATCGTCTCTACATTTTGAACTGAACGAGCATTTCTTTCCATGTTTCTTTCTGAGGCGAACAATAAAATTTTTAATTTAAGATATGAATTGACAGGAGATCGATAAACTTGCTCAGTACCGAGTGCTCACTACTCAGTAATTCCTACTTACTGGAATATAAATCACCTGACTAATAATAGTTCATGATCGAAGTCATGGAACCTTGGACCCCTTTTATCCAATCACCTATGTTTGAATTTTCTTTTAAGTTAATCATGAACTTGTTATGACTTCTAATTGGACATTTGCTTTTGAGATGTGTTTTCAGCTTGTTGGGGCAGCTTCCATGTGTCAAACTCTTGTTTGTCTGATTAGAGGGTTCATTTAGTTATAGAATTTCTGTATGGTTGAAGCATTACCTATTTTGTTCTATGGATTCATTTGTGGTGCTAAATGCATCTAAGTATTTTCTTCCCTTCGTAGCATTTGAAACTTATTTTGTTTAGATGCGCTTATTGCTATGTTTTGACCTTTTACCAGGCTATGTGCAAAGTGAGTGAAGGAGAGAATGCTTTTGCAAAAATAGGGGAAGCACTTGATCACTTGAATAGCCACGGTACCGGCTCTGGTTCAAGTATACTTGGCATACGACGGATACCTCCTGATTCAGGACAGTCAAATGCATCTTATCATGATAATTGCACAACTGCCCCTGCAGCAAACAGTTCAAAGTTGCCAAACGGCTGTGATTTGGAAGCTCAATTTCCCAAAGAGTTGATATCATCCTGCGTAGCTACGGTGCTTATGATAAAGGTTAATCATCCAAGCTCCACATGTTTACATTCCAACCCCACTGTGCCTAGTGGTCTAACGCCTCCATCTGTTACATTCACCAGAACTGCACGGAGAAGCAGCAGTATCACCCTGCTGAAGTCGCGCACATCATCGATTCAGCACTGTCGAGCGTACAACCGCGCAGCTCCCAGAACATCCCTATCTTCAGAGAGATCGAAATGTGCATGGGCATCATCAAGAACCAAATGCTGGCGTTGATACCTACTCCAAGTGGCTAGCCACTCCTGCCGTGGTATCTTAGGCTCGGCATTCCTTAGGCTATTAGCTAATGTATTTTGGAAATGAAAAAACGGATACATGTATGTTGTGTGCAATTTCTTTCCTCCTTTTCTTGTCTGTATGTACAAGGTGTGTAATCATTATCATTTGTTACCTGTTATTATATATTCAACCGGGGGTAAAATCATGCGCGCTCTCACTCTCACTCAAGGGTGCATTTGAATCCATTTTTTATGTCTGATACTAATTGCTATTTGTTTCTTTTTCTGTAAATTCATTGAAACTTTCCTGAAAACGTTGGGTAGGTTGCTGGGGCCTGGTGTTGTGGTTGGGCGTGTAGTATGTTGGCTTCTACTGCTTTTTTGGATTTGAGTACTCGATGGCCGGAGAAGAGGCAACCTCTAGTGCTAAGATTCAGTTTTAGATTTGTGATCTTTTGTCGACCATCGATTTGTCACCATTAACCACAAGGAAGCACTACCACACCCCAAGAGCTTCATGATCCATCAGACTATCTTGCCAGGCTAGTCGTTGCTATGCAGAGCTAGGCAAACGTAGCCAAATACCTCTGAAATCGGAATCGGCAAACCAAGCCAAACACCTCTGAAATCATATACCTTGTTTTGATTTTAACCTTTCACGACCACCACGGTTTGATATTCCGTTTTCTGTACCCTTCATAGCGAAAATACCGAAATCCAGAATGACAGTCATAGAATTAAATGTGGCCCACAAGTAAGGCATAGATTTTTCTGGCATAAAAAGAGGGCAGAACTGAGGAAACCATGTCCCAACCTCTAGCACGGATGTGCTAATTGTTTGACATAACTCGTAAGCCTCGTTTAACAAGTGATGAAATATTTTTGTCAAATAAAAATATATCTGAGCAAAAAAAAAACTCATCTATTGAAGCCCCTAGAATTTGCAAACTTCGTCAAAACTTTGAACTCTAATTGTTAACATACCGTGCGTCCAGCTGTCCATGGCTTCTACCATAGAGGCTTTTCCCTGTGTGCCATTATAAAAGATCGACCAGCCTCCATGCCACTAAAAAGTTGGTTCCGGCTTCTTTGACGAACACCATCTTTATTTTTTCCTCCATGCCAGGTGGGTCCAGGCCGGTAAAATGTCCGCCTTGCCCTCTGCCGTATTCACAAGTCGTCCCCACCTGGCTTGCTCACTCTCAGTCGCTCCCTCTCCCGTTCGCTCTCCTGTCACTCCTCTAACCCTAGCGACTGAAGCGGCGGCGGCGAAACCCTAGCGGCCACGGATCCGGCGATGGGAGGGAATGAGAGGGCTCACCCGGAGCTTATGGAGGTGCATGGCATAGGGAGATTGGATCCAGAGTACCGGCGGCGCATGGCGGGGCAGAAGGACATCACCGCGCCACCGGATACAGTCGGGTGAGTCCAATGGTCATGCTCCCTCTGGTTGCCTTGAGTTGTTGTAGTTCATTTGTGAGATTGGATTGCATGCTTTCTTGCTATTAAGTGATTGCCGCGCGTGTAGTTTTGATTGAGCCCTCCTTGGTCATCTATAGGGGGAACGAAGATAGTAGACTAAAATTAGAATGTCGGATTGTTGCTCACAATTGTCGAGCTGATTGGTATGGTTTCGACAAAGTTGTGGATGCTGACCGCACGCACTACACAGAGCTTGTTGCTGAAATTGTGGACAAGTTTCCCCCTTCTTATGGTGAGGTAGTCAGAGTGTTTTACTGGTACTTGGATACTAAGGCGAACATCCAAGTCAGCACTGACCAACAATTGCTTGAGATGCTTGCTAAACATAAAGCCTCTAAATGCTGCTTCCTCACATTTTCTTATCACAACCCAAATACAGAGCCCCTAAGATTCCTAACTGGGACTGTGAGAGTAGTCTGCCTTCAGTTGAACCCCCCATCACCCCTGCTGTGCCATGTCCAAGCTTTGCAGAATCTAACCAGAGCACACACAATGCACCTGCTCCAGATGATAATTTCCTGGCTAACCCAGAGCCCCAGAATGAGCACGTTGGAGTTTATGATGAAGCCCTATATATTGATATTAGCCCCAAGCAGCCCCCACCATCCCCTAGTGATGATGATATTTCTGATGATGAATCATACTATGAGAGTGATGATGAACCATTGGCAGAGGACAAGGATGAAATGGTTCAAGATAGAGCCCCTGAACCTATGCCTGATCAGTTTTATGACAAGAAGAACCCCCATATGGAAGTAGGAACTTTGTACTCCAACATGACTGCATTTAAGATTGCATTAGCATCACATGGTGTTAGAACTAAACATCAATATGACACTGAGAAAGCTGATCCAGGGAGATATAGAGTAAGCTGTGTATTCAAGAATGATGGATGCCCATAGAAAATTCATGCATCTACTCTGTTAGATAAAGTGACAGTTCAGGTAATGTGTCCTTCATTTGGTCTTTGTTATCATTTATCATCATTTGTCATCATTTATCATCATTTGTCATCATTTCACTAACCATGGTCATTGTTGTTTGTCAGATAAAGAAGAACCCAGCTGAACATAGTTGCCAGAGAAAGAGGAGGGAGGGAATCTGTGTAGGTATCACACGGTTCTGGGTGTGCCAAGCTGTGGTTGATTGGCTAAAGGAAGATGGCAATCTTAGAATCAAGGAACTAAGAAGGAGGCTCAAGGAAGAGTGGAAGGTTGAGGTGCCATACAAGAGGTTGTACAAAGGTAAAAATCTTGCCATGGATCAGATTTATGGCCCTTGGGACAAAAGTTTCAACAATTTGTTCAAGTTTAAGGCTCAGTTAGAAGTGTCTAGTCCTGTTCAGTTCTTGTTATTGATCACCACACAATCAACAATAAAATCAAGTTCAATAGGTTATTCTTTGCAATGAAACCATGTGTTGATGGATTCTTGAGAGCATGTAGACCATATCTGGTAGTAGATAGCACCTTTTTGACAGGGAGGTATAGGGGACAGTTGTGCATAGCTTGTGCAGTAGATGGACACAATTGGATGTATCCAGTAGCTGTTGGGGTCATTGACTCAGAAACCAATGAAAATTGGGTTTGGTTCATGGAGAGGTTGAAAGAGACGATAGGATTTCCATAAGGCATTTTCTTCAATACAGATTGTGGGTAGGCAGTGATGAATGGAGTAAGTGAAGTGTTTCGTGGAGCAGAACATAGGGAGTCTATGTATCATCTTGTGCAAAATTTCAAGAAGAGCTACGGTGGTAAGATTTTTTATTATCACTTGTGGGCTGCCTCATATTCATGGATCCCTTATAATTGGAACAAGCATTACATGGCAATGGTCAGAGCAAAACCAGATGCCATGAAGTATCTGATGGACACACACAAGAAGCTTTGGAGCAGGAGTCAGTACAGGACAGGGTCCAAAGTGGACTATGTGACTAATAATTTGGCAGAATCATTCAACAATTGGATCAAAGTTGAGAAGGGAAAGAATCTAGATGACTTGCTTGACACTATAAGGCAGAAGATCTTAATCAAATGGAACCAGAGAAAGAGGGTTGTGAACCGGTTCAAAGGGAAGATTCTTCCACACATTGTGCAACAACTAAGGGAAGGCAGCTACAATCTTGACATTGAAGTCATCACAGCCTCACGTGAAGGTGTTGCAGAGCTCTGTGCTAAGGGGCAGACACTGAAGCCTACAGGTTTGTGGTGAACTTGCCAGCCAGAACTTGCACTTGTTACAAATGGCAGGCTACAGGAATCCCCTGCAAACATGCAATTGCTTTCATCACCTCAATATCTGGTGCCAAGTTAGAGGATTTTGTAGATGACTTCTACTCTGTGAAGAAATTTAGAGAAGCATATGAGGGTTCCATCCCTTGTATTCCTGACAAGAGCATGTGGCTCAATTCCAATCATGGCTTTTTCATGCACCCTCCCTTGCTTAAGTCCACAGGAGGTGGCAGGCATAAGAACAGGATGAAATTAGCTATGTAAGGATGGACCAGCAAGAAGGGAAGGAGGCATCAGTGTCAAATATGTAAGCAGAGAGGTCATCATTGGTACACTTATAAGAATGGGAATCCAGATGACATAGCAGCAATGTTGGCTGAGAGGTACATATAGTTACATATTTACACTTTACTTTTCCATTATAAATGACTTGTTCATGCATTAACACTTGTGCTATGCAAGGGTCCACCCAAGAAAAGGCAGAAGAAGCTAGATGCAGCAAGCATTAACACTGAGACTAGCCTTGTGGTGGTTCCATGTGTGCTGCAGTACCCACACATTGAAGAAGTAGCCAATGCTATTGTCAAGAAAAGCAGAGAAAATCATCTAAAAGCAACAACCAGCAATCTACAGCAGCTTCATCATCAGCAAGCCTTTAGTTGGGTTATGAGGGTGCTACGCTAGCCAGAAAACAAAACTTTTCGACCTCATAAACCAGGATCTATTGCTAGTTACAGGTTACGGGATTACCACTAGACGTGCAGGTGCAGCGAAAAATGACTCGATGTAGTCGTACGCGTCGCAGCAGGCAGTGCAGTTGCGTGGTCATCCATCACCTCAATCCCCTCGCGCGGTTCATCCCAGTGCTCCAGATGCAGCACCTCCGAGGAATCCCACACGTGCAGGGAAGAAGCGATATGCCTCCGGACTGCTAGGTCCGCGAAGAGCAGAAGGCGAGCGTGAGGAGGGCGACGACGGCTACCAAAGGCGTATGTATCCCTGACCGCGCCTCTACCCCTTGCTTATATAGGCGTCCCCAATGAGCTCACGAGTTGGAGGCCCATTAGTAACCCTAAGCCTACATGTCTAAGGACATAACGTATATGATGTGAATAGAGACTTTCTCATGTCGGATCAATCCAGCCTACATGTCTCACATGTGCCCACATTATTAGTTTGACATCTCCATGTCCATGACTTGTGAAACATAGCCATCAACTAATACATGTGCTGGTTTAATATTCAAGTATGTTCTCACAAGAACGTCGACCAGGGATAACTGTAGAATAACCATTCAAGTAATTGAGTTCCATAAACAATTCACATAATCGCCAATCAATACAAGTTGTCTATAATGGATATTCAATGAAAACTTTATTAATCATGGATACAATCAGAATATCATCATCTACATGATTAGCTCTAGGGTATATTCTCAACAGTCTCCCACTTACACTAGAGTTAATCTCTTAGAGGTCTAATCCCCATAGACCTCATGTGCGCCTCATGCTTAGGCTGTGGAAGAGCCTTTGTCAAAGGATCTGCTACATTTAAATCTGTATGTATTTTGCACAATTTGATCTCTTCTCATTTTACAAACTCTCGAATAAGATGAAACTTTCGGAGTACATGTTTGTTCTTCTGGTGATCCCTAGGCTGCTTAGCTTGTGCAATCGTCCCATTGTTATCACAATGTAAATTCAATGGACCCGACGCATTTGAAAACACACCAAGCTCAATGAGGAACCTCCTCAACCAAACACCTTCCTTTGCAGCGCCAGAAGCTGCAATGTACTCAGCTTCTGCTGTAGAATCAGACATTGTCTTCTGCTTGGAACTTTTCCAGCTAACTGCACCACCATTTATTGTGAACACAAAACCTGATTGAGATAGTGAGTCATCCCCATTGGTTTGGAAGCTAGCATCGGTGTAATTGTTTATAACAAGCTCCTCCTCACCTCCATAGATTAGGAACACATCCTTAGTCCTTCGTAAGTACTTTAGGATGTTCTTAACAAGCGTCCAGTGAGGTTCACCCGGATTAGCTTGGTACCTGCTTGCAACACTTAGAGCATATGAGACATCTGGACGAGTACATATCATGGCATACATGATGGAACCAACAGCCGAAGCATATGGAACCTTACTCATGCGGTTGCGCTCTTCATCTGATGAAGGACACTGCTTGTCACTAAGGCACATACCATGTGACATAGGCAAGAACCCTTTCTTGGACTGTTCCATTTGTACCATTTCAACACCTTGTCAATGTACATGTCTTGGCTTAATCCTATTAGCCTTCTTGACCTATCTCTATAGATCTTAATTCCCAAGATGTATGCTACTTTATCTAAATCCTTCATGGAAAAACTATTATTCAGTGAAGTCTTTATAGATTGCAACATAAGAATATCATTCCTAATCAATAGTATGTCATCCACATACAAGATCAGAAACACAATAGCGCTCCCACTTACCTTCTGGTAAACACAAGGCTCTTCTTCATTTTGACGGAAGCCAAAACCTTTGACTACCTCATCAAAATGAAGATTCTAACTCCGAGATGCTTGCTTTAAACCATAAATAGATTTCTTAAGCTTGCATATTTTTCCAGCATTATTAGGATCAATAAAACCTTCGGGCTGTATCATATACATGTCCTCTTCTAAATACCCATTTAGAAAGGCTGTTTAACATCCATTTGCCATATCTCATAACCAAAATAGGTAGCAATTGCTAGAATGATCCGAATAGATTTAAGCATCACTACCGACGAGAACGTCTCATCGTAGTCAACTCCTTGAACTTGCCAAAAACCTTTTGCGACAAGTCAAGCTTTATGGACGTGAACATTTCCATCCATATCCTTCTTCTTCTTAAAGATCCATTTGCTCTCTATGGGTCTAACCCCATCAGGCGGGTCAACCAAGTTCCAAACTTGATTGTCTCCCATTGTTGATGCAAAAAGGCGTTAGATCTGCAAACACACCGGGCTAATACCCTAGTTCGATATCAAGGCGTGCCAGTCGATTTGACCTGTTAATTGACAAGGATGATAAATTTGAATAAGATCCGAACGAGACGACAGCGATACGCCCGGACGTCAAAGCTCAGAAGGTATTCGATAACTGTTGAACAGATTAGACAAGACGACAGCGATACGCCCGGACGTCAAAGCCTGAATCGTGCTCGGTAGACGCGGAACCTGCAAGGTCACCGGAGATCAAGTTGATGCAGCCCGTCGATTCTTGAAAGAACTCGTTGAAAAAGAAAAGGTACTGGTGACGAAGTCATCGAAAAGTAGATTGCTTGAAAAATAGATAAAAGTAATAGATTTGTTGTATTTGATTGGATTCCTTTTTAACATTGTCTCTCGGTACATATTTATACCCTGGTACTATGAGTCCTAAACAGACACGACAAAGTATTACCTAAACAAGTCTTATCTCTAAGGAATAAAAAATAATGACTCGTACCAAGGTCGGACT
>CM041640.1:6548688-6584293 GCA_023333625.1 Bothriochloa decipiens
CTTATCTCTAAGGAATAAAAAATAATGACTCGTACCAAGGTCGGACTTAAAAGTAAACTATTAAAATATTGGCATAAATATTGCCAGTTTCCTTATCCATTGCTTACGATGAAACCTCTATCGGCACACTCCTCATCTCTGTAGATTCCATCGGCAAAACCCATCGATAATGATCCAGCTCTGCTTTCCATCGGCAACCATGCCTCTCTCCATCGGCAACAGCCCTCTGGCTTCATCGGCAATGTACGAGATCAACATGTCCTTTATCGGCAATCATTCATCGGTAACTCAGAAGCAATACTGGAGAATAACCACCTTCTTGCCGATTTAGTTTAGTTTCCCGGTCCTTATTGACACGTGCCGAAAAACGGTGTCAACACCCATGGAATCTATCTCGGATCTCATGGCACTTTGCCATTTCTTGAAATCTGGATCCATCATAGCTTCCGCATAATCCGCAGGTTCGTCATCGTCTAACAATAACAAATCCCCATGCAATGCATAAAGTCTCGTTGATCTTCGTGGTTGTGGTGGTGTCTCCACTGCCGTGGGTGTCTCAACTTGCTCTGCTACATTAGCATCACTCGTAGAGTCAGTCCCTACTGGCTCATCCTGAACTTCTTCAAGATACACCTTTTGTCCATTATTTTCTCTTTTGAGAAACTCTTTCTCTAAGAAAACACCGTTTCGAGTAACAAACACTTTGCCCTCTGACCGGTTATAGACATAATACCCTAAAGTTTCCTTCGGATATCCCACAAAAAACACTTGTTCGATTTGGGTGTTAGTTTATCTGATATAAGTCGTTTGACATAAACTTCACAACCCTAAATTTTTAGAACAGACAAACTGGGACTCTTACCAGTCCACATCTCATATGGTGTCTTAACTACAGACTTAGATGGTACCCTATTCAATGTGAAAGCGGCTGTTTCTAGAGCGTATCCCCAAAACGATAAAGGTAGGTCTGACTGGCTCATCATTGACCGAACCATGTCCAACAAGGTCCGATTACGTCTCTCAGACATGCCGTTTCTCTAAGGCGTTCCAGGTCACGTAAGTTGTGGAAGAATTCCACAACTCTTAAGATGATTGCTAAACTCATGACTTAGATATTCGCCTCCATGATCAGATCACAAGACCTTGATCTTCTTGCCACGTTGATTCTCTACTTTATTCTGAAATTCTTTGAACTTTTTAAATGTTTCAGACTTATGCTTCATTAGGTAGACATATCCATATCTACTAAAGTCATCAGTAAAAGTTATGAAGTATTGAAATCCGCCTCTAGCTGTCGTGCTCATTGGTCCACATACATCAGTATGTATAAGTTCCAACAAGTCAGACGCCCTCTTAGGAACTCCTTGAATGGCGCCTTGGTCATCTTGCCTAGCATGCAAGCCTCATATGTCTCGTATGATTCAAAATCAAATGAAGTTAGAAAACCATCATCATGGAGCCTCTTCATGTGATTCTCACTTATATGACCCAAGCGACAATGCCACATATAGGTAGGACTTAACTCATTAAGCCGAGGCCGTTTAGCACTAACATTACAGACAGGTGCATCATCAATATTTAAAATAAATAACCCATTCACAATGGATGCAAAAGTCACAAACACATCATTCTTTGAGATCACACAACCATTGTCTTTACTCACAAATGAATAACCATCCTTCATCAAACATGAAGGTGACACAATGTTTCGACTTAAACTAGGAACAAAATAACAATTACTCAATTCCAAAATAAATCCTGACGGTAAGGGAAGTTGCATCGTCCTGATGTTCAATGTAGCAACTCTTGCATTATTGCCCACGCAGAAATCAACTTCTCCTTTATCTATTCTTCTACTTCTTATCATTCCCTACATCGTATTGCAAATATGAGCAACCGATCCGGTATCAAATACCCAAGAATTGATATAAGAGTTAGCGAGGAAAATGTCTGTAACATGAACAATAAGTGTATGAGTGGAGTACCTTTACTACCATCATCCTTCTTTAAGGACGCCAAGTACACCTTGCAGTTCCTCTTTCAGTGACCTTTCCCCTTGCAATGAAAGCATTCATCATTCTTTACAGGTGGTTCATCCTTGGAAGACGATTGGTTTGGCTTAGAGATCTCATCTTTAGCCTTGCCCTTCTTCTTCCAATTGCCCTTCCTTCTCTTAAAGTTAGGCCTGTTTTGAACTGCCAACACTTGGCCACCTCTTGCTTTCTTGATGTCAGCCTCTGCTGTTTTCAGCATGACACATAGTTCATTCAAGCCCTTCTTCGCCCCATGCATATGGTAGTTCGAGATGAAGTTTCCATAACTGGGCGGAAGAGACAAAAGAATGAAATCAGTTGCCAATTCTTGGCCAATTGGGAAGCCTAACTTCTCCAACCTTTGAGTGTAACCAACCATCTTGATTACATGTGGACCAACAGCTGCGCCCTTTCCTAGCTTGGTTTCTGCAAGCGCCTTAGAGACATTGAACCTTTCAGTACGCGCTAAGTTTGGAACATATCTTCAAGCACCATGATCATATCGTTTGCTAAATGATTGTTGTCAAACTGCATCTGTAGATCAGGTTCCATACAAGCAAGCATGAGGCAACTCACTTCGAGATCCGCATCACATGCTTTCTTGTAAGCGTTTTTCTCAGCAGCAGGAGCACTCTCCTCAGGCTCATCTGGTAATGGGGTGTCTAGAATATCTTCCTTTTTCTCAGCCCTGAGAACAATTCTCAGGTTGCAGATCCAATCCACGTAATTTATTCCATTCAACTTATCTTTCTCAAGAATTGTACGCAAAGCAAATAATTGATTGCGAGTGGCCATCTACAATAAAAGTAACACAAAATACTAAGACAATGTATCCATGAAGGAGTAAATTATATCAAAATAAAATCTACTCCCACTAAAATCAATATCCCTCTATTGATACTTAGTGATTCAAGACCCACAACTAACAAGTCAACTAGCGAGCTTTAGCATCACCGCTAGAAGACATGGTAGATCGGTAAGCAACACTTTGCTAATCGTATCACATATGACTCGTTGTTGGTGAAAGGTCCTTGTGTGGTTTTGGTAATTGGACGACAACTTAGGTGGACTAACATGTGTTATGATTGAGATACACAGGGGTTAGTTCACAAGATCATGTGTGTGGGCAACATATGCCATGGAGGGCTTGATGTTGTTAATTGCTCACACATGTGTTGATGAAGGAGATTTATTGCATATGTGACATGACATGGAGTCACGTGACCAAGTTGGTGAAGATCAAGATGAGGCTTGACTCGATGGACCGGTGGATGTGTGAAGGACAAGACAAGGCTTTGAAGCGATGGACCATGAGACGGTGAAGCTTGAGCAAGACTTGGTGCCGATGGACCATGAGACGGTGAAGAGCAAGTGAGGTCAAGATCGATGGACCTAGAAGGTTGCATGATGATATGAAGTGGATCATATCATCTGATGATCATTGGTTGCATTAGCACATTGGAGGACGATGGAGGAAATAGAAATATGCAAGGCAAAGGTATAACCATAGGGCATTTCATTTCACCGGTCTAAGGTTGAGTAGAGAAGAGTTTGACCAGATTTAGGATAGATGGCCGTACTATCAAGAGGGGCAAATTGGTTTGCATATCGGTCATCTAGTGCCACTTGAGCGATCTAACATTGCGACATGCTAGGATCGAGTGGTGTTGTGAGATCAAGAGAAAATCCTTGAAAATGGTTATGAAAATGCTAACACACATGCACATGGTGATGTACACTTGGTGGTGGTTAGTACATTTGCAAAGGCGGAGGTGTTTGCAGGGTGGAGTTGGGTTTGGTAACCGCTCATTTTCTATAGAGAGCTTTTGAGAAAATTAGAGAGCTATTTTCTATAGTGCCAGATGCAAAATCTTCGTGAAAACATGCTAATTCTCGTGTACAAGGTGTTATACTTGTTGATTAGCATGTATAATAAAAGGTGGCAAAGTTTGGCGTCGACGCAGGCTTGGAAGTGCAAACCTTCCAAGCACCGGACGCTGGCATACGGAGCGCCGGACGCTGGCGTACGGAGCACCAGACGCTGGTCTGGCGTGTCCGGCATGTGGAAAGTAAGACAGGCAGACTGGCGCGTGCGCTGGACGCGTCTGGCATTGGCGTCCGGCGTGACCGCCCCAAGCGAGGTACGCACTGTGTAGCGTCCGGCACTCGGCGGACGCGTCTGGCGCCGTTGCATGTGGCATGGAGAGTGAATGCACCAGACGCTGAACAGTGGAGGGGCAGCGTCCGACGCTCAGTGGAGCTGCAACGTCCAGCGTGGCCTAACGGCCAGACGCGCAGATGGTAAACGCACCGAACGCGTCCAGCTGTTCCATCAGCTGCTTCCGGCGCGTTGATCTGAGCCGTTTCGAGAAGTAGCTGTTGGGAGGCAACGGTCAACTTTGAACGCGGGCGACACGTGGCGTAAGATGAAGCACTGGACGCATCCGGCGGTTCCATCAGACGCGTCCGGCGCTCATGGTTGAGGTGCCCGAGGGGGCAACAGCTAGTTTGAGCTGTTGGTCTATAAATAGAGATGGTGGCTAGCCTTGGACATGGGCTGAGCACCTTGGGGACTTTGTGTCTTCGTTGGAGAGTGCTTGGAGAGCCCTCTACTTACTTGAGCTTGATAGTGTTCATCTGATCGAGTGAGTGAGCGATTCTAGTGCTTTGCATAGAGAGATTTGCATCGTGTGGCACTAGGTGTTCATGTTGCACGCCGGTGGGCTTGTTACTCTTGGAGGTTGCCACCCCCTAGACGGCTTGGTGGCAAGAGATTCTGTCGAAGCACGCAAGGAGATTGTGCGGTGCTCCGGAGAAGAGATTGTGAGGGGTTCTTGAGCCTTCCCCGCGGGAGTCGTGAATTGGCTACTCTAGTTGAGCTCGTGGCTTGGAGGATCCTCATCTTGTGTTGGTTACACGGCGCACCCGGCTGCGGGATTTGGCTGGGAGATGCCAATTAGCGCGTGAACCTCCAAGTGAGTGTATCGCCACAAGAGGACGTAGCTTGGTGGCAACCAAGTGAACCTTGGTAAAAATCACCGTGTCATCTTGTGTCCACACTTCGCGGTGGTTTGCAATCTCTTTCACAAGCTTGTATTTACATTCATATATATTGTGCTTGTGTTGTTGCTCTTGCAATTAGTTGGCTTGTGTAGCTATCTAGTTACCTTCTAGTTTGTGTAGCATAGAAGTATCTCTTGTGTGACTAATTAGCTTGAGTAGTCTAATTAGTAGCTTTGCTTAGTTTATGTTGCTAAGTAATTTAAGCTCTTGGGTTTGGCTTGTGTATCCTTGTTCTTGAGCATCTAGTGAGCTTAGGTTGGCTTTGTGCTTTTGCTCATTAGAATTGTGTAGGTGCTCCCTTGCTTGATAAAGTACTAGTTGTTTAGGTTTATGTGACCTTGCAAGCTAGACTTGATTAGGAGGGCACGAGCTAGTTTGGCACCTCGCTTTCTTGTGTAGGATCTTTTACAAGGTGCTTCTAGAGTTATAGTTAGACGGGTGAAGTCTTGGCTAGACCGATAGTTTTAATTCCGCATTTATTTTGGTTAGCCGATGTGATAAGTTTTAGAAATGACTATTTACCCCCCTCTAGTCCGCCATCTTGACCTTTCAGTTGGGCAGCATCTCTATGCTATGCTCAACCTACCCATGCTCCAAGGTCCCTAACCGTTAGGATGAACTTGTTTAAGTAACCAAACCTTCTTGCAGTAAGTATCCGATACGAACCTGCCTAGTCGAGGAAAACCAGTGGCACCCTAATTTCATAGACCCACCACCGATTGTACAAGACCTATGATAGTGCAAGGTTTGGGGAAGCATTTAACTTGAACATTGCTGAGGGATCATTCTATTTCACTACCATACTCACGTAGACAAAAATATAATAGCATGTGAAAGTAGAACATAGTAAGAATGGCATAACACAGACATGACTTGGTATAGCCCACTATTCCTTTAGGGATCTCCATCTCCATCAATCTGTGCATCATGGTGATCTCCATCTCCATGATTCGAGTATGCTATCCTTCAGTGATGATTCCGCCGAGACTAGCTACTACTAGTGCAAGTAAAATGAAATTACATAGTCGCGGATAGATCATCACAGATTGGCACACAAGCCATTACATTAATTTTGACAATATGTATGTGGCTCCTACCCATATTGTCCTCATGACATGCAAGCCATGAATTAAATACATATATGCATCACAAACACATAAGGTCTATACCAGTCATCAATACCTGCAAAATAGAGTTATCCGAATCCGACGTCTAATCTTGCAACGTAGAAAACTCTATTTTCCAAGCCCTAATTCACAATTCTAATTTTTCCAAATGCGGTAAAGCCATAGAGAACCAGATGTAAAATTTTGTTCTCTACAATTTTCGTTTAGAGTTCATCTCAATCTGAGTTACGGTTCAAAAGTTACGGTTGTTTTACCGAACAACACTTTTCTCGGCAAACAGGCGCCGCGCATCATATGCGCTTGGCACTTGACCTAGGGTTCAATTCAATCAATCTAATTGATCTCTAACTCGCCATGACTGGATTTACATGAATCACTTAACTCAGATGATGGAATTCTGACCGGTATGAGTAGATCGTTTCAAGACCAACACGGTAAGATGACGAACCAAGGTTAGAGACTCATCTACAACCACGCATATCACCATATGCACAAAACTGAACCTATAACGAGGTAGTAACGACTCTGATACCACTATTGGGTTATGAGGGTGCTACGCTAGCTAGAAAACAAAACCTTTTGACCTCATAAACCAGGATCTACTGCTAGTTACAGGTTACAGGATTACAACTAGACGCGCAGGTGCAGCGGAAAACGACTCGATGTAGTCATACGTGTCGCAGCAGGCAGTGCAGTTGTGTGGTCGTCCGTCACCTCAATCCCCTCGCGCAGTTCATCCTAGTGCTCCAGATGCAGCACCTCCGAGGAATCCCACACGTGCAAGCAAGAAGCGATACGCCTCCGGACTGCTAAGTCCGCGAGGAGCAGAAGGCGCGAGCATGGGAAGGGCGACGGCGGCTGCCAAAGGCGTATGTATCCTTGATCGCGCCCCTACCCCTTGATTATATAGGCGTCTCCAATGACCTCATGAGTTGGAGGCCCATTAGTAACCCTAAGCCTTGTCTAATTCGGATCCAACCCAAATTAGGCTTCCAGCCCCTTAAGTGTGTGACCCTATGGGTTCACGCACATATTGACATAGGCCGAGTACTCCTACTTGCCCAATAGTTGACAGCGGCCTCTAGCAAGGCGTGACAACTCCTATGTGCACGCAAAGATCATGTCAGATGAACCACTACGACCACATACAAGTTATTCCCTTTGCCACTCAATATATGGTTCAACTCGTGGGTTAACACTTAACCCAAGCACGGCCATGCATTTGTTGATCCAATCACTTGAGTGATCTAGTGATATCTCTCTTGCGTAGAGAGGGGCAAATTCCATCTTGATTGTCTATGTCTCATAGCATGCTTTCTGACCACCCGAAGACCACATTTATAACCACCCAGTTATGAAGCAGCGTTTGATAGTCCCTAAGTAGGCCGTTTCACATCTTAAGTACATACCACAATCTTAGGTCTAAGGACATAACATACATGACGTGAATAGAGACTTTCTCATGTCAGGTCAGTCCAGTCTACATGTCTCACATGTGCCCACATTATTAGTTTGACATCTCTATGTCTATGACTTGTGAAACATAGCCATCAACTAATACATGTGCTGGTTTAATATTCAAGTATGTTCTCACAAGAACTTCAACCAGGGACAACTTTAGAATAACCATTCAAGTAATTGAGTTCCACAAACAATTCACATAATCGCTAATCAATACAAGTTGTCTATAATAGATATTCAATGAACACTTTATTAATCATGGATATAATCGGAATATCATCATCTATATGATTAGCTCTAGGGCATATTCCCAACACCTTTTTGCTTTCTCATGTCTGCAACTGGTTCCAATGATCCAATTCCACTACAAACAGTCTACCTGGCACCATATCCTGAGGACTCAGCTGCCACCATACAGACCCCCCAAGAAGGAAGATGGCAATAGCAAAGAAGCTGACACCAAAGAGACTTCTTACTGTAGCCACACCAACAACACCTGAAAGCCCTGCTTCAAATGCCAGGAGTAAGAAGAAGCTCAAGGTTGACGGAACAGGTTCTGCTCTTTCTGTTGGGAAAAGGTACTTCTTTTGGCCATGTGATGATGCCTGCCTGCTTTTTGGGGAGAATAATATCTTTTGCTGTGATGTTGTTGGAAGGTTGAGACATGGATGTTTACTGTTAAACTGTGATGAAAACAGAATTTTGATAAAACTTGTTATGTGATGTGGTAATGTAACTAGAATTACTGTTATGTGATGTGGTAATGTAAACCTGGTCATGTTTTCTGTTAAGATTGCTTGATGAGATCCTAGCTGTTATGTGTGATGAAAATGTGCTATTGTTGTGATGAAAATGCTACCTGAATCATTGATTCATGTCATTCGTTCATTGATTCATTCATACGTTCATTCTTCATCCATCCAGCCATACATCCATTCAACCATTACTAGTTGTCATGCATACAAACACAAAGCCATGACCCTACTTCTTGAAAATAGCAAACAAAGCAAGAACAATACACACATACACCAGCTTCTCAAACCACGTTGTTGTTCAACCCTATTCTCAACCCTATCTTGCACAGCTTCCTGGTACATGGCCATAGTATTAGCTGCCTGGATAGCTCCATGGGGTGCTACTGCTTGTAGGGGAACTACCTCCAAGGGAACTGCCGGTTGGGGGGCAGGGACTGCTTGGATAGTTCCATTGTCCACCATTTCATCCTCCCATTAATAGAACTGACAACCTCCAGCCTGCAACCCAAATCAACAAGACCTCAAGAACAGCACCAAAACTAAAAAAAGGTTACAAACGAACAGCGAATGAAACACGAACTGCGAAGTACGGACACTTGTGGAATGCACAGTTCTTTGTGCTTCTTGGTGTTAGCTGTGAATCGATTGGCAAGCACATGGCAGTTGGGGCAAAGCACTCGCCTTGCTCTCGCACCATAGTTACTGGAAGCTTGAGACATGGGGTTGTTCCACTGAGAGATTGAGAGATGAAAGAGAGGGAGATGGGATCTGGAGAGGATGAATGGAGAGATGAGGGTTGGGACCCTTATATAGGAGAGTGGAGGGAGTTTTTGGCGCCAACACCTGCTGCTTTGGCACCAACTCCCACTTCTTCTGGTACCAACGCCTTCAGCTCACAAAATGGCAAAGAAGGAAAACCACCAAGTTCACTGACCTTGTCTTTTACCTAGGGGCATCGATGTCCTTTTCCAGCCTCGTTCCGCGGCAAGGTAGGCTTCTTTTACTTCCTCCTTCTCCTAGATCTGTTCCTTAGGGTTTCTCTTCTCTGATCATTTCCAATTCCACCGGGCCCGGCGGTGAGGATGCACAGAGGTGGTTAGGAGTTCTAGCTGCAGTGGAAGCGGCGAGCCAAGTCAGGCGGGGGAGGTCAAGCCCTAGCGTGTTGTAGCGGGGCGCGGGGACAAGGGCTGAGGATCTGGCAAGAGGTAAAAGACGGCCGTGCATTAAGCTTGCAAACTCGCGTACGACCGTGTGTTAGATGTGTCTAATACATAGGCCCATCCTACCAGGGGTTCTCTAAAGATACTCACAGTCCTGAGGCCCTCAATTGCAAATTGCTCGCCTCCTACGCCCTTGAATCCTGAAAAAAAAAACCAAAAACAAAAAAACGCAAAGTAGAGCTCCCTCCCTCCTCTCTCCTCTTCTTCGCCGTCGTGGTGCGGGGCATCTCGCGCCCCACCCCTGTCCCCCCGCTCGCCGGTGCGCGCGCTTTCCTAGGGTTTGCGCTGCCCCCGCCGCCCACCCCACTCTCCTCTCGTCAGAGGCGATGGCGTCGGCGTCGGCGTCGGCCCCGGTGGCAGGGGCTGGGGCAGGGGCCGGGGGCGGGAAGGGCGACGAGCTCGCCGATCTGGTGCGGCGCCTCGTGGACGCCCTCGCGCGCTACGCTGATCGCCTGCCCTTCGACCTCGATCGCCAGGTTCGCGCTCGGATCTGTGATCCCCTGCCGTCTGTTGACGCCCTTTTTGACCAGTCCATGCCTCGTTCGTTACGGGGGATTTTTGGGGTCCAGCCGCACAAAGACGTTGCCTTGTTTGGGAAAGCCTTTGTTTTACTACTACTATTGTCTAGGTAGTGTTGCGCTGTTCTCTGGGTAAAATTCTAGGTTCCCAACCATCATCGATTTGGTAATGCGTCTTTTTTGCTGTTGCCTATGCTTAGGCTCCACATGTGCACGTTGCTGGGTATATAGCTCTTGATTTGCAGGTTTTCAATGCAAAAAAGTGTCCCCCTTTTGAGTTTTGATTAATGTGATCATGTTTGGCGGTAAGTTTGGGTGTTTAGTGTGCTCCCCTGTGACTTTGATGTGTTCTTTGGTTTCATCTTTTTTGTTTTGTATAAAAATCAGAACAAGATATGTAAAACAACTAAACAATTGTAAGTGTATCACTTACTGAAGTGGAACTTTTCTTTAAGAAGATGCGCATTTCTCAATTGTTTCATTTATATGGCGTCCAGAAATGGTTTGTCTTTGTGATTTATCGTTGAATTAGAATGGGAATTGTTTGCTGTTTTTTATTTTCTTTTTCTTGTCACTTGGCCTAATGTTTTGTTAAATTAGTTTTCCAAATACTTGAAATTACTAAGGTCCACAGCATTTTTCTTGCAGCACTTTGCGTATTTGTATCGCAACATTTGAATTGCACAACACATGTACTTGATGTGTTTGATATGGCTGGCTTGATTAACTGCATTGTAGCATAATTGTTTTGACAGTGTATAACAAAAGAGCATGCTCATATGGTTCATTGTTCCCTTGAGAATTGAAGCACTCTACCAGAATACACTGTAAAACAATCTAGCATCTCGCACATCTGGGCTGATCATTTATTGATCAAAAAGTCCATGCCTTATTTTTGTAGCTGCACATAAACAAGCGTACCACTGGTATGTTTATGATGCATTAATTTGATCCCTTGCTACATGAAATACTGAATTTCTTCATGGTCATGCTTCAGAAACTTCGTTCACTTACAACACTTGCTGCGATCTCGATCACCCTTCTGTTTGCCTGGAAAATGTTGAGAGCTCCTCAAGAGCAACCTCGGAGGCCTCGTAGGAGGGCTGCCCCATCATCTAGCAACACCAGCACTAGATCACGACCAGGTTCTTTAACCACAACAGATGCCTGTTCATCAGCAGATTCAAGAGCACACGAAGCAGTCAACCAGCTTTTCCAGCCAGTGAATGTATTGCTTGATTTCATTTGTTAAATGTTGAGATGATGTAACTGTTTTGCTAGAATTCTTTGGTTTGATAGTTGCTTGTTTCTTCTGCAGCTGACTCTTGAGCAGCTTGTCAGGCATAAGCTAAGCGAAGGACGAAGGGTACTCTTCTATAGCTTCTTCCTCACAACAGTTATCAGATTTACAGAGTAATGCTATATTGATGGATGTTTCTTGTTTTCAGTTCACATGCTGCTTGCTTGGTGTGATTTTGGAAGAAACATCTCCAGAGGAGCTTCAGGTGGGCTGTAATGATGTTGCATTGATGCCAAAACTAACTTCAGTTTACACTAGTCAACTAATGGTTTTATATCTTCTTGCAGAACCATGTCACAGTGAAGCCTTCAGTGGTGGAGGTTCTCCTAGAAATTGCAAAATTCTGTGATGTGTATTTGATGGAGCGCGTTCTTGATGATGAAAGTGAGGCAAGTGCTAAGTAGCAACACTTTTTTTCTTCTTTTGATAATGTGGGAGCACATGAATCAATAGCCCTTTGGTCTACTATTTTGGATTTCATAGTGTTTGCATTATTCCATATGTACAACCTATTACGAAATTTAGAATTTGAATGCTTTCTGCAGGGAAAGGTTTTATCAGCCTTGAGTGAAGCTGGACTTTTTGCTGGTGGTGGTTTGATAAAAGATAAGGTAGGCTGCAAGCAACAAGTGATTGATGTTCTAGTATTGCTTATAGCCTATGTAAATATGTAACCTAACATTTCTTAAAATCTGCAGGTTCTCTTCTGTAGTACAGACAATGGTCGTACATCTTTTGTTCGGCAACTCGAGCCTGATTGGCACATCGACACAAGTGCTGAAATTGTTCACCAATTAGCTGTAAGTGCACAAATAACTGCAACGACGTAGGAACTGACACTTTATTGAGATAGTTTTTGATTGTTGTTTATCTATCTCTTTATTTGCCTTGCAGAGGTTTATCAAATATCAACTGCACATCTCACCGCAGCGACCTGAAAGAATAGCAACCAATGTTTTCAGCGCTCCAAGCTTGGAACAATATTTTGGAGGCCTAGACCAGAGATAGAGGTAGAGCGCACGGTGCTTTGATATGTCTGTCCTAATAATAATGTATACATGGAACACTTCTAAACAATAAGCGGACCAAAGATGACAACATTGAACTCTAGAAGAAATACCCTAATTTATATTTAGTTTCTTAACCTGCAGGTCAAACTCCATCCAGCAAAGGGGCGGCGGCTTAGTGAGAATGGAGGACATCATTGTTTTTTCTTTTCTCTGCTTGAATGATGGAACTCGTTTTTCTTGTATCATGTGTAAGCCTGTGCTATGTACTAGTAACCCGTTATGCGATATGCAGTGCCCCATAATCTATGCAAGGAGATAACATATGTAGTAGCATACTTGGCGATCAGTTGTGTTAATCTACAAGTATAATCAAGATAGTTTGGCTATTGCCATAAGCTCCTGTGACTGTTGCTCCCATGAGGCTGCCAATTACGGTAGCAGTTTTTTAAAAAAAATGAGGCTAACGACTGATCGCTTGTTCACCACTGTTCATATTCATTTGACAATAGCATGTCTTTTATAAGTTGCAACCGAAAATAAAGCTCCCCGTTATTTGTGCACTCACTTTTTCCAACATTTCAAAATACCCAGGGAAATAAACTACATGGAGATTCTCCCAAATACCGCAAAATTCAAACAGAGTTCTTTCAGACCGCTCGCTCCACAGTTTTTAAAAAAAAATGAGGCTAACGACTGATCGTTTGTTCACCACTATTCATATTCATTTGACAATAGCATGGCTTTTGCAAGTTGCAACCGAAAATAAAGCTCCCCGCTATTTGTGCACTCACTTTTTCCAACCTTTCAAAAATACCCAGTGAAATAAACTACATGAAGATTCTCCCAAATGCTGCAAAATTCAAACAGAGTTCTTTCAGACCGGTCGCTCTTCTTGGCATTTCAAGCACGTACATGTGAAACCGTAATCTGCAAGCTGCGCCTGCCTCTCCTCGTATGGAAGGTCTTCATCGATGTAGGAGATGGTAATCTGGAATGTTTCATTGTCAGATCGTTAGTATAGGTTAGCATAGCAAAATTTCTCATCTTGACTGCATAATTTTGAAACGATTAGACCAAAGAATAAGATACCTCTTCGTCCTTGCTGATAGGTCTAAGAGCAATTATCACTGCATGGCCATCCTTGTCCTACAGGGGTATTTCAACTGTTCAGTTCTCCCTCGCTGACGGCAAATTGGCATAAAAAATGAACTGGTCTGCTCAGACAAAAATGCACACACTCACCTCATCTCTCTTAAATGCTTTAGCATTTGGACAGCATGAGTGGTTCATGCAGCTCTGCAAAGGAAAGAAAGCCGTTCCTGCCAGCAAGAAATCATCAGGGACAATAATTTATATTGTTGAGCAAACATAGGCAAATAATAACAAGTACTGCAGGAGCTGGGCATACCCTCACAAGGAACTGAATAGTCTTCACCTAAAGCATCAAGGAATGGTCCCGTTACCTTCTCTGCTTCCTCCTACAGCACAGTGCAATTCGGGTTTACAAACTATTGGGTTCTTTTCAGATTAAAAATCACAGAAATTTGGGCGAACCGTCAACAGACCTTCTCACTCTCTGGAAGATCATCAATGTATATGAAATAGTCTTCAACTGGTGATGCAACAACTAAATCACTGCAACAAAGGAGAAGAGAGCATTTTGAGATATTATGGTTATGGTGTCAAATGCAGAACTGATATATTTGTGCTCACTATAGGTGTACAAATAAAATAATGACATGCATGTATGTCCATCAACATTAAAAGAAATAAATAAACCCCACTTACAGATTGTTCAGCTCAAACATGCCAATTATATGGCCATAGATGTCAAGCGAAAATACTAGAACATTGTTAAGGAAACTTCAAAAATGGATAAGAAAATCATTTCAAGGAAACTTATATATGCTGAACAAGTCTGTGGGCTACTAAAAAGGATACAGGGTGCACACTCAGGATCAAATATTGCATCCTTCAGAAGCTGCAGTGACTGCAAAATAAATCAGCACGTCAGCGACTGATTAGATACATCACAACAGAATAAGGTGAATTCATTTAGATGTTATTATATTATATAGTTTATTATCCTTGCCCATACAATATATTAAATTGATACATTAACAAAAAAGATGCTCCATTGAAGTGGCCTACAATACCATCAGTAGAACGTGGACTGTTAGTTTCATAATGTCCAATAAAGTGAATTATCTGCTGCATGATTACCGTAAACGCCAGATCCCTCATTTGCTGTCTAAACGATTCTTCTTCACTGGGATCAATATCTTCAGGCAATGCAACACACTCCCACCATCTGCAAGCATAAGTTCTTTTTTTTTCACAAGATTGTTGATAAACAGGATTTTGTCATAGCTCACACAGCACAACAACAGAGGTCTCCCATCAAGGTACAAGGAAGCCATGCAGAACTAGCCTTCTGGCTGGCACATAGTTAAGAATAAAGACACAAGTTGCCATGAGAATGTCATTGACTATTAAAAAAAATTTGCAGGTTATACTATTCTAAACTTCGCCTATGTTGATTGGAAGACTTTCTTGAGTCATTTCAACATAGCCGGTCCCAAGCCCGGATAAAGGAGGAGGGTGTGTTAGGTGCGGCTAGCCAACATTTCAAAACCAGCCTCTCTCATGGATATGAAACCCACAAGAGATTCGATGGGGCGTAACTTACATCGGAACTCGGGTGTAGTGTCAAATGTGCAAGGGCAGGGTCGTCATCCCCTTAGTGGCGCGTCGTATCGTGATCCGGGTACGATGATAAATGAGCAAGGGTCGGGTCGTCGCAACCTTTGTGACGCGCTACATCTGCGCCCGGGTGTAGTGAAAAATGAGCAAGGGTCTTCGCACTTCCCTCGACGAGTGCGAAGGGTAAGGAAGCTAGCCGAGCCAACTAGGATTCGTCTAGGTAGCTGGAATGTAGGGTGCCTAACGGGTAAGTTAAGAGAGCTAGTCGATACAACAATTAGGAGGCGTGTAAATATTCTATGCGTTCAGGAGACTAAATGGAATGGCCAGAAGGCGAAGGAGGTGGAGGATACTGGCTACAAACTTTGGTACACGGGGACAACATCGGGTAGGAATGGTGTAGGCATCTTGATCGATAGGAGCCTTAAGGATGGAGTAGTTGAGGTGCGGAGGCAAGGCGACCGGATTATCCTAGTCCGGTTGGTAGTTGGAGATTTGGCTCTGAATGTGATCAGTGCCTATGCCCCACAGGTAGGTCTTGGCGAGAGCACCAAGAGGCAGTTTTGGGAAGATCTCGATAGCATGGTTAGTACTGTGCCTATCAGCGAGAAACTCTTCATAGGAGGAGACCTCAACGGCCATGTGGGTGCGACTAATGTAGGTTTCGAGCGGGTGCATGGGGGTTTCGGGTATGGTAGTAGAAATCAAAAGGGGGAGGATGTTTTGAACTTCGCGTTGGCCTACGATTTGTTGATAGCAAACACCGTCTTTAAGAAGAGGGAATCCCATCTAGTGACCTTTCGTAGAGGACAACACCTGAGTCAGATCGACTTTATCCTTGCAAGGAGGGGGGATAGACGTGCTTGCTTAGATTGTAAGGTGTTACCTGGGGAGTGTGTTGTCCCTCAACACAAACTTGTGGTGGCGGATTTTCGCTTTCGGGTACGTGTCCATCGGGACAATCGGGCCAAGATTACGAGAACAAAATGGTGGAAGCTTAGGGTTAAGGAGAGGATGCTAGATGAGGGGCCGTGGGAAGAAGGAGAAGATGCAGATGACATGTGGCTAAAGATGGCAATATGTGTTCGGAAGGTGGCTTCGGATGTGTTTGGAGTGAGTAGGGGAGGCAAACGGGAAGCGAAAGACACCTGATGGTGGAATGACGAGGTGCAAAGGGCTATTAGGGAGAAGAAGGAGTGGTTCAAGCGCCTCCATCATGACAAGAGTGCAGCCAACATTGAGGGCTATAAAATAGCGAAGAGGGCTACAAAACGAGCGGTGAGTGTAGCAAAAGGTCAGGCGTATGATGACCTTTATCAGCGACTAGGCACGAAGGAAGGGGAGAAGGACATTTATAGGATGGCTAGGATCCGCGAGAGGAAGACAAGGGACATCAACCAAATCAAATGCATCAAGGATGGGACGGATCAACTTTTGGTGAGGGATGAGGAGATCAAGGACAGGTGGAGAGAGTACTTTGATAAGTTGTTTAATGGGGAGAATGAGGGTCCTACCTTAGAGTTGGATGACTCATTTGATGATAACAACAGACGTTTCGTGAGGAGATTTCAGGAGGCAGAGATCGGGGAGGCTTTGAAGAGGATGAAGGGAGGTAAAGCGATGGACCCTGACGGTATCCCCATTGAGATGTGGAGATGCCTAGGTGCCAGAGCGATAGTATGGTTAACTAAGCTTTTTAACCTCATTTTCCGGTCAAACATGATGCCTGAAGAATGGAGGAGAAGTATATCAGTACCGATCTTCAAGAACAAGGGAGATGTTCAAAGTTGTACTAATTACCGTGGGATTAAGTTGATGAGCCATACGATGAAGCTCTGGAAGAGGGTTATCGAGCATCGCCTAAGAAGAGTGACAAGTGTGACCCAAAACCAATTTGGGTTTATGCCTGGTAGGTCGACCATGGAGGCAATTTTCTTATTACGACAGTTGATGGAGAGGTATAGGGCGCAGAAGAAGGACTTGCACATGGTCTTTATTGACCTCGAGAAGGCATATGACAAAGTACCGAGAAATATCATGTGGTGGGCCTTGGAAAAGCACAAAGTCCCAACTAAGTACATCACCCTCATCAAGGAAATGTACAGGGATGTGGTGACGTGTGTCCGAACATGCGATGGCGACACCAGTGACTTTTCAATTAAAATAGGACTACATCAAGGGTCGGCATTGAGCCCTTATTTATTTGCTTTGGTGATGGATGAGGTCACAAGAGACATACAAGGTGATATCCCTTGGTGTATGCTCTTTGCTGATGATGTGGTGCTAGTGGATGAGACTAGGGCAGGGGTTAATAGGAAGTTAGAACTATGGAGGCACACGTTAGAGTAGAAAGGGTTTAGACTTAGTAGGACCAAGACCGAGTACATGTGGTGCGATTTCAGCACGACTAGGAATGAGGAGGGAGACGTTAGCCTCGATGGGCAAGTGGTGGCCAAGAAGGATACTTTTCGGTATTTAGGATCGATGCTACAAAAGGATGGTGACATTGATGAAGATGTTAGGCATAGAATTTCAGCCGGTTGGTTGAAATGGCGTCAGACTTCAGGCGTCCTCTGTGACAGAAGGGTGCCTCAGAAGTTAAAAGGTATGTTTTATAGGACAGCGATTCGTCCGACGATGTTATACGGTGCTGAATGTTGGCCTACAAAAAGACGACATATCCAGCAATCGAGTGTAGCAGAGATGCGTATGTTACGATGGTGTTGTGGGCACACAAGGAGGGATAGAGTCCGGAACGATGATATTCGGGATAGGGTTGGGGTGGCACCAATTGAGAAAAAATTGATTCAACACCGGTTGAGATGGTTTGGCCATGTCCAACGGAGGCCTCCTGAGGTACCGGTGCGTAGGGGGGTTCTAAAGCGGGTCGATAATGTAAAGAGAGGTAGAGGTCGACCTAAACTGACTTGGGACGAGTCGGTTAAGAGAGACCTTAAGGAGTGGAATATCCCTAAGGATTTAGCTATGGATAGGAGCGCTTGGAGACTAGCAATTAACGTGCCTGAACCGTAATTTTTTTTTCTTGTACCATTTATGTGTTCTTTGTTTTCATGCCTCTTTTGGGTTTCATCTCTAGCCTACCCCAACTTGCTTGGGACAAAAGGCTATGTTGTTGTTGTTGTTGTTGTTATATTATTCCATTGAATTGTTACTATCGCACACAAAAAGTGAACAAATATCATGCTTGACAACAGCTGCATCACGCAACACTGAGTGACGTACTAACAACTCTAGGTCGTCTGAGGATAAGTCACGCAAGCTCATTCTTGTTACCTCTTTTTGAAGCCCATCGAAAGTGGTTTCCAGGCTTCCATGAGGAGCGAAGAGCTTGATTCATGAGACCCATGCTGTCTTTTGAGTTTCCTATATCTCAACAAGGTGAAAGTGATAGCCTGACATGTAAAAGAAGTTTGTGCATGAAAATCAAGAAAATGATAGAAGACAAAAAGGAAACAAAAAGTGATTCCTTTTTTTGATTTTTTATTCTTAATATTCATATCATTGTCTTATCATGGAATGTTCTGTTCTGGTATATTGTTATATAGCAGGTTCACAGTTTTGACAGATATCGATGACTGATATCAAGTATCAACTCCTAAGTCTGATGCCCAATTTTCTGTTTGCATTTGACCAAGACCAAGCTGCACTTTTTGAATCAAATATAAAAAGAAGATATCACTTCAAAAAGATTTAAAAAATGAAAAACAATTATGGTGAATTAAAGTGATGTTTGGATGCCCACATACTATATTAGCATACTTCTGTCACTTACCTTGGCAGCAACCAAAAAAATATCATTGGTTCCTGAAATAAAGAACAAACTATATCAGAAAATAGGTTTACAACTTAAATGAAAGGTGCAAACTGGACATTGTGCAAACAGAAAATTGGGCACTAGGGCTTACCATTAGCATGCCCTACAAATTTCTGAAGGGCAGATTTCCGTAATGGTTCATTCTTGGATCCAGCACACAGCAAAGAGTGATAAGAATCCCAATCGGAATCTGCACATGTTTGGCTGTACGAATCGCAATATTAGTTAACCAAGTTTTGTTCTCAGAAATATATCGAAGAAATAACAAGAGGATGTTCTATGTTTTATGGTCATAAGTTCTTTACAAATAAATCATTTGCTAGTGGGCTGTGTATTTGCTCGACAAGTTTGGTCCCTGGTTCTGCAACAGTTAGGGCTGCTGCAGTTGACACCACAGCCTACTGTGACTCATTTCTCAGGGTGGTGGAAGAGATCAACTGCTGCTGTACCCAAGGAAGCGCATAAAGGCCTCAATTCCTTGATAATTTTGGTGGCTTGGGAGATTTTGGTGTGAGTTGGGTCTCTTTGACCCGTGTAACTTTTTTGTACCTTAATGAAATGACGCACAGTTCTCCTGCGCTGTTCGAGAAAAAAAAAAGGTCTGAAGTGACTATAAATAGTGAGGAGAAACAGATATCATATATTTTGCAGAGAGAAGTTAGTTTTCAGACCTATATAATCATCTCTTGTGTCACTTTGCGAATAGAGAAGTATACACAAATTATTAGGAACACAAACCTGCAATAGAGTTCTCCGTCACATCCACCGGGGCATGCAACAACTGATGGCAGATAGAATTGATCAGTTAAAGGCAACGACATATCACCATCCATAAGTGACATCAGGACCTCTTGTGGCACAGCATTGCTATTCCCACTTGATGCACCAGAACAACTAGTACTTGACCCAGCATGACTCCCATGGCAATATCTCTCAGTAGTGCCATCAACACTACCACCAAGGCTTTGCAAATACAATCTACGCCCAATTTGGAACTCTATAGAACCGATGAAGCGGAAGCAGTAACTACACACAACACAGTCAATCTGCAAAAAAAGGGCACATAAAACCGACTTAACACTTCAGAGAAACAGTTCACATAAAATCTGCAATGAATTATGTACTTCCAATCGACTGGGAGAACCTTGTTAAGGCTGTCCTGGGCACCAACCAACATTTGGTCCTTCAGAACAAGGTCGTCTTCAGCAAAGTCCCTATTTGCACAAACACCTGAAAGAACCAGTTTGTTGAAATTGCCAGCTTTTACCTTATGCCAATCCTACACAAGAGCAAACTGGATGGCTGCCCTGCAAAGTAATTGCTCAGTAACGGATACCTTTCCCATGCTTGCCACTGTAGCTCACTCTGATGCCATCAAGCTTCTTGGACCGTATGAGTTCATCATAGTATTCCTGGTGAAGAAACAAAAGGCAGCATATCCATTACCTAATACTAGCACTGATGCTAACACTCAAATATATCCCCACTCTCGTAATTTTGCATCAACGCTATCAAAGCATAAGATACCACAACAACAATAGCACAACGCCATGAAAGGCCAACATACCACACCAACGCCATGAAGAGCCTAAATTTGGCAATATTCGACCAGAGTAACAGCTTTGATGCCACAAGACTGTTCAATCAAGAGATTCTCAAGCAAACAGGCAAGCCGTACAGAAGGGGCCGGAAAGAAAGCAAGTACCTGGGCGGATTGGGGAGGAGGCGTTGCGAGGAGCTGGGCGATTTGGGGCGCGAACTCCCTGTCCAGATCGCACGGGCTGACGCCAATACCACCCATGCCGTTGGTTGGGGTGCCAACCGGAGCTTCTCGCGGCGCCGCGGCGGGTTCGTCGTCAGCCCCTGGCCGCCGCCGCCGCTTTTGCTGGCCGCTGGGGTTTTGGGGTTTGAGCTCAAGCGTGCACAGACGCGTTCACCACATGAAGACGTAAACTTATGATTACACCATTAGAAGGTGAAAGCGTAACCACTTGTTTTCGTCTCCAGTAACCGCCGGATCAAGTTATTTATCTCTTCCAATGTTTAATCATGAGAAAGCAAAGTAAAGCCCCCAGTAAATTTGGTTTAAATTAAACTAGAATAGATTATTATATTCTAGCGGCCAAAGTTCATCCCATGAAAAACAGTGTACCATGTGCAAATCAAAGTGCGGGTATGGTAAAGAGGCTTTTCTCTATGTGCCATTATAAAAGATCGACCCAGCCTTGCATTACATTGCATAAGCATCTCATTTTTCATATTTGAGTTGGGTTGATGCTTGCTTTTATATTTCCAATAAATAGTTAATTGAGATTTTAAAACCTTTTTAGAAAATGTTATTTGCATTGCTCATCCTAAGTTGGACCTTTAATATGTTTTGTAGAGAAAATAATTTGGGACAAAAAGTCTATTTTCACCAAATCATGAAAATACCTCTTAGTCACTCAAAAATAGCAAAAACAGGGTCTATGTATGCATATTTATTAATTCTATAATTTAAATTTGAGCCAAATTTGGGTTTTCAAAAATATGCCGAATTAGATAAAAATTTCTATATATGAAATGTTCCTCTCTTCAAATGGAGCAACTTTCATATTTTAAGTTTTTCAAAATTCATAATATTTTGCAAGTTACAGTGGGTCAAAGTTTCAGTCAAAATTTCAAACGAGGTGGGACCCACCTGGCCCCACCTGTCATCCTCTCTCTCCCTCCATCCTGTCTTCTCCCTCCCACTGCCGTGCGCAGCTTGCTGTCGCGCCATGCTGCCGCCCTTCCGCTCCGCTGCGTCGAGCGAGCGCGGAGCACTCGATTGCGCACGCGCGCCCGCGCCCTGCTTGGCCCACTGGGCCGGAGCGCCGCGCCGCGAGCTCCGCCGACCGCCAGCGCTGCGCTTCGCGCCTCGCCCGCACCAAGCGCTCCACGACACGGGGCACTCGAGTGCGCGAAAACACTCAAGCACCTACGCGTGCCTATCGATTTCCCCTCGCTTCCTCGCTGCATCACTGCAAACGTTGCGCCGCTGCATCAAGCCCACCATCGCCGTCGTTCGGTCGACCTCATCGCTCGACCAGACGCGCGTGCCCTCCCTATCCAAATTAAGGAGTCCCGAGCGCCCTTTATCTACTCCTCCATCTCCTTCACTCTCTTCCCCACTCCACTCCTTCTTCCCCTCGCAAAACACAGCGGCTACCGAGCCTGCCATGGCTGCCGCTGAGCATGCCACCGCATAACTCCCTCCCCAGCCGCCCATTTTTCAATCCAGGTGCACCATCTTGTTGGCCATCGTCTCCTCCACCCTCGTGACAACACCCCGTGCCTGATTGCTCAAGGTAGGGGCCGAATTTGGCCGCCATGGCTGCCTTGCGGTTCATCGTGACCAACGCCCCTCGCTCCACTTCTCCTCTTGTCGTGCGCAAGGTAGCCGCTAGAGCACGTGGATCGAGTTGATGACGCCGGTCGTGGCCTAGCCTCGCCGGACAGCAGTCTCCCCGCCCGCCGTCGTTGCTCGCCGCCGTCCGCCAGCGTGCATGGCCGCCGGTGTTAACCACCGCTAGAGCTTGCACTTCCTGCATCGTTAGGATCGCATCGTCGTCGTGAGTCGATTGGTGCCGGTCACCACGCCAGAGGAGCTCGCCGCCGGTCAGCGGTGTCCTACTCCCGGTCCGGCTGACCGGTGGGCCAGGGTTGACCGCGGGCCCCGCCTGTCGGTGGCCTAGGCGTGTCAGCCTCTGGGTACACAGCCCGGGTACACGTAGCAGAATAGGTCCACGTGTCAGTCTCGTTGGGTATGCACCGGGGTACGCGTAGCATTTCAGTTTATTTGTTTTTGAAAAACAGTTTTTTTAGGATTGTGTTAAATCTTTGAAAAATCATAACTTGGTCATTTTAAGTCCAAATGAGGTGGTTCAACTTACAATATTTTTTTTATGAGGAGTACTATGAATGAAAAATATGAGTTGAGCTTTTTAAAATACTTTTCTGTATATATTTATTTATTCCTCATAAATGCTTTTATCTTTGGAAATGCATAACTAATTATAGGTTTATCCTAAAAATATGATTCTTATTTTGTTGCTCTAGTTAGGATATTCTAGATCTAGTGAAAATATTATTTGTCCATGTCATGTGTAAAAGTCGCTCTGTCTTTTTAGGGTGCTAGTTTTGCTAAAGGATTAAGAAATTCATAATTAAATTATTAAGCAAGAGAATTGCTTAATAATTTTTGTAGGCTGTTTTAGGGCTAAACAGAAGATAGCTATGCTATGGAATCTATTGTTTGACATGTTTCATTGTACAAAGTATTTTATGCCTAATTATTGTTACTACCTTGTGAATTTTGTGTAGGGTAAAATACTTACTGTTTTAAAAATTTTTACAATACACATGGTTTAACATGTTTAAGCTTCTGTAATTTTTATAGATTTTTTGAATAGTATAAAAAGGTGTTTTAGTTCTGCCCTAGTTCAATTAGGTGTTTAATTAGGGTTTGTGTTGTTATTTCATGTAATTGCGATGCTCTGTTTGTTTGTTATTCAAGATAATTGCTGGTGGGTTGCTGTAAACTAATTCGGGGTTTTCCTAAGGAGTACCAGCTTAACGAGTGCATTATATCCTATGCCACATGGTCATGCATACATTCATAACATACATCATGCCCGCTATAATGCATACATGGTATTCATATGCACCGATGCATCATACAGGTTTACCTACGGACCTTACGCCGATAGTTCAGGAGGAGCCGAAAGGGGAAGGATAGCAGGGAGCAGTGCTGCAGGAGGCAGCAGGGGACGAGGACCTAGACGCTAACCTGCCAGAGTGCCCTGACCATCAGCCTAGCTACTTTGAGAAAGGCAAGCCCCAGAGCATTCCTCCCTACAATTTTACAAATAACTTATTTTGCGTCCTTTACAGTTTATGATGCATTAAGTTTATAGAAGTTGATCGATACCATTGATGTATTATGGTTACCCTTTTCCACCTGAGTTACCCAAATACCCTGTTAAGCATAGGTTAGCTTATATGCTTAGCCTTGCCTAATTAGATCGATAGAAGTCGGGTGATTTCTTATCATCCGCGAGTTATAGGTGGTGACTCATAATGGTGAGCTATATTGTTGTTTTGGAATAACCATGAGGAGTAATAAATCGAGACCGGGTAGGATTGGTGCTGTGGACAGAACTGGAGGTTATGTGTGGTTTTATCCCGTCTGTGTCGCATTAGGGCCCCATCCGATGTCACGGCCCTCACGGCATGTTGAACGCATGCCCCACAGATAGCTAGAAGGGTGCGATCACCCGATCGTGAAGCCTCGAGTTCTGTTTGGGCTGGGTTTCAACATGAATGCATCGTATTGGAGAAGGTGGTGTGTGACCACAGGGGCGCTGAAAGGTCCTTGTTTGGTTTTGGTAATTGAGCGACAACTTAGGTGGACTAACATGTGTTATGATTAAGATACACAGGGGTTAGTTCACAAGGTCATGTGTGTGGGCAACATATGCCATGGAGGGCTTGATGTTGTTACATTGCTCACACATGTGTTGATGAAGGAGCTTTATTGCATATGTGACATAACATGGAGTCATGTGACCAAGTTGGTGAAGATCAAGATGAGGCTTGACTCGATGGATCGGTGGATGTGTGAAGTACAAGTCAAGGCTCTGAAGCGATGGACCATGAGACGGTGAAGCTTGAGCAAGACTTGGTGCCGATGGACCATGAGACGGTGAAGAGCAAGTGAGGTCAAGATTGATGGACCTAGAAGGTTGTATGATGATATGAAGTGGATCATATCATCTGATGATCGTGTCGGTGCATTGGTTGCATTAGCACATTGGAGGACGGTGGAGGAAATGGAAATGCGCAAGGCAAAGGTATAACCATAGGGCATTTCATTTCACCGGTCTAAGGTTGAGTAGAGAAGAGCTTGACCGGATTTAGGATAGATGGCCGTACCATCAAGAGGGGCAAATTGATTTGCATATCGGTCATCTAGTGCCATTTGAGCGATCTAACATTGCGACATGCTAGGATCGAGTGGCGTTGTGAGAGTAAGAGAAAATCCTTTGAAAATGTTTGAGAAAATACTAACACACATGCACATGGTGATGAACACTTGGTGGTGGTTAGCACATTTGCAAAGGCGAAGGTGTTTGCAGGGTTGAGTTGGATTCGGCGCTTACGGGAAAATGAGAGAGTTTTTTCTATTGCGCCGGATGCAAAATCTTGGTGAAAACATGCTAATTCTCGTGTACAAGTTGTTATACTTGTTGATTAGCATGTATGATAAAAGGTGGCGAAGTTTGGCGTCGACGCAGGCTTGGAAGTGCAAACCTTCCAAGCGCTGGACGCTGGCGTACGGAGCGCCGAACGCCGGTCCGGCGCGTCCGGCGCGTGGAAAGTGAGACAGGCAGACTGGCGCGTGCGTCGGACGGGTCCGGCGCTGGCGTCCGGCGTGACGGCCCCGAGCGAGGTACGCACTGGGTAGCGAGGTACGGAGAGTGAACGCACCGGACGCTGAATAGTGGAGGTGCAGCGTCTGGCGGTTCCATCAGGCGCGTCCGGCGCGTTGATCTGAGCCGTTTCGAGAAGTAGCCGTTGGGAGGCAACGGTCGACTTTGAACGCGGGCGACACGTGGCGCAAGATGAAGCGCTGGACACGTCCGGCGGTTCCATCAGACGCGTCCGGCGCTCATGGTTAAGGTGCCCGAGGGGGCAACGGCTAGTTTGAGCTGTTGGGCTATAAATAGAGATGGTGGCCGGCCTTAGGCAGGTGCGGAGCACACTCCAGGCTTGGTGGCTGGTGTGGTCATGCTTGGGAGCCCTCTAACTCACATATGCTTGATAGGAGATCATTCGATAGTGTGAGAGAGCGATTCTAGTGTGATTGCTTTGGGAGAGAGCATCGTGTGGCACTAGGTGTTCGTGTTGCAAGCCGGTGGGCTTGTTACTCTTGGAGGTTGCCACCTCCTAGACAGCTTGGTGGCAAGAGACTACGTCGAAGCACGCAAGGAGATTGTGCGATGCTCTGGAGAAGAGATTGTGAGGGGTTCTTGAGCCTTCCCCATGGGAGTCGCGAATTGGCTACTCTAGTCGAGCTCATGGCTTAGAGGATCCCCATCTTGTGTTGATTCATCGCACCCGAGGTTGTGGGTTTGGCGAGGTGACGCCAATTAGCGAGTGAATCTCCAAGTGGGTGCATCGCCACAAGAGGACGTAGCTTGGTGGCAACCAAGTGAACCTCGGTAAAAATCGCTGTGTCATCTTGTGTCCACACTTCGCGGTGGTTTGCAATCTCTTTCACAAGCTTGTATTTACATTCACATATATTGTGCTTGTGTTGTTGCTCTTGCAATTAGTTGGCTTGTGTAGCTATCTAGTTACCTTCTAGTTTGTGTAGCATAGAAGTATCTCTTGTGTGACTAATTAGCTTAAGTAGTCTAATTAGTAGCTTTGCTTAGTTTGTGTTGCTAAGTAATTTGAGCTCTTGGGTTTGGCTTGTGTATCCTTGTCCTTGAACATCTAGTGAGCTTAGGTTGGCTTTGTGCTTTTGCTCATTAGAATTGTGTAGGTGCTCCCTTGCTTGATAAAGTACTAGTTGCTTAGGTTTGTATGACCTTGCAAGCTAGACTTGATTAGGAGGGCACTAGCTAGCTTGGCACCTTGCTTTCTTGTGTAGGATCTTTTACAAGGTGCATCTAGAGTTATAGTTAGAGGGGTGAAGTCTTGGCTAGACTGATAGTTTTAATTCCGCATTTATTTCGGTTAGCCGGTGCGATAAGTTTTAGAAAGGACTATTCACCCCCCCTCTAGTCCGCCATCTCGACCTTTCAGGCGCGGAGAGTGAGACCTTAGGATGGGGCGTATCATTGATGAATCCTGACCTGTTGGCAGCCGGGTGGCCCCTGGTACGATGGTTTCTATTGATCCCGCGATTCTACCCGAACAGGCCTAGGTGACCTAAGGTGCCTTCGCGTGGCATGTCTGGGTTTGTATGGGGAATACCTCACCAGCTGGTTTGTAATCGATTATAATCGCCATAGTCCCTGGATAGTGGACACTATCTTGAGCACCAGCATCGTAGTAAAAACTTGAACAAAGAGGTGAGATGGTTATGATGTTGATGCTAAAAGAGGCTCAACCGAAATTGGTTACTGTTCTTGCTTGATAATTACACCATGATTGTTTAGATCAGGAGCTAATCTAGCGTGATCAGATTAATGACTTTAAAATACAAAGCTAGAAGGTTATAATAATCATTCTTAATAAGCTCAAGCTTTTGTGTAAAGAAATGAGTCAGCTAGCCTCCTTATAAAGCCTTGTATACTCCTTGGAGTCATTTTATTTTTGGTTTATGACGGGTAAGTCTAGCTGAGTACATTCTCATACTCAGGGTTTTTTTCCCATGTGGTTGCAGATGGTGAGATGTTCTATGGCTACTGGCAGACCTATTTCTACCCAGCTATGGGAGATGAATAGACCTTGGGCAAGGTCACTCCGTATTATCATACCTCTATGCTTTTGTTGGATTCGATATGGACCTGGTACTATGTTCAAAACTATGTGTGCATTTGTGATCAAAAACCTATATTTGCTTCTGCTATTTGAACTTGAATTTGGTATTGTAATAACTTTACGATTACTCTGATGTAATCAACTATGTGTGAACTTTATGTAATACTATGGATGGTGTATGTTGAACCTTATCTGATCTGGGTAACAAGTTGAGATGTTTGAAATCCTTCGAGATTTCATGGACTATCGGGTTAATATGGACACAATGTGCTAACTAAATTGTTTAGACAATTTAATTAGTATCTTAAATTTATATTAATTGGGCGGTTCTGTTACAGCCACCATCCATGGGATGGTGGGGCGTGGTGAGGCGCAGGGAGGATTTCATCGGGAGGAGGTCGCCGGGAGAGGGAGAGGGATAGAAAAGAGCGGTGTGGGCAAGAGAGTGAGTGAGTGTGTGCGAGCCGCAGACTTGCAGGGTGTTAAATGCTTGCACACCCATAAAGAAAGAATACCTTTTGTATTTTAGTACTTGATATATTTTGTGGGATTTCTCACCATAATTTTACCAGGAGAATGATCACAGGGCGACTATTAGCCCTTGCTCAAGGTATAAGTCCTAGCTTGCTAGAAAAGGTATAAGTTCTAGCTCAACAATGAGATAACTTAACGCTCTTGCATATGTGTACTATGTAGCTACTAGCAAACATATGTCCGTGTGTGGAAGATACACTTTCTTGGCACCTGAATGGTGTGGCTCAAAGATTTATGTTGGTGTCATATGTGCCAATATATGTATTGAAACCAGACATTGTACTATCGTTGGATGCACAGACACACAAAGGTTCTAACTCGACCTATGTGTACGTGCCATGAGTTTGGGTTCTAGATGAGACAATGAGAGACACTAAAAATATTATGGGAAGTAAAAAAGACAAATGAAAGAGGAAAGGCTAGAATTGTAGATAATCAATAACATCATATAGTCGTATTACTTAAGACTTACCTTTTCTCTTGACCATATGGATTCTATGCTAAAAAATCTAGCCTTTGGTTGTTGTCTTTCCACTTAAGTGTTTATGTGGCTACTTTTCTCTTAAGTGAAACCATCTTCTACGTACCAATACTTTTCTCTTGACCATATGGATTCTATGCTAAAAAATCTTGGGCTCGATCGAGGACTTCCGAGATCCAACAAGTGGCAGGGAGACTTGAGTCCCTTCCCTTAAAATTTGCACTTCCTATAATTCTAATATCAAAGTTAATGATAGCTGTGGTGAATCTAAGGTGCAAATTGTAGATGATGGTTTTTTCCTAGGCCAACTAGTTAGTTAAGTGGCAACATTTTATTTTAGTTCTTACTCCAAACTTAATCACATAGTATACCACGTTAATTCATTTTAGCAAGTTTTGGGTTGACCTAGTGACCCAAAAGTAATTAAGGAGCATAATTTAAATTTGAAGTAAATCAAACTTCACTACCTTTGACTAAGTTTAAATATATGTTAATATTGTCGACATTATGAGCTCCAAAAGTGTCATCCTAATAGGATGGAACGGTCCAACTACTTGCTGGGAGTCACGAAGCCCACAAGGGTAGAGATATATATCATCTACTTGGTAGACAAGCTTCAAACACATTCATCTCTCGTGTGTGTGTGCGCGCACGTTCATCGTGTGTGTGTGTGTGCTATGTGTGCATGTGCGTGGGTGCGGGGCATGTGTGTGAAAACTTCCATGTATTTAAATTACTAGAATATATACCAGTGTATAGATCAATGAGAGGACTCCATCGATCTGTAACCCTACCTTAACTATATATATAGTGTCAATGTCCTCGGCGTCACTTGGCCTCCCGTGGTGTTACACCCGACTATATAATGTCAGTGTCCTCGGTGCCATTTGACCTCCCATGGTGGCGGGCTGGCCGGTGACACGCTACGCCCCGTCGTGGCATCCGACCTCCTACTCGACGCTCGACACCATATCCATCCGACCTCCCACTCGGCGTTCGACATCCTGCATCTTACAAATGGCATCGGCAGTCTCACACCAGGCGATGGCATCACTTCAACAGCCTAGACTTCCTCGATCAACTCAGCATGCCACACGAGGCCCCAACCCACCAGCGATGAGTTTTTTTTCCCACTTCGAGGGCTCGGTGCATAGCTGACTCTGGATAGTGGACGCTGCAAGCAGTGGCTGAGATGGAATAAGCCCAGTCCCGGGGGGCGTCGGTGCAATTTGACGGCCAGGCCGAGTGCCGTCCACGCTAAAATGGACTGGAAAGGCAAACGGCGGCTGTTTCACCATTTCTGAGCCTGCTTGATCAGCGGCGTCGTTTGTGTGTGCTCATCACGCCTCGCTCCGCCCCCTTTTGTGCACAGCCACAATGGCCCTCTTTTGGTGGGTGGCGTTTCGACCTCTTCGCGCCAGATTTCCGAGACCCGACGAGCGAGCTCTCCTCCCGTCTGTCGCGGCGCCAAGGTCCAAGCATGCGCGCATGGCATGGCATGGCAAGCGTCTCTCTGTGCCTTGGACTCGTGCGGTGTAGGTGGGCTCAGGCCTCAGGGGATATGACTTTTCTGGACAGAGCTCTTGGCGCCACAACGTGACCAACCAACTTACCTAACCCATTGGTCCTTACTCCTTACTCTCCCCTTCTCCTAACAAGTGTTGGTGAGAGACCCAACTGTTTCAGGTAGCTAGGAATTGCATGTGAACTATATAGCTTCTATAATCTTTCTCTTTTTTTTCTTTAAAAAAGGATACATCTGCTTATGTTGAAAGCCATGAAAGTTATACAACACAGCATGCTATTGTTTGTCAAAACATCTTTTTCCCTTGATCTTCCTTCTCCATCAGCACCATCCACTTGTGCAGAAAAGATATACCAAAGAACAACACTTGAAGATCAGATTTAGGGAGGCAGCTTCTTCTCAATCGCACAAGTCAACCTTCAAATACAAAAAGGACTACTTTTATCTTGTAACCGATATCGCTGGATTATATATAACAACTGAACAATTTGCTCTACTGGTTTAAAAAAAATAGATCAACCTAGGAGGAACTAGGTCGTTTTTCATTAAACAGAAAATAGATACCCAAATTCGCTCTCGATGGGATTCAAACCTGGGTGGTTGGATGTGTTGCTTGCTACGTTTACTCACCTAGCAAAGTGAGCCATTGCTCCTTTCCCTTTGCTCTACCGGTTTCCATCAGAGTGTCGCTGGAATCCAGGTTGCCACGATCCAGAGGCTGCTGCTTTTTCACAATCTCAACATGGGAAAAAACATTGTTTTGACAATGGAGATAAATGCTCACCTCATGGACTTACCATCTGTCCCTTAATTAGCATCGATCTGCAGGGACAGAACATAGTTAGTTTCGATGTGTGGCAGCATCCACCATTGGCATTGGCACCGGTTTATTTCAGTCGATGCATCATGCTTGACAATGACTCAATGACTTGATTTACACTATCTCACCATCCATATATGCATGTATGGCACAACACAGCTCTGCAGATATATACACGTTGGATTAGCACGCAACGCTAGCTGCTGCCTGCTTGGTAGACCGTAGACACGCACACACACTCTTAAGTCTTAATTAACCTGCAGCTTGGACAGCTACACTGCTAGTAATCGAAGGCCCACAGCTCTTGAAGCGACGTCATCGTCGCCGTCATTGCCGCCGCCGGCGCACCGTTGGGCAGCTTCCGGTCGTGCTCCTCGCGGTCACCGTCGACGTCGCCAGCTTCGGCCGGACGACGACGACGATCCTCCATCGACGACGGCGGCAGGCGGGGCGGCTTGTTGACGACGATGGACGGCACGGCCGTTCTCGGCTTGGGCGCCGCAGCGCTGCCGGCCACGGGCATCGGGCCGTGCGGGTTGTCCCTGCTTCGCAGTCGCAGCATCTCCTTCTCCAGGTGCTCGCGGTACCTGCCGTAGACGCGGTGGTCGACCGCGACGGCGAAGTCGAGCATGTCCAGCAGCTCCAGCTCCAGCCTGTTCATCTCCGCGTTGCTCACACCGCCCACCCGCGCGAAGAAGGCGTTGCTGTGGTGGCTGCTAGAGCGATGCAGACCAGTGAAAGTTTAGTTTAATTTTTTAATAAATAATAGTTTTATTTATTTATCATGGGTGATTTATTCGCAAATGCATGACAGTAATTAGTGCTGTGTAGGGGTTCACACCCCTCCTGTTTCATAAAAAAAAAAGTAATTCTGTACACCAGTAAGGCACCAACTATACTACTGGCATTTTCTGAACTTCCAAAGGAAAAAGGAAAGCTTTGTATATATCATGATGCAGCTAGCAGGCAGGGGCAGCTATCAATCTATTATCATGCCATGCTTTGCATATACACTGCTAGGCTATTTGTTGGTCTCATGTCGTTGTCAGAGTACAACAGCCAGAAGACAATGATCTATTAATGTGACAAGAACCAATCGAGTATGGAGAAACAGATACAGCTACACCTTTCTCTTCCCGGTTCAAGATTACTGTATTCACTAGTATTTTATTTAATTTAACTCATCCCGATGCTTCTTCTTTTGCGTTTCCTGCGGTCTGTAATTCTCGATTAATTGTGGTTGTCGTCGCGCACTCCGTGAGATTACGACACGACGTTATTAGAGAACACATGTAGCTGTTGTTTTGGCAATTCTGGCCAAGATTACTGATTGGAATTATTTGTTTCTTGCTGGATAAAAGCTAGGTCACCAAATAAACTTGGAGCAGTATACGCCAAGAGCTAATCGACAATACAGAAATTCAGACACCTCTGCTTTCCCGGTCGGCGATAAGTCGCCACTTTGACGCTCCTTTTCTTTTCTGTTTTTTTTTTCTAGGTGTGTAATTCTTGGGTTTATCGTGGTTGTGGTGGCACGCTCTGCCCTTCTCGGATTAAGACGTTAATCCTAGTACAGATGCTAGTGTTGTTATGCATTGACAACTCTTGATACTGAAGATAAACTGGTTTGGAATTCCCAATTCATTTGTACTCCGTTTTGTTGGTAAACCTATGAATATGAAGCCCACACATAAATCGCGTGAAGGTTTCGGTGTAATCATCATCGACGCAAGGGAAAGCACTTGGAACAAGAAGAACAAGAGGAACAAGTCATAGGGCACTCACAAGTCATCGATGACCTTGGAGGCGACGAGGAGGGACGCGAGGAGGAGGCGATGCACGTTCCTGGACGCGACGGCGGCGGCGGGCCGGCGGTGCGCGGCCATGTCCACGTACGCGTACGCGACGACGTAGCACTCGGGGTCCAGCGCGGCGTACCGGTGCACGCGCTCCAGGTACTCGGGCACGCCGATGCGCGGCGCCGGCGCGCCCTTGGCCGCCTCGAACGCCCGTATCCCTGTCGTCCCTCCCCCTGGGAGCCCGTCCGGCGCCGCCACCGCGTCGTTCCGCGCCACGAGCCGCTGCACGGCGTGCGCCACCATGACCAGCTCCGGAGGCGGCGGAGGCGGTGGCGGCGCGGCCACCTGCCCCGTCGGGGAGTGGTCGACGCCGGTCACGCCGCCGTCCGACGCGGCGTCCGTGGGCGGCACCAGCGCCGCGGCCGTCATTCTGAATGGCGTAGGGAGGGGACTCAACTTAACGCTTGGCGGGTGTTTAACCGGATGCGGTGGGCCCAACGGCCCAGGCCTCAGGGTGGGGCCGCGGCCGTCCGATGCGGCGGGCTTCGACTGGTGGAGATTTCTTGCCCCGTTGGGCCACACACGACGGAAGCGTCGTGGCAGGCCTTTTCTTCGCTTGGTTTGGAAGCAGACAAAGAAATACAGGGGCACACACGGCAGGAGCAGGAAGGACGAAAAGTCTTGCAGCTTGGTGCCAATATTTGTCGTCGGATGATGTCAATGTGCGGCACTTAGGATGCGTGACTGAGTTTAAAGACTATTTATTACTTCTTATTTATTGTGTTCTGATGATATGATAATATATTTATTAAAGAAAAAATTTTAAATTTTATTTAAACTTTAAATCCATAATATTTAAGATAATAAATAGGTTTAGACTCTATGATAGGTATCTTCTGCGAGGTGCTGCATCCAAGTTGCCTGCACTAATAACAGTGATTAGCCATTTAATGGAGTATTGTGTCTAAAAAGGCCATTTAATGGAATACAACTTAATCGGTCCTTTTTATTTAAAAATAATAATCTGCACCATTAGTCTATCTATTATTAAATATGTGAGACTTGTTATTATAAGCACGCAATATTAGCTTGCGAAGTATGATTAGTATAATTAAGTAATTAAGTGTAATTAACTTTCTATTAAACTATCCTTTAGTAATCAAGGAAAATAGTATTAATCTAAATCATCTAGTTTCTTAATCAAGCTATATAAGTATATGCTAATCTCACATCACAGATATTTTAATGCTTGTCCATATTATGCATACCATCTCATTTATATTCTCATCCATATACCTCCAATCAAACAATATTTTTAATCATACGGTTTGAAGAGTTGAATGGTGTAATGGTTGCGAGGGGTCCAAGCCTCATGCTTGTTTTGAAGCCTAGACCGTGAATGTTGAGTTCTACATCAATCGAAGTTATCATACCTATTGAAAGATCGGGTCGCGTCTACATCACCTTTCATTGACATTTTGACAAGAGGCTTTGCCATTGACTTAAAATTCATTGACAATGCATCCGCCAATGATTCCAACGTAAAAAATCATATCTTTTGTGGGGAATTCGAAACGGGACTTCACAACAAACTTTGATGTCATCAGCAACGCCTTCATCAGCAATTTCAAGCGAAAAGATTGCCATTGACACCATTGACTTCGTCGCCAATTGGATCGGTGGGATCTCTATCTACAACATGTGTGACATCTACCATGCATGCCCATGATGTAATTCAAACACCCTGAAGAATTTCTCACAACGCGAGGGGTCCAAGCCTCATGCTTGCTTTGAAGCCTAGACCGTGAATATTGAGTTCTACATCAATCGAAGTTACCATACCTATTGAAAGATCGCGCCGCGTCTACATCACCTTTCATCAACATTTTGATGAGAGGCTTTGCCATTGACTTAAAATTCATCGACAATGTATCTGTCAATGATTCCAACATAAAAAAACATATCTTTCGTCGGGAATTCGAAACAAGGCTTCACAACAAACTTTGATGTCATCAGCAGTGCCTTCATTAGCAATTTCAAGCGAAAATATTGCACACCTTTGACTTCGTCGCCAATTGGATCTGTGGGATCTCTATCTACAACATGTGTGACATCTACTAGGCATGCCTATGATGTAATTCAAACACCCTGAAAAATTTCTTGCAAGAGCCGGCCAATAGGGGTTGGTGAGGAACGCACTGGACAAAACAACCCGCCAGAAGACAAAAACCTTGCCTTGTGCCATGAGTGAAGGTTATCTGTAATTGACACGCCTATATGTTAACTACTTCAACTACCTAAATGTCCTCGACAAAGGCTCAATTATGGAAAGAAGGTATCGACAAGCTCAAGGCCATACGAAGGAGCAAGTCACCAAAGACCGGGCTATAGAGGTGCGAGCGAAGGATGCCATTGAAGACTAGCTAAAGACAAATAAAGTAGTTCCCAGACTATCCATGTATACACGAAAGTTGTGCATCAAGTCTAAGTTGATTAGGCCATACCTTGTTGTATATTAAGTTATTTGGTCTTCTACTTTTGATCAAAACCAAATGGATGAGGGGCTATTTTTGGAGTATATTATATATTGGGGACCCCATTACTATGTATAAGGCCCCATGTAACACCTGTGGTGTTATGTTAACTAAAACATGCCACGTCATCATATGCACTGCAAAGCATTCATGGTTAGGTCAACCTTAATGTGCATCGACTAAAACAAGTTTATAATTCATAGGTTGATTGAGCTTCTGTAATGTTTTGTCACATGAAATGATAAAGCCTAATTTTCGAATGTCATTGCAAATACTTAGTTTATACTCTATGTACTTGAGGTGTAAACTGTGTTTACACTAGTGCCAAGCATAGTGTATAAGTCTAAGTCCAACCCTAAAAATGATTTCCATA
>CM041640.1:6584303-6606933 GCA_023333625.1 Bothriochloa decipiens
AGTCTAAGTCCAACCCTAAAAATGATTTCCATATTTGAAATTAAATTTGGATTCCCAAGCTTATTTCTAAGTCTGGCTATTCAAGTTTAAATTCGAATTGGAAATGCTATAAAAGATTTTTCAAAAATCAACTTGGTCAACCAAGGGTGTCATTGGGTCAATGACCTAAAAATGTCGTTGGATGATGTTTATGATCACTAATACTCAACCAATTAAGTTAGAAACCAAATTGAGTTTAAATTCTATTTCAAAAACCCTTTATTTTCAAACCTAGATTTACCCCCTTTATTCTAATTCAAAATATATAAGGAATTTGGAGATACTCTAAAAAGACAGTTTGTAGATCTTGACAAGAGCTACAAAGTTGGTATATAAAGTTTTTCAAGTTTCCAAAAGGAATTTCAAATTAATTTGAAAATACAGTTTCCAACATTTATCCTCTTTTGATTTTAAAACTATATTTCAAAAATTATGCATCATTTGAGAAAACTTTGTATATGAAAAATGTTTGGTTTGACAAACTCAACATTTCATAGTTTTGAAGATTTTCAAGTTTTATTGAAAAATCAAAAGTAATTTCAACTACTTGTTTCTAGGGTTTAATCCCCTTTTCAAATCTGAATTCAAATTTCAAAATTTAGACGGAATTTGAGAATGCTAGTTAAAGGAAAAGTGTAGCTCTTGAAAAGTTATGCAAATGATATTTTTGGTGATTTTCAAGTTCTTATATAAATTTTGGAGTAATTTGTATTTTAAACCGGATGGCATTTCTGTAAATAACTCGAACAGTACCTAACCCTATCGGCGCCCGCCATGGCCGGCTTCTCATCGCGCGCCGCCGTCCACCGCCGCACCTTCCCGGCCACCAGAGCGCTCTCGGACGCGAGAAACTTCATCGTCGTCGTGTCGCTCACTCAAGCATCGTCTTCGTGCTATAAATAGCAGTCGGCCGACGCCGTTCTTCTCCTTTCTTTCTCCCGCCACCGTCGCCGACGACCTCGCTCCGCCGCCCGAATTCGCCACCGACGCTCCACCTCTGTCCAATTGCTCTCGCCCAAAGCTCCGCCACTTCCTCACGGTCCTTTTGGGCCAGTTCATGCTTGCTCTCCTCACCCGAGCCACCCGCACGCAGTCTTCTTCTCTGCGGCCGGTCAGTCGCGCCGCCGCGCCATCTCCGCCGTTTGCCGTCGCCGGAGGTGAAAATATTTTACCGATGACCCCGCAATCGTGTTCTCCGTGTCATCCTGCATCTGATGCGCACCTTGGTTTGAGCAGCGCATTGCCGGAGACCGCCGTGACGCCGTCGTGCCATCGGAGCGCCGCCACCGCCATCACCGCCGTCGACCGTAGCTCAACCCAGCCACTCCGGACCTCCATTAACGTGCGCATCAGCGCCGTGGTGAGCTCCTGCATCTATCTGTGCCATCAATTTCATCAATCCCGCATCGTAGCCGCCGGCCACCGTGGCTCGCCGCCGGCGCGGCCATGCCGCTCCGCCGCGCGCGTTGCTGCTTCGGCCAGAGACCCGAAGATGGTGTCATGTAGTTACCGAATCTGTTCGTTTGAGTGTCCTGCGTGAGTTAGTATGGTCACCGTCGCCGAAAATCGCTCCGCTGAGCTATGCCGCCGGGCCGACGCTCCGCGGCGCCGCCATGGCCGCCGGCGTGGGTGCCGCCGCCGCTCCCCAGCACCGTTAACCACCTCAATTGACGCGCCGTGTCGAGATGAGCCCGTAGGAGTAGACCGTGTCACCGGAGACCTCGCCGTCGGCGAGAAATCGCCGGTCAACTGCCGCGCCGCCGTCGGTCAGCGCGGGGTTACTGTGCCGATTTTCTTTTTCCATTTTCAGAAAATAATTTAAATGCTATTTTCTTTGAAAATTCATAGTAATTCATATATAGCTCCAAAAATTCTGAAAATTTTTGTGAATGTTCTTTATGATGTCATCTACCTAGGAAAAATATAAAATGCCAAATTTGAGTAATTTTACATATGTTAAAATTAGCCCTTTTAATTAAAAAATGGACCTTCAATGATTTTTAATAAATAAAATAATTGGCTTTTAATTCTAAAATTTGTTTTGCCATCTAATTAGGCTAAGAGCTTTCTAAAATAAAATTTTGGACTAAATTTGATAACTTTAACTTTTATGCCTTTATTTAATGTGTTTAAATAATTAATTAACCCCTTTAGTTAAACTTAATCATTATAGGATTGATTGACTTTGGGATTGATTGATGACCTTGGGTCATTAACCCTAATGACCTTTGGCACTTTAATTAATTGTTTGCGCTTATCTTAATTATGTCATTAGGGCTTAATTAACGTTATTTTATGCGTTTAATTATTTGCAAAGATGGCGTAGATAACCCTAATAAGTTTTATAAGCGAACTTTTGTTAGCCTGCAACTTTATCGTGAAGAAAAGTTGTACTCGATCCCTTAATCTGATCATGCATCCATCGAGCATCATGTTTACTATTCCATCATGTAAAGCATATTAATTATCGAGTAGTTTCCGTTAACGGAGAGTCAACGTTATCACTCAGATCCGAAGGACGAACAGATTTCAGAATCGGGAGTTGATCCAGAGTTTGAGAACTTCTACCCCGAACATCAAGGCAAGCCCCGGATTCATTCAAACCCTATTCTATTTATAAAAGTTTTACTGCTTCAGCTCTGATATGCTGCATTAAGTAGGAGTTGAGTGAAAACCCACAAATTGCATTACCTGTCTTATTCCTTATTCCTTGTTACCTACTGGGAAGAAAAGTAGTAATGCTTAGCCCTGCTTATTTATTTATTTGTTCAAAGGCAAAAGAATGAAAAAGATGAGATTGGTTTCTTGTTGGAATCTTGATATTAGTAATAAATCGAGTCCGGACGGCGAACTTGCACTGGGAATGGAGTCCCTCTGTAGTGTTCTCGTCTGTTGATGCCCTAGGTCCCGTTCGTTGGTGAACTGGATGATATCGAGAATTTAGAAATCCACATGCATGAAGTGGTATACGGATGGTTGGAGCTGTGTATGCCATGGAGTGACCTAGCGTGGGGCCAGAGATCCCATCTGTGTCATAGTGTGTTTTACTGTGGGGTTTAAGTTCCCATGTATCTCGGTACGCTGGGCCGAAGAGCTCACGTGTATCATGTGGTGATATACGGCTGAGGTTGTTATCCCGGTATATCGGTGCACCTGGGGTGCTTCGGAGTTAAAGTCTCCGGTATGCTCAGTCACCTAGGTCCCAGCTGGGTATGAAAATGGATTCGAATCGCCGTTGCTTCTCGAAGAAGAAGACTCGATCGTTGTTCAATCATCGTAGTAACAACTTGAATAAAAATTAAGGTTCAATAATGAAGTTGGTTGGTAATTGGAAGTAGTCCAAGCAACCTTTCCTTTTTGTAAAGCTTTTCTGTAAAACTTCTTATCTTCTACAGACCTTACCTTGTCCCTCTAGCCTCCATCTCTTGAGTCTCTACCCTTCTTTTTCGTCGGGTCAGTCTTGTTGAGTACTGTTGTACTCAGGGTTTGTTAAACCCTTGTTGCAGGTGAACCTCATGGGCAGGAGTGTTTTGCATCCTGTTGCATGACAGTCATCGAGGAAAGCGACGACGAGTAAAGCTGTTTAGCTCCTGGGCAGAGCCTTTGTTTAATAATGTAATCTACTGTTACTCCACTACTATTGTGGTTTGTATAATCCAAACTTATTGTTGTAAATATTTGAAACTCAGAGGTTTGTAAACTTATGTTATTGTAAGTCTTCCGCTGTTTTACTCCATTGTATTTTATTTATATCAAACTGTTGTAATACTACAATATCTCTCTACAATGATTGATCCTGCTCGGAGAATCATGGATGATTTGGGATTTACCCGACAGACTTTTTAAATCGTATGGAACACAGTCATGGTTATTTGGAGTCTGTTTAGACAATAATCATGCGTGTGGGCCATATGATTTAGGAGGTTCTGCCACACCCCATTACATAGCCTAGGGGCTTAATAAATAATATTTGAAGGTCATTTTGTAACCCTTGGTGGCATGTTCTAAATACAGCCCTACCATGGAGAATAATAAGAACCTCGCCCCACCTCCTCTATAAAAACGAGGAGAGGGAGAGATGGAGATAGGCACTTCTTTTTTAGCTGATCACTCATATGACTCTTTCCTTCCTCTCTCTCTCTCCTTCGCTCTCTCATAGCTCTCCTATTTTTGTTGGCCGAGAGTCAACAAAGTATTAGTGGAGCCAGGATTTCGTATTCCTACTCTCACATAAAAAACAATCTATAGGTTCTAGAGGTCTAATTGCAAATTATAACTACATAAACAATCGAACAATTAAATAACTCACCTTATGTCAAAATTGAAGCTACTTTTTGCTGTTGTGGGCTAGATTGAACGAAAATATTACATAAAAACATACAATTTTCATGCCGCTGCATGTCAAAGAAACACATGTGGCATAAAACTGAATTCTAAGGAGTAAGGGTGCTGAGTCTACATTATTCTCTATACTTTGTTTCTACGTCTCTCGTGACACAGCGTCTATTAATCACTTGTCGGCGATTTATATTTTAGTTGATGGTATGAAAATTGCAACATAATTTGATAAGATTAATGTCGGATTAATGAAATTACATACCAAAGGTGGTGTGGGAGGTCGAGGGGGCTCCTCCACTATCACGGATGGTTGTGGCACCCGACGACGGAGAGGCTATGGGTTGAATGTGTGGTGACGCCGACTGTGGTGGAGGCACGTGTGCTCCTCCTAAGGGGCCAGCTGTTCATAGCAACAGGCATGACAGAGGAGATATGCGTCGACGCGCCACGCCATGGAGGCGTGATGTGGGCATGCGCTCCTCCTGAGGGGCTAGCTGGTCGACGACGGGGACGACGGAGGTAGAGATCCTACGTCGACGCACCAGGTCACGGAGGTAGTTCCAGAAGAGCCTTAGGTGCTCGATGACGCACCTTACGAACACCGCCGTCCGGGAAGAAAGCCGCCCTGGCTTCAGCGGTGGCTCTGACACCAGCCCTCGGGGCATCCTCCTAGCTTTGTTCGCTTTTGTCATGACGCCGACGCCTTCGTTCACTCTTGTCATGTTGGTTATGTTCACATTATTCAAGAACTCTTCTGGTGAAAATTGCAAAAGAATCGAGGCACGGGCTGGGGCGAGGTGGGAAATCGGTGGAAGACGAAGAGGTGTTCAAGAACTCCTAACTTCTTGGGAAAAATTGTAAAAGAACTGAGGCGCGGGGGCGAGACGGGGATTCGGGGGAAGAAGGTGTTCAAGAACTCGACTGCTTGGCAAATATTAGGAAAGAACATAGGTGCGAGCAGTGGCGAGGTGGGGACTGGGGAGTCAGGGGAAGACGAGGTAATCAGATTTCAGAATTCACAATGGGCCGCACCTGCCGCCTTATAATGGAATTCGGTGGCGAGCTGGGCAAGAGGGGTTGGTGGGGGAACACACCAGACAAAACAACACGCCTGAAGGCAAAAATCTTTTCTTGTATCTATGAGTGAAGGTTATCCGCATTTAGCACGCATATATGTTAACTACTTCAACTACCTAAATGTGCTCGACAAAGGCTCAACTATATGAAATAAGGTATCAATGGGCTCAAGGCCATACGAAGGAGCAAGTTGCCAAAGACCGGGCTATAGAGGTGTGAGCTAAGAAGATCGGACTATAGAGGTGCGAGCGAAGGGTGCCATTGAAGACTAGCTAAAGACAAATAAAGTAGTCCCCAGACTATCCATGTATAGACAAAAGTTGTGCATCAAGTCTAAGTTATTGGGCCACACTTTGTTGTATATTAAGCTATTTAGTCTTGTACTTTTGATCAAAACCGAATGAGGAATCATAAGAACCATTTTGTTACCTTTGGTGGCATGTTTTTTAATACAAGCCCTACCATAGGGAATAATAAGAACCTCGCCCCACCTCCTCTATAAAAACGAGGAGTGGGGGAGGTGGAGATATGCGCTTCTTTTTGCTGATCACTCATATTGCTCTTTCCTTCCTCTCTCTCTCTCTCCTTCGCTCTATCATAGCTCTCATGTTTTTGTTGATCGGGAGTCAACAAAGCACTAGTGGAGCCAGAATTTGGTATTCCCACTCCTACATAAAAAAACAATCTATATGTTCTAGACTTCTAATTGCAAATTGCCGCATAAACAACCAAACAATTAAATAACTCACTTTATGTCAAAATTGAAGCTATCTTTTACTATTGTGGGCTAGAATGAATGAAAATATTACATAATACTGCATTGTACATTTAAATATATGTGTGGCAAAGAAACACGTATGGCACAAGATGAACAAGAGTAATGGTGCTTAATTTGATGTATCCAATATATTGAGCTTCTAATTCTTTGGAGATGTGGTGTCCATTAAGCACCTGCAGTAGAGGAAACATCAATGTCATCGATTTATATCTTGATGTATAAAAATGAAACATTGTTGAAACAACTTTGATTAGGTGAAATTTCATACAAACTGTGGTGTGGGAGGATGAGAGGGCTCCTCTACTATGACCGATGGTTGCGGGGCCCGACGACAGAGAGGCTCCAGCTTAAATGTGCAGTGACACTGACCACGGTGTAGGCCTGATGCGTGCTCCTCCTGAGGAGCCCGCTGTTCGGCGACGGGGATGACGGAGGAGATACTGTGTCGACGCGCCAGGCCATGGAGGTAGTTGCAGAGGAGACGTAGGCGCTCGACGATGCACCTTACGACCACGGCCGCCGCCGAAGAAACCTGCTCTCTCAGGTGTGGCGGCGGCTCTGACACCAGCCCCAGGGCGCCCTCTCGGTTTCATTCGCTCTCGTTGTGCCGTCGGCGCCTTCATTCGCTCTCGTCGTGTTGCGAGCCATGTTTATTGTTGTTCAAGAACTTGACTTCTAGCAAAGATTGCAAAAGAGCCAAAACGCGAGCTAAGGCAAGATGGGGAGTCGGTGGAAGACGAAGAGGTGTTAGACTAAATTTGATTTTAAGAAAGTTTATTGTCCAACAAGAATAGATCAATACCAAACTTATATAGTTATATTGTATAATCTAAAAGATTTTATTAGAGAATATATAACTATTGACCAAAAATAGTTTGAATCACAAATTAAATGCAAGCATTATTGAAAAAAATAAATAAGCATATAACTAACATTTGCCTTTGTCTCGGATCACAATCTCAAATGAAAACCCTGGAATACCACATTTATACAGTACTCTATCTAGTTAGACATAATTTGATATAGCATTGTTTTTGAAATTATGTTTTATATTATATTATTTATTATTACAAATTTCAGATTATTAGATCAGATAGTAAATAAATTTGATTACAGATCTAAATGTATCAGATTTACACTACAAATTTATTACAATAGTTTAGAATTATTAAATAAACAATTACATAAATATCTCGTAAAGTACGAACTTGATACATGTGTGCCCTTTTATAAACAGGCCTGCACGAATTTAATCTGAAAAAAATTTAGAATATAAGTGTTGATCTAAACATAAAAAAACATTTGATTTAGCCCTCCACCTAATTTAAGGAGGTGGATTTCTAAAACAATAAAACCTAGTTTAATGACTACAATCCATAACTAATTTATTTCAAATAGTTACATTTCATAAATATCAAGGATGAACCACATGCAATTCATAGCTAATTTATTTCAAATAGCTAATTTCATTAATATCAAGGATGAACCACATGTGTAAAAACATTTAAAGGATGCAGTCACCAAGACGATATTGCTTTTTTTTTTTTGCGCAAACCAAGACGATATTGCTTATAAGATCGTAAAGCTCGACCTGACTACAACTTCGATACTGAACAAGGTTAAACTAAAAATTTGATGATATATGGCAGTATGCCACCTGGATGAAACAACTTCTATACTTACGCAAGTGGCATGCATAGACGAACACCCTGGAGGAACCAAGAAAAATGGTACGTGAAAAAAGCAACCCTCTGCACATTTTATACATAGAAATGATACAAATGGCACTGTACTCTTCTTAATGACCTGTTTGATCATGATGCAGTGCTACACATCATACTTCGTCTGCCTACAAAATTTCCTTCCAGCTGCCTATCAACCGATTATTCCACTCCTACCTTTATACACCCTCGCCCAAAAAAACATATATATTTAATGTACACAAGAATAACTCAATCAGCCACCAGGAAGCAGCATTTTGCCACTTCCAAGTTCGACCTTGTGTACTGTACACCAAAACCCAAGTACAACTCAGGTCAATTGATCAAAGTTCTCAATCGTGTCACCAACGATTGCATGCTCTCGAGTTTTTCACTAAGCTGCCTGATGTCCTCGGCGTGGTTTTGATCCTCAGTGCTGCTTTCCTGGGAAATCAGAGCCACACATTTGGCCTTGGATTTGGAAATCTCGACTTGCAATGAGGAAATGGTTGCTTCCAGTGTGGTTTTCGAACCCATGACGTCCGCAATGGCTTGCATAGTAGGAGTCCTAGGAGTGCCTATGCTACCAAAACTGTTCTGCCTGCTGAGCTTCCTGGGTGAAAAGATATTGTCCATGCCTCCGCTTCCTGTAATAATAGTACAATTCATAAGGACATTTGGATCCTCTAGGAAAGGATAATTGCAGAGCTTTTTTTCTTGGTAAAAAGTTGTAAGTGTAAGGGGAGTGAAAGAATAGAAACAATAAGCATTGAGAAAGCTACAGCACTGAGAACAATGGAAAAGTCCTTGGCCTCTGGCCTTTGCTGCAGAAATTCTGTAGCAACATTTGGATTTTGCAATATCTGGGGTTCTTTTGAGCCTAAAAAGGCATGTCCTACCAAAGTTTTGAAAACCTAAAGTTTTGACATGCTTGCATGCAAACCACACTAAGCATCGTTTTTTCTTTTCGTGAGAAACATAAATGCAACAGTGTTACATGCCTAGCCTCAAATAAATAGCAACACATTAATGAGGGACAAAAATGAGCTGAAAAGAGAAAAAAAAATCTAAATCCCAGAGAATGTACAACAGTATCATCCAGATTACTTGAGGGGAGCTCCATACCTAGGTTACATAGTTGTTCTATAGTGCCTTGCCCAAGAGATTTGTCAAGTTTAAGGAGACGAAGAATTCCAGCAGTGATCCGCCCCATTGCATCAGCTTCAGATCTGCAAAGCATCGCAAGGTGCTCTAGTTCTTCTTTTGTTGCAACTGCCTCGATCTGCACGATCAAATGGATAAACAGTTCAGAAAGCAGATTCAAATATGTGACACGTTTAGACAAGTGATAAAAATGTGTTCATACTGGTTCTTTGACAGAAAACTTGACATTATCCATTGTCCATTTAGCACCCTCAATCTCGTCTTCGCCGATGACCATGGTAGCTTCAACATCAACTCCTTGGTCACCAACAGAACTTGAACTGTTAAATTCACTGGCTATTTGATGGTTGTTTGATGATCCTTTTCGAGTGAGCTGATCTCTTAGGCGAGGTTTTATTGCCTGTAAGCCTTGAATTCCAGCCTGCAAGCACAGATCATCCAACAAGTGAACAACAAAAGGACAAAGTGCCAAGCTGAAATGCAACATTATGACAGTCATGTATGTGTACCGTAAAGCGTTCCACTGGAAAAGCCTTTTTGGGCAACACATTTCCTCTGCCTCCCAACTTAAGTCGGTCACTGCTCTTGCCAGAGACATGTATATTCCTGAAGGTTGAATGCCAGCACTTTTCTTCTCTACTGATACGATCACCTCCACAAGGAGTGAAACAATCTCCTACTTCTTCAGTTCCTTCAAGTGCAAATAACCAATTTCTAAGCTCAATTGATACATCAAGATCATCTGGCACCCCGAGATCAAACTTTGAATTGTGATCATCAACTTTGGACCCTTCATCTGTAATGTTAAGGAAAGAAAAGAAATCCATGACTAGTGTAATGGAATGCAGTAAACCAAAAGATTGAGAACTTGGCATGCATCTAAAATAAGGATAAAGCATTTTCTTCATAATACATTATTTCAATAGTAATAGTTACTTATACTTAGCATATTACAGACTTGGACTGAGGTGCAAGTGAGACATGTCCATGGATGGTGGAAATGAAAAGTAGTTATTGATCTGAAATCATCAGTTTTCTGAATTTAAAACATGATCATATTGTGGAGAAGTTTGCACAAGGAATGTTGGATATACCTATTTGATTATCACATCTCAAATCATGACACAGGTAGTTTCCCTGAACTATACAACAAAGTAAATGGCATGGTTGCGAACACTTTACCTTCCTTTTCAGTAAGGTGAGAGGATTTAAACAGCTTCGCAAGCGGACCTGAAGATAAATCCTTCAAACCCCTCAAGAGTCCTTCCCCTGGACCACCATCAGGACCCAGGATACCAAATCGATGCAGCAAAGACTCAGTGTAAGAAATTCCACCTCCAAGACGAACACCAGATACCTTAGCTGATACATTCAAGCTATGGCACTCCATATCCTGGATATCATAAGGCATTACATGAGTGATGTTTATATCAAGGAACTGAGCTTCTTTAGCCTGGTGTTTGCTCCTATGATCAACCCAAAATACTGCTCTCATCTTGGGGTGCCCATTTTCATGCACTAAAATGCTGTGTTCACCAGTCACTGCAGTGCCATTCTCACAAATCATAGCACTTTCTCCCTCTAAACAGTTCACTGAGACAGTTCTCCACATCAAGTTAGTCGTGACTGCAAAGGCACCACCTAGAGTGCGGTGAGAAACTTTCAGGAACAGATCCGCTCCACCAAACTGAACCAAGGGCATATGTAGATCACTTGCTGACAAAGATTCCAAGAAATTGAGCTGGAGGTTATTCATAGTTAAGCTCACAGCTGTATCACTTGGCAATTTATTCTCTGGCTTGTCAGAAGATGACTTTACTGACTCAGGCTTGTTACCTTTGCTGACCTTTGAGATACGCTCTGCAACTTGACCAAAATAAGTATAGAAACCTAACACAAAAAACAATTGCTCAACTGAGGTGTTGGACGTAAACTGTTGGAAAGCAACACCAATTCTTACAACACCCTCTGGAGGTGGTACATCCAACAAAGGGCTGTCATCTGCTGTAACCATAGCTGCCTCAAATCTTATATCATCTAGTTCAATACATTTCCACAAATTTGAGTCCCTAACTGCGCTCTGCCCATTTGAAGTGCTAGAAGTTTCAAGTGAGAGGCTTAGGTGAGAAGCCCGAGTGGCCCACTTCATCTGACTCGCATCAACAGGTTGGTACTCCCACAGAAGGAAGCAAGCTGGATCTCTGTCAAGGTTTAGCAATGGGCACTTAGCTGATGGTGACTGGCAGAAGTATAGGTCTTCCACATGAAGTCGTGCACCCGAAAATGATGATTGAGGGCTAGTATTCTTGGTTCCACTGCACCTTGTGATTTCCTCAGCATCTAATGGAACAAAGAGATCAAACTCTTTAAGTAAAAATGTCAGGCTGTTGATTGAAGACTCAGGCAATATGGCACCACGATTGGGTACAACTCCATCAGCCAAGAATGAGGCAATTCTTAAGCACGACTGCTCCTGAAGGGTTACCTAAGAATGAAAAGCACAGGCAATATTTAATTAAGCAGAAAAGGATAAACAAACATGCTTCACTGTAATGTAAAGGCGACGTACCGTAAGAGGTTGGCATGTGATGACTGTTTTTGAAGCAAACTTTGGAGGTGACGGAGAAGGAGTGTTCTGAAGGCAATAGAGGGAAAACAAAGGAACTCCAGCAGCAAAATCTAATAATTGATTTCCAAATGGATAGATAGGAGGGCAAAAATTTTGACCTGATAAAACCATCAAGATCGGAATCAAACCATATTTATGTGGATATCTTACTGATACAAGAATTACAAATACTTTACTCACCGAAGTCAGGCACAGGTGGAGGTTCTTGTGAAACTTCTTGCATAGATGGCTGTATCAATGTGCATGGAGGACGAGAAAAGGTGTCTCTGCAGTAACATATCCATACATGAGGTCAGCAAAGGTTCTTGAATCATTCTGATAGCTTACATCCCAAATTCCCTTGTTTTAATTCAAATTAATTCTTAAAAGTGTCCTGTTTTGAACATCGTATGTACCTTGAGTAACTAAGTGATACAGTCATTTGCTATTATTGATGGTTTTATGCCAGTTGATACTTTTGACATGGACAGTCACAATATCCTATATTCAGCACTGTGAGGAACCTCAGCTGTGCATTAATCAAAATAACATTGGTATGATGACACTCAATACTTTAGGCATGAAGGGTCACAGTGCCTCAATTGAAAGTGAATGGATAAAAACATCAAGACTTGTGCAGTCTTTGAGTAGCAAGGACAGATATAGTACCTCAGAAACAGCCCGCCGACCTTTATGCAAGACAAGTTCTTTGAGCATTCGCCGTCTGAAACGCTCGCCTTTAAGACAAAGAAAAATCTTAATTAAATTCTCTATGAGGTCATGCATTCTAAATCAAGCATATCATCACTGGACAGTATTAACAGTAAATAAATTATACTGTAAAATCTAACGGCGGTTGGAGAAAATTACCCGTGAGAAGAACAGAGACTGCATGAGAAGTTCAAGTTGAAACTCTGTTTGCACCAATGATTTAACAAACTAGTCACAATAGCAGGACAAAAAGGTAACATATTTGAAGTTTTTGGCACTACTACTAACCAGTATCTTTAATGCAGAGGAATATGTGATCTATGATAATGGACACCAAGGAACATCCTGCCGCTTCTGCAAGCTGGTAGAGAAATAAGGGAAGAAAAAGGAATAAGGATAAAGATGAAACCTATATTACTGCATGCAACACAATATCAAAAGCACGCAGAAGTAAACCTGCTGAGCCTTTGGATCAACGTCTCCCCTGTTTAGGCACACAGATACTCCAGTCATGAATCGAAGAAACGCCCGTAAGCCTGTCAAAAATAATTTTTAAGTTTAAGTTTTTGCAAATAGAAATTGAAATACTGAACAGAATGGTCAAGCTTCATAGATAGGCACTGGTTACCAGGTTCACTTAAGGCAGGACAGACAGCTTCAGTAATATGCAGCTGAACCTCAAGCCCAAGTGGATTATTTTGTTCTGTCCGCTGAACCGTGATCTGAAGTTCAAAGCAATATGTGAGCCAAGAAGCCCCGGAAAAGGGAAGTTCAGTAAAAATGGACCAAGTTAAAGAGTTTTACACAGCATGTTATATAAATAAAACTCAAAGTACTCACCCTAGCCTCGCCAGATATTCCTTCCAAAAATCGTTCGCCACCAAAGAGCATTCGTTTTGCACCAGCAACATCTCTTTTGTTATCTTGACTACTAGAAGAGTTAAATCTTGCATCGGTAAACATGTCAGGATGAGGCAACAGATCAACTGACAGTGATTGCCACTCCAGTTTCTGCAAAATTTAATAGATATATGTGATATCAGAAATCCTTTGAGTTTGACAGTCTTAGTCTGCAATAGATCAGGAAACAGTAAAAGCAGGTATTAATCTTCTGGAAGCAAGTAAGGAACATCAAACCTTGAAAACATAAATGAACCCTTTGTTGTTGGAGAAATCTCTTGCTTCTTTCAAGTTTACTACCTGTAAACATGGCACTGAAATCAGGTAATGCCATATAAATAGTTTACTAAATTAATTATAGTTTTAAGAACACAATGAATACCTGCCATTTTTCATTAGTTGTATACAATACAAGATCACGAAATGTGATTGCTGCTAGTGGTGGTGACCTGAAGTTACAAGAGATTAGCATTTTTTCCCAAGCACAAACATTGCAGCGAACTCTACTTGGTGGCATAAAATTAAGACAAACAAACAAGAACCGAGATATGCAAGGACTAATAGAAAAAAGGTGCCACATGCTGAAATATAGGTAAATACCATGTTGCATCTCCTTGACGGCGAGCCCCTCCATGTGTTTCCAGTAGAAGGTTAACAATACCTACTTGCACTGTCATTCCATCTGCAATCTAAGCCCGGCATAGAATATTAAGTTCAGTTCTTGAAAGTATATACTGCTCAAAGTTATCTATATAGTCTAAAACGGAGGAGGTGTCATCATAGAGAAAATGGATAAGTTGAATTTCAATTTTCATGGAGATGGCATTCCAGTTATCACAGAGCAAAATCAGAATATTGGTGATGTTACATGCGTAAACATGTGGAAAGTGTGTGCGCTAAACATCGAGCGCAAGGAAACATACCTTATCAGCATAACCATATCCGCTGCTTTTAGTTGCTGATGACGGAGATGATGCAGTGCTAAAACGATAACAGAAAGAAGTACAGTTACAGACTGCTCACACAATAGTTTTAAATCATGACATAAAGAAACAAAATTCACCTGCTAGGGCTGGAAAGATTTTCAGAGTCATCCTTCTCTACAAGCACGAGATCAAGCTTGTCAATGTTCACCTCAATTGGCTCTACTTGCACATTGGATACAGATGGTAACTGCAGTTGTAAACAAAAAAATTCTGTTACCAAAACTAACAAATGCAAACTGCAACTCAGGATTCACTGCAATTTGAGTTCCAAGTGTCAAAATCTAGCCGAGACGACCCCCCCTGGCCACTATATAATATAACTGTAAATCATCCAAATTAGAAAACAACAAAGTCCTCCTTTGCAACTGTAAATTCCATAATTCTGAAAACATGAATGCCGAACTAAATACAAAGCATAACTTCATGAAGCCATCATGTCACCACAAACAAGAATATACAGCATTTGCTTAGCTGAGAAGACAATCTATCGCAACGACAGCCAAAATCACAAGTTCAACGCAATTACCGCATTCTACTGCCCACGAACAACTAGAGTATAAGGGGAGAGAAAATTCACCGAAACATATCAAACGTCTGCAGCGTGGGCAAGCATCTGGCACCAATGCAGCCCATAAGCCCCGCCTCCCGAGAGAGAAACAGCAAGGCGGCTGATATACAGAGAGTTACAAGCGGGAGGGTGGCGACATCTTACCGTGATCTGGAGCTTCCCGACACGGGCTGTGTCGACGGCGAGCGCGGGAGGCAGCCCCAGGCTCGCGTGCAGCGCATCGCCATTGATATCTGGGACCCCCCGCCAAATCACACCCAGAACCAAAAAAAACACTCAGCACCCGAATCACAAAACAAAAACAAAAACAAAAAACAAACAAAAATCTGCATCCGGAGCGGGTGGACAGCCTCGGCGGGGGGGAGGGAACCTCACCGAGGTTGGAGAGCTGAGCGGTGCGGCCCTGGAGCTTGAACTGGTCGCGGGAGAAGGACTTGAGCCAGTACTTGAGCGTGTACTCCAGCGCCCGCGCTATGATGGACTCCATCCTGCCCCGCCTCCACGGACGGTTCCCCTGGAGAGGCGCGGCGGCGGGACGGGTCTCCCGGTGTCGGCGGCGGCGAGGCGCCGGATCGGAGGTGAGATTCCGGCGAGGTGGAGAAAGCGGAAGGGGTGAGAGGGGAGGTGGAGGTGGGGGTGGAACTGCGAGGATGTGAGACGAGATGGTGGGCCCTTTTAGGTCTAAGACTGTCAAGACTTTCTTTTGGTTTAAGCTTCTCTTTTTTTTTTTTTCCCTATCTGCTTTATTTTTTCGTCTTTTGTTTTGAGGAAATCTTTTACATCTCCTTGCTGTTGTAGCCGTGTAGGACTGCCACTGGAACATCTGTATGGGTGTGATCCTTTACTTGTGGATCTATTTTGGGTACATGTTACGGTTGGTATTTTGTGTACTACGGGATCAAAGCATACTCATTCAATTCAGTAACTTTTTATTACTGTGTGGTAATTCAGCTACATTTATTTATTTATTTATTTATTTATTTATTTATTTATTTATTTATTTATTTATGTAGATTGCAGAGGCAATCTATTGTTTGATGATTAATATAAACAGAGTAGCACCAATCAGCATCATAAGAAGTACAGTACCTCAAACAATGTGGTAGCAATTGGGCTGTTTAATCGCGTGGACAGGTAACCTTGGAAAGACAATTTTTTTTTTGTATACATCAGGCATCATTTGTAGTGTAATTAGCTGAGGGAATCAGCACAAAGGCAGATTCACTCTGCCGACACAGAGGACAGCTTGGCCTCATGGTCATACTGTTCCCTTTACACAAGTCACTTTTGCACACATGCTTCAACAATATACTATACTAATTGCATCAATCTCGACCGTATTGAAATTAAATCAAAGCTGTAGCGTGGCCATGTTACTCCTGGCTAGTATAGTACTGCTAGAAAACAAAACTAACCGGCACCGGAAAAGTGTTACCGGAACCTTGAGTCGAAAGTAAGTTAATTCCGAAGCAATTACAAGGAATCACGCACGCATAATGCCAAGTCGCTGGTTGTGCATGAAGCTTCACCTCGCGGTAAAGCTGCTGCTGAATCAATCAGCCTCGGAAGTCGAGGCTGTACCAGATCCCCTGCTGGCTCATCAACGACGCGGGCTGCAGGGGAGGCAGATCTGTCTGCACGTTTGTTTCCGGTGGGAACGCATGCTTGGATGGGAGCAGGCGACCAGGGGCTGGAGCACGTGAGTGAGAATGTGAGATAGATCAGTAGACTCTTCAGGCAGAGAAGAGAATAAATCACGGTACCTAATTAATTGCTTGGTGGAATGGAAACAAGAATCACAGTGATGATGATATATGCTAAGCACACAATGCTGTCCATGCGACTCCCTACATGTACTTGGGCTGGGTTTCGAACTTGATCAAGTTTAGATAGTTTTAGTGTAGTATCAAATCAAACTATTTCAAAATTGATCAAATTTATATAAATAATTAAAGAAGTGACACTAAATTTTAATAGAATATATTTTTACGTTTATCTTATTTTATACTTTCTTCGTCTCAAATTGTAGTTCAGTTTGACTTTTTGGTACATGTATTTTGCTATGTACCTAGATAAATAATTATTATGTATCTAAACATATTATTTATCTAGGTACATAGCAAAATACATACAAAAAAAATTAAAATAAACTATAATTTAAGACGAAGGAGATATCATACTAGCAAACATGCCCATACGTTGAGAAAAAAACCATCAAACCTTTCACTTGTTTGCTTTATCTTTTTGCACAACTATAGCGGCCACAATAACTTAATTTCTATAATTGTTACTTTTGATGTTGTGGTTGCTGCAATAATCACAAACACACAGGCTCGTTAACGAAAGGATGACAATGTTACGTAGGAGTACGAGCCTCCCTTCTAAACACGCCCCTGGAGAACGGGAGAAGCCGAGAAGGCGGAGCGACGAACTGACAGAGAAGGCCACGTGAGGGGATGCGTGCAGTCGACGAGTCGAAGCCACAGGTGAAGTAGTCGAAGAGTCCGCATTCGGCAAAGCCTGCTGCGCGGCCGGCCACGCCAGGGTGCTTGCGTGCGTTGCTAGGTTGTGGGCTGCCGAGTTGCAAGAGGAAGCAGTTGTGGGCTGGGCTCTCTTTTGAGGAATTCCAGCTTGGTTGGCGCAAAAAAAAAAAAGGAATTCCAGCTGGGCTGTGGGTGCGGGTGTTTGGATTAGGGGGATGCTGATACGGTAAAAATTCGTATAGTATTTTCATGTGGGTGCGGCCGCACCCAGCAAGCACAACGTAGATCCGCCCGTTCACAGCACGAAATTTTCAACCTTTCCTTTTCACCATGCCTGGCATCGCGCGCGCATTTCTCTCTTCTTTTCGTTTTCTTCTTCGCTGCAACCAAATTTGAAAAGCAAATTTCGTTTGCCGCCAGAGCTCAGCGACAGACATCACTTAGGCTTGCACGGTCTATATATAGGATCGTTGAACCTTTCCATCTCTCATTCATGCTGTACTACAACCATGCCTGGGCTAGAGATCGATTTGAACCAAAATCCACTAGAATCAGCCTTAGAAAATCCAATAGATTGGAATGAGATCGGGGAGTGGGATGGCCCTGACAATGAACTCGATTATGCCATGGTCTGGAATGATGAGAATCAAGGTGAGTACCTAGTCATGATCCTCGATCTGCTGTGTCTTCCCTCTGTGCATGATCTGAACTTTTTTCAATTTGTTTTCCATATCTCAGGTGATGGCCAAGGAGCAGATGGAGAACAAGATGATGCTGGGTGTCCGGCACCTCAGTCTCACCTGCATAAGTATCCTGAACAAACTGCACCTCGCTCTCGGCCATGGGTCTTCATCTTCGCCTTCATCTTCGTCGGTAGAATCTGGTGCCCAGTTGGCACCACGCACGTACTGGACCTTGCCGTCGTCGTCATGGCGATCCATCGTCTTGCATCAGCACGGCGGCGTGGAGGCATTGAGCTACTCGCAGCGCGGCGGCGCGGCGGCGTGGAGAGGTTGAGTAGCGCGGCGGCGTGGAGTTGTGCGACTCAGCGGCATGGCCTCTCGTAGCGTACGGTTGCGACTCTTGTACTCGACCGCGCGGCCAGGATCGCTAACGGGAGGGAAAAGGAGCGGGGTAGTTGAAGCGATGGCAGACGGCACCGCATCAACGCCGAGTCTGGTATGAGGACGCCGAGTCTCCTAGGACGAGCGTGAGCGAATGGGGAACTGGCCGGTACGTTATATGTCCCCGATTTTTGGGAAATTTTTTTCGGTAATACGTCCCCAATAAATGGACGGATGGTGTATTAGCTATCCACTGACATTTTTTTTAATCATAGAAATTGCATAAATAATTTAATATCATCTCAAATTAGTAGTTTACGCAACAACGCGCAGGATATAGTTCTAGCAAGGATAAAAGAATTCGATAACGAACTCTGTAGAGATGGCTCCCGACCCGCCCCCTCCCGACCCCCCTCCTCTTCCCGGCGACAGTGACGACGCCGCCGCCTCCACCTCAACCAGCCTCCCTTACCCGCCTCCCCTCCAGCCAACCACAGCTCCTAGGCCCCCATCGTCCGATCTATTGATCCATGGGGTTCTTGAGGTGCTCCTGCCCTCCTCCGTGGAGATCCTGCTCCCGGATGCAACAGGGCCGAACGCAGACCTCTCCACCTCCAGCCGACGGTCCGGCTCCGGGGAGCCCCTCCTCCACCGCCCCCCTCTTCCGCGGTGCCTTTAGTCGCCGGTGCTGCCTCTGGGGCTCGGGCTGCACCCGGTGGCGCCGACCCGTCGATTGTCTTCCCGTCGGCGCCGTCGTCGACTGTCTCCAGGCCGAAGCCGGCGGCCCCTGTTCCCTCCACGCCCGTGGTCACCTCCGGTGCCGCGTCCCCCATCATGGCTGGTCCGGAGCCCGGCCTTCCTCGCGCCGCGTCACTAGGGGCGGGGCTGCTAGAGGAAGGGGAGATTGCGACAGGGCTCGACAGCTATGCTCATGAAATGGCCTGCCGTTGGGATGCGACGCACGGAGGCCCCTGCCTGCTAGGGCTGCCGCAGTGGACGTGGAGGCGGTTGTCGTTGAGGCGCCGGTGAAGATCGAGGGGAAAGCCGGTGCCCCTCCCTCCCCCAACCTCGGCTTCTCCGGGTCCCCGGACGGAGGGCTGTAGGACGTCGTCCTCGTGGAGGACGTGTTCGACGATGACGATGAGGAGGACGAAGAGGAAGACGATGTTGCAGCTCCTACGCCGGTGCCCTCCACCGACAACTGCGTGCGAGCACCGTCGCCACCGCTGCTGCTACCGGCTCGCGGTCCATCCCCGCTCTCCCCCATGCTGCCCTGTTCCACCCTGGGGGCAGCTCTGTGGGGCGCTCCAAGGCACACCGCTGGGAGGACACGGACCTTGGTACGGGCAGCTCTAATGTCGCGCCCGCCCCTGCCGCTGCAAGTCGTTCATATCTCGATGCTGCTCGTCGGGCTATTCGGGCTCCACCTCCGCAGTCGGACGAGGTTGCAGCGGAGGATGCACAGCGGGTGCCCCTGGGTGGGAAGCGGCATCATCGGCGGCGGCGGCGGCGACGTAGGCCCAGTAACCTACCAGTGTCGCAGCCGGCATGTGTGCCTGCGCATCGTCGCCTTGGCAAGCAGCAGGCGTCGAGGGGCCTGGTGCGCCGGCAGCCTGGCCCTCGGCGGCGGCCGACGGTGCCTCTCGTGCCTCGGCAGCCTCGTCGTGACCCATCCATTGACGCCGATGGTTTCCGGACGGTCGTGAAGCGTCGCCGACGTTGCTCACAAGGGATGGGGGCACCCAAGCATCGCCGTCCAGTACCACCAGAGTTGGTGGGGCGTTGCTTCAACTGCCTTGCACGTGACCATGTCGCTGCTCAGTGTCGCTCTTCGTCACGTTGCATCCGTTGTCGGGGGTTGGTCATTAGGCTAGGGTGTGCACGAGTGGCCGCGTACCGCCCCGCATGCGAGGGCCATCTTCGACGCGAGGCCCCAGCCGGGACGCCTCTGCCCACGCGCCGGCGAGGTCTCCAACTCGTCAGGTGCAACGGCCGACTGCCCAGGCACCGGCGAGGTCTCCGGCTCGTCAGGTGCAACAGTCGGTCGTGCCGTCTTCGTCGCCGCAACAGCAGTCGATCACTCAATCCTCGGGTGATGCTGAGCACCATCCCAGGATCGAGACTTTCATCATTTGGAATGGCGTCGTCACGACTGGCGAGGCCTCTGCGGTTCTTGTCGCACTTGCTGGTGCTACCACGCTGAATAAGCTTTTGGCGCACCTTTCTATGAAGTTCGACGTATCCTTGGCTATGCCCGGAGGTTCCGTGGGTCAGCAGGAAGGCCCCTCTTCTACCGCTTTGCAGGATGGCATCCCGCGTAGGGAACTCGATCCTATGACGGTTGAGGTGGATGCTTGCCAGCCAGCGTCGGGGGCGGTGGCGGTAGCGACGGTGTCAGTGGCGGAGCCGTTGGTGTCAGAGATGGAGGCTGCTCCCGCGGAGGACCTGTGTCTCTCTAGCCCCGACGCGGGCAGCTCTGGCCCATGTTGCCTGGGCCTCTTGAGCCTCCCTCGGTCCAGGTTGACCTCACCGGTGGTCTCCCAGCTGATGTGGGATGCCCGGGGCTCGTTGTTACAGACCAGGGCGCCGATGTCGATGCCATTGAGGCTCCAGCGGAGGGCATCACGGTGGGGCACGCCAATGTGGATGGGAAGGCCTCTGAACAAGTGCCCGACATCGCTAAATCCGTCGAAGACTTCATCAACTCCTTCATGAAGCCGTTGCCGCCATCGCTACTCTCCACACCGATCTTGCGGGTCACTAAGGCGGGTCCCAGCGAAGACACACTGGAATGGCTGCCCAAGCGTAGTGCCCGCCTGGCCGCCAAGAACAAGCTCAACAAGCCGGACACGCAGGCAAGGCGGGTCCTATGAGGAAGCTTGGGTACGAGGTTAAGACGCAACAGCCCAATGAAGCAACATTCGAGGAGTTTCACCAGGCTGCGTTCCAGGTCGCACTTGTGGGTGACGCAGAGGAGGCCATGCAGGCTCTGCTTCATGGCAAGAGGCTGCGATCAGGGAGGGTCAAGACTGGGTGCTAGAGGCTTCGGCCCGGTGGCGGCTTTCTTGGTTTTTAGGTCGTAATATTCGTTCAATATGTAATCCTTTTTTTTTATATCCAGTAGTTAGGTTCTTAAACTCTTGTCTGCCATTTGATGTGTACACCTTGCTAATATTAATGCTTTGACGACCTTTCGTTGTTTTTCGTTTATTCCCCTTAATGAAAAATGGGTGAAGGCCCGGTCGTGAAAAAAAAATATAAAAGATGAAGCCTATTACGCAATATAAACCTGCTGAGCTTTTGGATCTACGTCTCCCCTGATTAGGCAGGACTTTTTTAATTTTTTTAAAATTTTTTTACAAATTTAGTTGTCCGTTTCGAAATATGACAGAACTAGTCGCCTACAGTGGGCGTTTTTTAAAAAACGCCCACTGTCTGGGCGTTTTTTGTGACGTGGCAAACGGCCGGCCGGCGCCGGTGCCGGCGTTTGCAGGCGGCCCCCAGGTGGCCAAAAAACGCCCACTGTTTGGGCGTTTTTTGGCGTCCAGGGGGCTGCCTACAAAAGAGCGCGGCCGGCCGCGCCTGTTTTGCGGGCGGGTCCCGGAGCAGTAAAAAACGCCCAAACAGTGGGCGTTTTTTCCTGTCCATAAAAAAAAAAAAAAAAAAAAAAAAAAAAAAAAAAAAAAAAAAAAAAACCCTCGCCGCAAAAAAACGCCCATACAGTGGGCGTTTTTTGACCTCTAGCTATATATACCCAGCCCCCCTTCAGATTTTCATTATATTCACTAAAATTTTTAGAAAAAAAGGAAGAAGAGAGGAGGGAGGAGAAGGAAGTAACGGCGAAGCCCTGCCAGTTTGAGACCTCGGCTTTTAGGTAAGTTTCTCATACATTACAGGTCTGTTGCTATGCATTAGTAAAATATAATGTGCACTAGAGTTGTTTAGTTTTTAGTTGACTCTGGGTAGATCTGTGAGTAGTATGTATATTAGATCTATAAATAATGATGTTAGAGCATTGCAGTTCGTGTTAGAAATAATGATGTTTCTTTTATGATTTAAACAATGGATTGCATGATTTGAAATGTGACGAATATCGTATTTTCTCTGAATAGATATGCAAAACTTGTGGCGGACGGAGTTTTGGAAAAAACGAGGTCGCCCTAGAGAATTGTATCCCGACGTGTCTAGCAAGGATGCTCCTGTTCCTCCTGCAG
>CM041640.1:6607333-6618298 GCA_023333625.1 Bothriochloa decipiens
TAAAAGCCGAGGTCTCAAACTGGCAGGGCTTCGCCGTTACTTCCTTCTCCTCCCTCCTCTCTTCTTCCTTTTTTTCTGAAAATTTTAGTGAATATAATGAAAATCTGAAGGGGGGCTGGGTATATATAGCTGGAGGTCAAAAAACGCCCACTGTGTGGGCGTTTTTTGACGGCGAGGGGGCCGCCTGCAAAAGTGCGCGGCCGGCCTCGCCTGTTTTGCAGGCGGCCCCCTGGCCGCCAAAAAACGCCCACACAGTGTGCGCTTTTTGGCCACCAGGTAGCCGCCTGCAAACGCCGGCACCGGCGCCGGCCGACCGTTTGCCACGTCACAAAAAACGCCCAGACAGTGGGCGTTTTTTAAAAAACGCCCACTATAGGCGACTAGTTCTGTCATATTTCGAAACGGACAACTAAATTTGTAAATTTTTTTATAAAAAAAATTAAAAATAAAAAAGTTCGATTAGGCACGTCATGAATCGAAGAAAGGCCCGTAGGCCTGTCAAAAATATTGGGCCAGTAGGCCGGCCCAATATGAGCTAACACCCACATATCAGGAAGGAAATGGAGTCCAGCCCTGTGAAAGCCCCATCCAGTCGAATCAGCCCAATACCCGGCCCAATCTAACGGATGGGTTACCCTTGCCCACCCGCCCGCCCGCAGACCCAGCTCGATGCCCAAACCGTGACCCACCGGAGTCTCGATTCCCTCCCAGCGAGAACCCAAGATTCTCCATTTCCAGGTGAGCTCTCCGCCTCGATCTCGTCGGATTTCCCAGCTAATTTCTTGATCGAGCGGCCTGTATGCGCGTGTCTGTGAACGATTTGGGCTTCCGGCAGCCGCTTGTGATGCGATCCATTGGTTTTTGGTGATTATTGAGGAGTGTTATGCGTACGTAGATCTTGCTCTTCCTCTAGCTGTCTAGTGTGTTTCATCCGAAATTCCTTGCTCTGCTATGGCCGTTCGGTTGTTGGTTATGATATTCACTTTCTCGATACTTCGATTTTGCAGTGTGCAGCTATGGACCACCATATAATCCAGCAAGCCGTGGAGCATCCGGGAGAGCACGAAGAGGAGGACGGCATGGGAGCAGAAGCGGCATTCGAGGGGGTGCACAGTCACAGCACGTTCAGGTACAAGCACAAGAAGAGGTCCAAGGTGTGGGAGGAGTACAAGCCCGTCTTCCTGAACGGGAAGGTTCAGTTCGCAGAGTGCCTGTACTGCCACAGCCGCATGAGCTGCAAGGACTCCAATGGAACGAGCCATCTCTGGCGGCACCAGAAGATCTGCCCGGGCAAGGAGGACGCCGCGTTTCGGCGGCTCAAGGATTCCTACTTCCCATGTGGTATGCTTCACTTTTGCCTATTCAGGATTCTTGCATTAGTTCCTAGATGATTCATGATGTTCTCCTGAGTGACTCGAGTCTATTAGTGCCGTGCTTGTTTCATTTCTAAAAATGACGATTTATTTGTGGCATGCATGTAACCATCCAGATTCTTTATGCAGTTTTGGTGAATCAGAGTGAACCGGTTACACCAAGTGATCCGGTGAATCAGATTATTTCAGAGACACTTGACGACATAAACTCAGTAATTCCCAACAGATTCAAGTCCAAGGTGTGGAGAGAGTTTTCACCTATCTATGTTGAGGGTAAGCTCCAGGCTGCAGACTGCGTGCATTGCCGCAAACGCCTCAGTGCAAATAAGTTTGGAGGAAGAAGCCATCTGAGTCGACATCTGCTGACCTGTCAGGCACGAAGGGGCTACAGTAATCAGAAGGGAACGCTTTACCCTTCTAGTGCTCCTAATTTGAAGTCAATTGGGCAAGATGAGCTCTCACCTGCCTTGGTAAATGGGAAGGTTCAGATAGCAGAACACTCCAGCAAACTCTTCAGGTCTAGTAGCTCTGCTGACACTTCCCCTATTGTCCGGCCCATTCAAGTGGTGCCGGCGCATCAACCTCTGCCATCACAAGATTTTCCAAGTGTGAAGAAACAGAGAGCCTCATTTACGACCACAGCTAAGGTTGACCAAGGAACAGCTTATCAAGAGCTTGCCAGAATGATACTTTCGCATGGTTATCCTTTATCAATTGTAGAACATGAAGAAATGAGAAGATTTGTAAAGAGCCTCAACCCTGTGCTTCATGCAGATGCAGTGTCACACAATGATATGGAAGGACATTGCTGTGCCCTATTTCAGAAGAAAAAGGTAAAACTTAAGGATCAATTGACTCTTTCCTCTCGACGTGTCTCTCTGTCAGCAAGCATCTGGACTCCTGATAGAGGCGAACCAACAGTAAATTACCTTTGTTTGACAGCACATTTTATTGATAACAACTGGAAAGTTCACCGAATGATAATCAAGTTTGGCATGTTTCGGTCCTCACCTACTGATCTGGAAAGGATGATACATTATAAGGAGGCTTGTGTGCCAGAGTCTGAATGTGGAGCATATAATGTCATATGGGATGCCATTAGAGATTGGAATCTTGATCAGAAGCTTTTGAGCTTGACATCTGTTGGTGAGGTTAGGAATGATGTAGGTTCCTTGAAGCTGAAGGAATCACTTGTAGAGAAAAAATGCCTTCCTATCAGAGGCAAGCTATATAATGTTGCTTGTGTGGATGATGTTCTTAACACTATTGTTTCTAAAGTGCAACAAAATATCATTCACCTAGTTGGTGACATGGTAACAGAGTTTTTTGTTGCACGTACATCTTCGTCGTTGAATCAACAACAGCTTATGGAAGTCATTTCACAGATGAGTTTGAAGTGTCCACAAGGAGATGCTAAGTGGTGGCACAAACTTTATTTCCGGCTTGAAGTATTTTTGCATTTCAGTAAGTCATTTCCTTCTGAAGAAGTGGCGTCTCCAGAGGATGTCATAGTTGCTGAGTCTATCTGCAAGATTTTGAGGACATTTTATCGTGTTATTGAAGTCATTTCTACCTCTAGTTCTCCAACAGCAAATATGTACTTCAATGAGATCTGGAAAGTGAGAACAGTTTTGCAAGAAGAAGCATCAAGTGAGCACTCAGAAATCATTGCGATGGTTATAGAGATGCAGGAAACATTCAATGAGTACTGGCAGAATTCGTACTTGTGGTTATGCATACCTGTTATTCTAGACCCTAGATTCAAGTTCAGTTTCATTGAGTTCCGTCTGAAACGAGCTTTTGGATTACAGTCAGCAAGCTATTTATCTGATATACGTGAAACACTCCAGGAACTCTTCAATGAATACCGCAGTTCAGTGGATCAGACGAATGGGCGTGTGCCAAAAATCGAAACTTTTGATATATATGATAGCGACTCATTTGAAGACTGGGATCAGCACCTCAATGAGCAAGCGAGCAGACAGAAATTCACGGAACTTGACAACTACCTGGAGGAAGGTTTGGTTCCAAGGAAGGATGATTTTGATATTCTGAACTGGTGGATGTGCCACGCCACAAAGTACCCGATGCTTGCAGCTATTGTGCAGGATATCCTGGCGATGCCAGCATCTGCTGTTCAATCTGAAGCAGCGTTCAAGAGCAGTGGACCAGTAATTCCAAAGCACCACAGCATGTTAAGCATCAAGACCATCGAGGCACTTGTTTGCACTCGAGGTTGGACGAGATAAAGAGGTAAGATCATACTGTACTTTGTGTAATCCTAGATTCCTAGTGTCAATATGGATTCGGAACTTCTGTTCCTTATTTCCTTACATCTTTGCCTATAAACTTGAACGTGCTGCTGACCCAGAAAACTTGCCACCCCAGATTGTGCACCCTTTCTGGAGTGAACTCAGAACAACCAGAGACGGGATGCATGTTTTGTTCATGGGATGGTCCCTACCAGTGGGTGCCGTTGGCCGAAGTTTACCATGCCGGTGATCCAGTCCCCTGCCACTGCCAGGGTTTTTGGGTGGTGAATCAGAGATTTGGTAGGTGTAGCTGACTTGGTTCCATGTGTATATACCAGCCCATGACATTTGTATGAGGGGTCTATTTGTTGCCCAAAACCGAGCTAAGCTAATGTAATGTCGCATGCATGCTTTATTGCTGAACTTTGAACCTTTCTGGAGTAGCAGTCCTAGTGGCTATACCAGTTCATTGCAATGGGCTCGCGGCTGACAGGCTGTTGTTGTGCTGTAGTTGCCACTCGTTGCTTTACAAAATCACAATGTCAGTTGCTAATCACTACTACTACAGTAATAGTAGTAATGGACCCTAGAGGAAATCTATGCTGCAGCGCTTCTGCACGTACTCAGCCAGCAGCTGGCCGTCGGGTCCCACGGCCACCTCGCAGCGGACATTGAGCGGGTGCCAGTGCCGGTTGCTCCAGAACGCGAGGCGCGCGCGGATCCTGGACCGCACCTTCACCGTCATCTCCACCCTGCCGCCGGCCTCCGCGGCGTCCCGCGCCATGTCCCCGCCGGCCGACGCCGACGCCGCCGCCACGCCCTGGAACGCGAGGGGCGACGTCGTCTTGGGCGGCTGGTACAGCGGCGCCGTTGTCAGGGGCTGGCCCTTCACCACGTCGGCGCCGCGGTACTCCACGGAGAGGTAAAACCGGTCGTAGAAGAAGGCGATGTCCCTGTTCGGGTTGCGGATGGAGAGCTGCCCCGACAGCGCCACGGTGGCGCCGGCCCCGCCTGGCGACGGGGCGATGCCGGAAGCGGAGAAGGCCGTCACGTGGAACCGCGGCCGGTGCGGGCGGACGGCGAGGTAGATGACGAAGAGGATCACGCCGGCGATGAGGAGCACCGTGAGGAACGCCGAGCACAGCAGCCTCGTGCAGTGCCTCACGTGCGCCCGCTCTGCCGGCAGCGGACGTCGGATGCGGGGGGCGACGTTGCCGGTCGACGAGGCGGCCTCCGGCGGCATTGCGGTGGTGGTGGTGCACAGGCGGCGCTAGCTGCACGCAGCTTGTTGGTCGATTTGTAGGCGTATGTACTGTATGTATAGCCTAGCCGTGAACGTGAACACTGGCATGGGATGGCATCCGAGGAGTGACCGTCGCTCAAGTTTACAGGACAGGTCGCCAGCTTGTTTGTTGCGGTTTCGATCGGTTTCTCTTTCACATGGACATGGTGGGTGATTCTTTGACGAGCACGGAGGGAATGAAAAGGTGAGGAAGCCATGCTAGGCAGGCTAGGTAGTTTTCTTGGTGTGTTGGTGGCACATATGCTACCTTTTCGGTTCTTTCTCGCGGCTGCGATTGGAGGGGCAAAGAAAGGTGGTGAAAAGGTTGGAGTGAAATATACCCCCTCTGTTTCTGTTTAGATTTTGGTGGGCGCGTGTAGTGGACTAACACAATTTTCATATCAACAAGCCCTTTTTGATCCGCGGCAGCTTTTTAAGAACAAATGAAAGCGTTGAGAATAGACACAGACCAAACTAAGTTTTAATTTTTTTAGTTTTAGCTCTTTCTCTCTCTCTCTCTCTCTCTTACAACACAAACAGCTTATAAACTGTACCAAATAGAGCCATTGTATTCCGGGCTTCCACTCTGTACGTCTTTTTCATGTTCCAAATCCATACTTTCAGCTATTTCAATCTAATCCTGCATATCTAATCAGTGTTGTGTGATTGTGTCTGGTCCGTTTTGGTAATTTTTTTTTCACCTCCACAATGCGAGTGCACGGGTGTTGATCCAAACGTCCCGGTGTTAGCTCTACCGCTGTGAAAAGTGTCAAAGTGAATAACACCGTAAGATAAACCGTGCAGAATTGCCAAAGAATTACTGCACATTTGGTAAGAACAACATACAGGTTGGAAAGTGCAACTGGGGTGAGTGCGAGGCAAGATTGAGCAGTTGACCAGCTGGATGTGGTGCGGTGACCCATGCACGTGGAGGTAGCTTAGCGTGTTCTGCTTCATCCTGGGTCGCTTCATGGATATCTACTGCACAAAGTGCACTTGATTCTCGCCAAGTGATCAGAAAACATATTTCATCCTCAAGTTTCCTACTCTTGCACGCAGCCGGCCGGTCGATCAATCGACACAGGCATAGCAATGTGACATTGACATTTATTTTTACACTGATACAGATGTTCAGTAACTAAAACACCTTACAATCTGAGTGAACAAAGCAGAAAACGCCATTATTACATCACTGAATGTCTGGATTTGAACGAACCAAGAAGTTTATTTGATGCCATGAAAATATTACAAACGAACTAATGAACATCCACATGATACATGCACACCTCTCTCTGAAACTTATAACACATGATGAAGAGAAAATACCTTTAATTTCTACACATGGTGGCATGGGAGAAATCAAATTGACCACTAATTTATCACCAATAATCTCTCACTCCTTACAAAGTAACAATCCATCATCACATCACTCTAATAACCAATCAAAGCTACGGAGAGCGCTATACTATACACATGCACATCTCTGCGTTAGTTGACGAAGGCGCAGTGCCTGCGGACCTCTCCCTGCGCGCCGGTGAGCACCTGCACGGCGCCCATCTTGACCATGGACGCGGCGAAGTCGGCGAAGAACTCGGCGGGGTAGGCGCCGGCGTCGGCCACGGCGGCCTGGCGCTGGACGTAGGCCCTGGCGAAGGCGTCGTTCATGAGCGTCTGGTCGGAGGCGAAGAGCGACCGGCCCTTGGCGACGCGCCGGTAGTAGCTCGCGTCGAAGGTGCGGAAGCTGCCGGGGTCCATCTCCACCAGCGTCGTCGTGTCGCCGGGGTTGCTGCACTTGCTCTTCAGCCGCGGCAGGTACCGCTTGTCCAGCGACGGGTCCGCCATCATCGTGCCGCTGAAGTTGTACAGCCGGTCCACGAACGACGAACAGTGCGAGGTCCCCAGAGTGTGCCCTCCTGCATGCGTGCGAAGGGAAATTAATTCATATTTGAAACAAACGTAATGCATGGTAGGAACAAGAGAGTTCAGAGTTCATATTTGTTTTTGGAATAATGAACTGGGTTGTGTTTATTTATCCCTGGATTATTCTGTGTGACGTCTTGTAACTAGACTAAGAATCCAGTCTCGTTTTTCCCAACTCGGTTGACTTCTTTCAGTAACACAAGTTGCTTAGTAGCTAAACTACAAATAGTCACCTTTATTGGGGAATGTTGCTGCCACAGATTTTTAAACAGCCATGGGCTACAAGAACGAAGAACCAGGCGAGATCCAGCAGTACCAATCATGCATCCGGGTGCCATGCATTTTTTTTTTCAACTAAAGATAATGCATCGAATTTAGCTCTTGGAGGGTTTTATATTTCACTGTTTACCTAGCAGAACAATCTGATCCTTGGCATCGAGACCCTTGGGGATGAAGAACTGTAACAGGTTCCGACCAGCATCAAAGAAGGGTGCAGGGAGGTTGTCCAGAGCATCTTGCTTCACCGATCTCCTTCCATCTCTCCGCCCGGTTGGAACATCCCAATGAGGCCCTTTGGTCTGTTGCACATCACAGGGAACAGTAAAAAAAAAAAAGAACCCAGAGGGTTAATTTAACTGCAGTCGTTCAGCACTTCAATAACTTTTAGCAGCAGAGGAGCCAACACACTGGCAACTCTCTTTTTTTTTTCAGATAAAGATGCTCAAACAGTCAAACTTAGCCACTGCCATTCTATCGCAATTACCGTTGTGATGTGAATCAGACAATTAGGGAAGTTTTCAACCATTATACTCCGTGTTTTCTTCATATCATCCTACTTGAAGAATAAAAATCAAAGGATCAAGAGCAATCCTATTACTTACGAGCACAACAACGTCCCTTGCTACCAGAGCCAAGATATCAGCACAGGACACCACTCCAGGGCAAGCCTGCTCCAGCTTCGCCTTGACACGGTCGATCGTGCCAAAGCCTCGCAAGGTGAGGTTCGGAATTGCCGCCTTCTCGGTTCGTACTCCCGGTATGCTACTATTCAGAAGAACAGAGCCATCGCAACCCTGCAGCAGAGTACAGCACAATCCTACTGAACAGCTGAAGTAGTTCGTCAGAACAAACTGAAATGCACGATCACACTTACATTCACAAAGCAATCATGGAAGTGCATCCGGAGCAGAGGCCCAGAGAGGCTTGGGACTTTGGAGATGATCTTGGTCATTTCGTCACGAACAATGGCCTCCGCATTCGGACACGTGTACTGGTAGAAGCCAACCCTCAGCCCTGATGGCATGGGTTGTTGTAGCCCTAGTCCTAATGGAATGGATGATGATAGCACCGACGAGCATTGTAGGAAGAGAGGAAAGACAAATCCGAAGAGGAGCCTGAAAACCATGCTGGGCATGATCGATGGTTGCTTTCTTGCTGAATTTTGAGGCGAACCAGAACTTTGCAGCCTGTTTTATAGTTCAGTTGCTTAGGCTGCACATAAATGATAGTAAGCCAGCCATTTTTCTTCAGTATTAGTATATAGTGGCTCCAGAAGCCCATACGCCCTTGAAGTTGCATTCTTTTCTTATGTCACCATGTCACTATGTGGCCTAGGAGTTAAAATTAGTCATGTGCCTGGGGATCAGTATTTCAGGAGCACTATGGCATGTGTTCCCGTATAGGATCTGAAACAATATGTACTTACAGTCTTGGATCAGGCGTCTGTGGAGCACATTATTACATTCGGTAGGTAATCACATGATTATCACATAGAGATTGAAGGCCGCTAGTTTACCAACAAATTATGCATAGCCGACGGTACTAGTTCTAGGGTGGAGACTCTTTGTGCCCAGTGTGGCCAGTGCACTTGTGTAATCCACACTCTCAAGAAGATGCAGAGTATGGCGTGTTGCTAAAAAGTGCCACGTCAAAGACTTGAACTCTAAGCTGCTAGATGTGATCCCGTAATCTGTATTTTCTAGTCTGATTACCACTGTATGCTTCGTCACTTGTTCAGAATAAAACTGAATTCTGCTTACAAATGGGAAAAAAAGAAACAAGTTTTATTTCCCAGTTGAAACAAGTTAATGTATTCAACATGACAGCGACCTTTTATCATAGGCACTTCTGCCTTCCAGTTCTGAACTCCAAGAGCATGCTATGTGTTTTTTAGATTATCAACCTCAAGCCAAATGACAATATATCAACAAAATGCATCGAAGAAAGATACATTGAAAAAATTATTTTTTTCCAAATAACGATGAGCAAAAGGACTTTCAACTGCATGCTAATTGTGCTTATCTCACAGAAGCAGAACAATCAAGTAAAAAGATAAGATCACTGCTACTTGATCATTAAGCTTATCAAGTTGTTGTAGTAACAAAGTTGGAATACAGAAATGCTACTTCATCATGAAGCGAAATTTAGGCCTAATCAAACGTACGTGTAATAAGTCAACAAAGATGAGAACATGGTTTATTGGTAACACTTCTTCAAGCTCGAAGAAAAAAAAAAGACCCATATACAAGAATGATGTGTAACTTAGCCACTTAGGCCCTGTCATGATTGGACAGTCTTGGTGTATTTAGTCAAACCGTACAATCTTCTGCTACTGATAAAATGACGTTTCCAACAAATGCAAGCAAACTTCTCCCATATTTCTATGTACAAATTGTTGTCGGATTATGATTGGTGAGTACGCAGCTAATTTACAGTTAAACCAAGTGAAAAAATGATAGTATTTCTGGAGGTTACTAGCACTTGGTATGCATTCAACTGTTAATTGAATAACTGAAACGTGATAGCTTTTGGTTGCAAGACTTGAAGCCTAAGCCATTATCAGATCATATACAATTCTTCAGTCGAGTAGTTGACCTATTGTAGCTTGCAATGATCACTTTACTCAACATAGCTAGGGTATATAATAAATTACTTCCATGAAAGTTTTTCATGGATAATTGTATATACCCATTATGCAATATACAACTCGTTTCTGGAAAATCACAGCCTAGTTAGCATTCAGATCCACTGCGGATTACACTTTTGGTTGTTTCCTGCATATCTAAATATTAGTACTAATTTGTACACTTTACTCAACATAGCTAGGATATATAATAAATTCCTTACATGAAAGTTTTTCATGGATAAATGTATATACCCATTATACAATATACAACTCGTTTCTGGAAAATCACAGCCTAGTTAGCATTCAGATCCACTGAGGATTACACTGTTGGTTGTTTCCTGCATATCTAATTATTAGTACTAATTTATATTTTTATTGAAAGTGGCCCAAATTTTTCTTAATATAATTTTTAGCTTTCTCAAATGGTGCTGCAAATTGCCAAAAACATAACCTCCCCATAAACTCGTTATTCATAGACCAAAGTTTAGTTTGTGTTGAACAAATATACCACCGATTGCACTCTGATTAGAAAGAAGCCTGCACTTTGATTGGAAAGAAAGCCTGCAAGTATAATGGCCCAAAGGGGGTAAAGCACCGTAATTACGATCAGATATCCACAACTGCAAACAAAGGAGACGGGAGGCAATGATCCTCATGCTGTTAGCTCTTCAGATTGAGAACCTGACCACTTGGGGCACAGTTTTTGGCTTCAGTTTGTGGAAGACAAACACCGAAAAACTCAAAAGCAGAAGCCAGTAAAAAAACATGATCAAGACAGCAATGGTAAATCATGTGACATGTCAATTAAGCATCCAAAATAAAACACAAATAAAGAGATGGAATAACCATAGTAGAACTTGATAATACTATTTCAAGTAACACAACTAAAGAGATAGAATCACCAGATATTCAACTAGAACTTGATAATATTGTTTCAACCAAAAGGCTCAAGGCCTCCACACATACTGATACTAGCACGATGACATAATAGTATACTTATTCAGCTTAACCAGAACTCGACCACACTTAACATGAGACAAACAAGCATAAGTACGCCTCTAAGCTTGTAGCAAAAGCTCACTGACCACCACGAAGGCGGAGGACAAGGTGAAGGGTGGACTCCTTCTGGATGTTGTAGTCAGCAAGGGTGCGGCCGTCATCAACCTGCTTTCCTGCGAAGATAAGACGCTGCTGGTCCGGAGGGATGCCCTCCTTGTCCTGGATCTTCGCCTT
>CM041640.1:6618308-6662962 GCA_023333625.1 Bothriochloa decipiens
CGCTGCTGGTCCGGAGGGATGCCCTCCTTGTCCTGGATCTTCGCCTTGACATTGTCAATGGTGTCAAGAGGACTCAACCTCAAGGGTGATAGTCTTGCCGGTGAGGGTCTTCACGAAGATCTGCATCTGAAATATGCACAGAGGGATATGTGATTAATATGACGAATTCAAATCATATAGAATGTGCATTGACATATGAGAGATTAGACAATATAATCTTGAAAAAAATGATTACTCCGATCCACAAAAGCTGCACCTAAACTAGTAACAACCAAATACAATAGAGTAAATCACATCTATATATGCTACATAAACAAGCCTGGGTTATCTACAAAAATAGGTAGGATGACAATTTCTGGCATTGCAGCATCCGACAGAACCAATGTATTACATATAACATGTAGAGGTACAGTATTAACAGATGAATGAACAATAAAAACATCACATCACAACTAAATAAATAATTAATTAACTAAATAATTAAACGATATTAAATCAACATACAAACAATTAGGAATCCAAAAGGACAGACCGACAATAATCCCATCACAGTTATTAATTAGGAATCCAAAAGGCCAGACCGACAATGACCCCATCACAGTAATTAGGAATACAAAGGGCAGAGAAAAATAATCACATCAGAGTAGGATTTATCAATCTCATACAAACCAAAAAGTAAACAGTTATATATATATTTACCCAGTCAAATTAAAGGCGAATCGGAATCTAGCCTAGAACTAATGAAGCATACCTATTTCTTTGCAAAAATCGGTAGAACCAGCCCACGGAATTTGAGATAATTTGATCAAATCAGATAAACTTGAACATGATTTGAGTTTTTGATTGCCTACGAAGTACAAACCCTACAAACCCACATAGATCTGACCTAACTCCACGAACCACAATCCTAACGCGGCAGCTCAAACAAGCTATGAATAAATCCGCCGATCGCACTAATCCCTGACTCGACGAAGAACTGACAATGAGATTTGAGATTTTTCACCTTGATGAAGAGAAGACGATTAGCGTCGTCTGATGAGGTATTTCGTCGGTATTAGATGGTGATGGCGATCGATGTGAGGAACCCGTGTGCGGGGCTCGCGTTTTATAGCCCCGGTAAGGCGGTGCCGAGAGATATTAACCGCTGCGGCTCGCGGGAGCCCCGTAGCGGCCCATCTGAAAAGCTCGTCGCTTAATCTCTCAGAATCGGCATGTTTGGGCTGAAAAGACTGAAGCTGGGCGATATTATTAGGCCAAGAGCTAAGGTTCCTGGCCCAACTGAGGCCCAGGCATTGCATCGAGAGAGCGAGACGCCGTCCACGCCGCGCCTCCACCTTTCCCGCACGGCGGCTCCGCCTGCGGCCGCGCTGTCGCCCAATCATCTCTGCGCACCCGGCCCCGGCGTCGCCGCCTCTCCCACGGGGCAGCTCGCGTCCCGTCGGTCCACGGCACTCCACACCCTCTCTCCAGGCGCTGCGTCTCGCTGCGCTCAGGCGGCGGGACTTCGACGGCTGCTCTCCGGCGCCGACGAGGGGACGCCTCCTGTTTCGGTATCGGCGAGCGGGAGGCGCTGGTAGTAGAGTCGTGGCCTTGAAGAGGCGCCGTCTTCAGGTGGCATCAAGCGAGTGGCCTCGGCTAGGGGCCGGGCTCGGTTCGCCAGATCGACCTCCCCGACTAGAAAGTTTGTTCTGATCCGATCCAGTATGATTTCTTAGTTTTAATCAATTGTTAAACGGGGAAATTTCGATCGCATTGTTTGCTGGTGACCCGCTGATTCGAATTCTGAACTTGTAGGCTTGTTGTATATGTGCTATAATGGCATCTCTGGGGCGAAGAGCCGGGAGCTACATCTGCTCGGAGCTGTGTGGCACAGCTCTGAACCAGAGGCGCTACTCCACTTCGAGGGTGGATTGGAAGCAGCTGCGGCCAATGATTCTTAAGAGGATTAAGAACCGGTCAAAGGATTACCCAATCAAGCGGATGATCCCGGTCGCGGAGCAGGTGGTCAGGGCTAGGGAGATTGTCAATGAGGGCGTCTCCAGATTGCTCAAAGTTGTTCCTGTTCAGTCATGCAAGTAAGGAAAATAAATGTGAAATTAGTCTGTTCTTGTCTTAATAACTGAAAACGATAAATAAATGTGAAATTAGTAATTGACTAATTTCACAATCTTGTCTTAATAACTGAAAACGATAAATGTGGAAACCCAGTCTTGCATAAAGTTCTCTTTATTGATGATTTGCTGGAATTGCTTAAAAAAAAACTATATAGCATCTTGAATTAGGCAAGTATCAAAAAGGATTGAAGAAACAGAGAAATATGTAGGAATACTAGAATGGTAGAATGCATAGGTTAGTGCTTTTCTTGTGTATCTTCATCATTTTAGGTTTTTATTAATACAACCTTCTTGTGATGCCAAATTAACCATTCTCTGTGATATTTATGCCTGATTACAGTTGATTCTTGTGTAATATTTCTGCATTTTATTAGTCTGTTTGACACCTTCTGCATTGATTTGCACTGAAGGTTTTGTCCTGAAGTTCACATTGGAGCCATGGGCCATCAGATGAAAACATGCTATGGTTTCAAGCGTATGATCAAGGACCGACCACATGAATGGGGTCCGGGCAACTTGAATGACATCCTTATCCCTGTTCAGGCTTTCCACCAGAAAAACATGTTTGAGACTGAGATAAAGCATAACCAACGGTTCGACTTCACTCGTGTCCCAGCTGTACTTGAGCTCTGCCTTCATGCAGGTGCAGCCATACCTGATGAGATTCTATACAAAAGTGAACAAATATCTACCACTCTCGAAACCAACAATCAGCAACCTGCTCCAATCTTGCCAGATGAACTCAGATATATCGGTCAGAGAACACTGGATGCTTGGGAAAGCCTGAGATTAGGTGTCACAAAACTCCTCTTGGTGTACCCATCCAAAGTTTGTAAGCATTGCTCTGAAGTGCATATCGGGCAATCAGGGCACAAGGCCAGAATGTGTGGAGTATTCAAGTTTGAGGGCTGGAAAGGGATGCACAAGTGGGACAAGGCTGGAGTGGACGACCTAGTTCCTCAGAAGATTGTGTGGCATCGGCGCCCTCATGACCCACAGGTCCTTGTGGACGGTGGCAGGGATCATTATGGCCATGCGCCTGCTGTCATTGAGCTCTGCATGCAAGTGGGTGCAATAGTGCCCCCGAAATACCATTGCATGATGAAGACACACGGCTTAGCACCACCTGTTCGATGAGACCAACCATATGTCATAAAGTTGATTGGCTGCTTACAGGAACTGTATAGATCAGACACCAAAATAATTTTATTTATGAATGTAATGTCTAGGGTGCAAGAGACTGTTCTGGAAGAAGCCATCAGTTAACCGTTGTGGCTAGCCCAGGGCTAGCTGAGGAGATGTGATATTTTGAAGATTATTATTGTTATCAGAATCCAGAAGGTGAGACTAATAAAAAGGAAAGATTTCAGATGGTCAGTACCAGACACAACAATTACTTTGAAGGCTCTCAGACAATATTACAACAGCAACAACATAGCCTTTTGTCCCAAGCAAGTTGGGGTAGGTTAGAGATGAAACCCAAAAGAGGCATGAAAACAAAGAATACATAAATGGTACAAGAAAAAGATTACGGTTCAGGCACGTTAATTGCTAGTCTCCAAGCGCTCCTATCCAAAGCTAAATCCTTAGGGATATTCCACTCCTTAAGGTCTCTCTTAACCGACTCGTCCCAAGTCAGTTTAGGTCGACCTCTACCTCTCTTTACATTATTGACCCGCTTTAGAACCCCACTACGCACCGGTGCCTCAGGAGGCCTCTGTTGGACATGGCCAAACCATCTCAACCGGTGGTGGATCAATTTTTCCTCAATTGGTGCTACCCCAACCCTATCCCGAATATCGTCGTTCCAGACTCTATCCCTCCTTGTGTGCCCACAACACCATCGTAACATACGCATCTCTGCTACACTCAATTGCTAGATATGTCGCCTTTTCGTAGGCCAACATTCAGCACCGTATAACATCGCCGGACGAATCGCTGTCCTATAAAACTTACCTTTTAACTTCTGAGGCACCCTTCTGTTACAGAGGACGCCTGAAGCTTGACGCCATTTCAACCAATCGGCTGAAATTCTATGCCTAACATCTTCATCAATGTCACCATCCTTTTATAGCATCGATCCTAAAACCGAAAAGAATCCTTCTTGGCCACCACTTGCCCATCGAGGCTAACGTCTCCCTCATTCCTAGTCGCGCTGAAATCACATCTCATGTACTCGGTCTTGGTCCTACTAAGTCTAAACCCTTTCGACTCTAACGTGTGCCTCCATAGTTCTAACTTCCTATTAACCCATGCCCTAGTCTCATCCACTAGCACCACATCATCAGCAAAGAGCATACACCAAGGGATATCACCTTGTATGTCCCTTGTGACCTCATCCATCACCAAAGCAAATAAATAAGGGCTCAATGCCGACCCTTGATGTAGTCCTATTTTAATTGGAAAGTCACTGGTGTCGCCATCACATGTTCGGACACACGTCACCACATCCCTGTACATATCCTTAATGAGGGTGATGTACTTTGTTGGGACTTTGTGCTTTTCCAAGGCCCACCACATGACATTTCTCGGTACTTTGTCATATGCCTTCTCGAGGTCAATAAAGACCATGTGCAAGTCCTTCTTCTGCTCCCTATACCTCTCCATCAACTGTCGTAATAAGAAAATTGCCTCCATGGTCGACCTATCAGGCATAAACCCAAATTGGTTTTGGGTCACACTTGTCACTCTTCTTAGGCGATGCTCGATAACCCTCTCCCAGAGCTTCATCGTATGGCTCATCAGCTTAATCCCACGATAATTAGTACAACTTTGAACATCTCCCTTGTTCTTGAAGATCGGTACTAATATACTTCTCCTCCATTCTTTAGGCATCTTGTTTGACCGAAAAATGAGGTTAAAAAGCTTAGTTAACCATACTATTGCTCTTGCACCTAGGCATCTCCACATATCAATGGGGATACCGTCAGGGCCCATCGCTTTACCTCCCTTCATCCTCTTCAAAGCCTCCCCGATCTCTGCCTCCTGAAATCTCCTCACGAAACGTCTGTTGGTATCGTCAAATGAGTCATCCAACTCCAAGGTAGGACCTTCATTCTCCCCATTAAACAACTTGTCAAAGTACTCTCTCCACCTGTCCTTGATCTCCTCATCCCTCACCAAAAGTTGATCCGTCCCATCCTTGATGCATTTGATTTGGTTGATGTCCCTCGTCTTCCTCTCGCGGATCCTAGCCATCCTATAAATGTCCTTCTCCCCTTTCTTTGTGTCTAGTCGCTAATAAAGGTCATCATACGCCTGACCTTTTTCTACACTCACCGCTCGTTTTGCAGCCCTCTTCGCTATTTTATAGCCCTCAATGTTGGCTGCACTCTTGTCATGATGGAGGCGCTTGAACCACTCCTTCTTCTCCCTAATAGCCCTTTGCACCTCGGCATTCCACCACCAGGTGTCTTTCGCTTCCCGTTTGCCTCCCCTACTCACTCCAAACACATCCGAAGCCACCTTCCGAACACATGTTGCCATCTTTAGCCACATGTCATCTGCATCTTCTCCTTCTTCTCACGGCCCCTCATCTAGCATCCTCTCCTTAAATGTTTGCGCTGCTTCCCCCCTAAGCTTCCACCATTTTGTTCTCGCAATCTTGGCCCGATTGTCCCGATGGACACGTACCCAAAAGCGAAAATCTGCCACCACAAGCTTGTGTTGAGGGACAACACACTCCCCAGGTAACACCTTACAATCTATGCAAGCACGTCTATCCCCCCTCCTTGCAAGGATAAAGTCGATCTGACTCAGGTGTTGTCCGCTACGAAAGGTCACTAGATGGGATTCCCTCTTCTTAAAGACGGTGTTCGCTATCAACAAATCATAGGCCAACACGAAGTTCAAAACATCCTCCCCCTCTTGATTCCTACTACCATACCCGAAACCCCCATGCACCCGCTCGAAACCTACATTAGTCGCACCCACATGGCCGTTGAGGTCTCCTCCTATGAAGAGTTTCTCGCTGATAGGCACAGTACTAACCATGCTATCGAGATCTTCCCAAAACTGTCTCTTGGTGCTCTCGCAAAGACCTACCTGTGGGGCATAGGCACTGATCACATTCAGAGCCAAATCTCCAACTACCAGACGGACTAGGATAATCCGGTCGCCTTGTCTCCGCACCTCAACTACTCCATCCTTAAGGCTCCTATCGATCAAGATGCCTATACCATTCCTACCCGATGTTGTCCCCGTGTACCAAAGTTTGTAGCCAGTATCCTCCACCTCCTTCGTCTTCTGGCCCTTCCATTTAGTCTCCTGAACACATAGAATATTTACACGCCTCCTAATTGCTGTATCGATTAGCTCTCTTAACTTAACCGTTAAGGACCCTACATTCCAGCTACCTAGACGAATCCTAGTTGGCTCGGCTAGCTTCCTTACCCTTCGCACCCGTCGAGGGAAGTGCGAAGACCCTTGCTCATTTTTCACTACACCCGGGCGCAGATGTAGCACGTCACAAAGGTTGCGACGACCCGACCCTTGCTCATTTATCATCGTACCCGGATCACGATACGACGCGCCACTAAGGGGATGATGACCCGGCCCTTGCACATTTGACACTACACCCGGGTTCCGATGTAGCGGTCGCTAAGAGGGTTACGCCCCAACGAATCTCTTGTGGGTTTCATATCCATGAGAGTGGCTGATTTTGAAATGTTGGCTAGCCGCACCTAACACACCCTCCTTCTTTATTCGGGCTTGGGACCGGCTATGTTGAAATGACTCAAGAAAGTCTTCCAATCAACATAGACGAAGTTACTCAGACAATATTACAATAGGGAAAATTTTGCATTGTAAAATATTAGAAAAAATTACTTCATTGCCCTTCATTTCTTCAGACAAATTTCTCCGAAAGGAGGTAGAGTTCTATGAGTAGCTTACAATCTGCTCTTCAGTGACTCAGCTCTGCAACAGTAATTGCAATGTTGCCGTTGTTTTGTGTAATCTTCATTTTAGGATTACATACCTTAATAGTAGTGTCACCTCATTATCATACCTTAGTTTTTCCCTGCACTTAACCTTACGTGCAAGTTTGTTATGTGCAAGCCATGTAAACATATAATAGAGATTGACATATTCTGTATTGTATGTACTATACATACTATTCTTAGAGACGTAACTTTGTACACAGGTTTGTACTTGCGTTCTTTTTTTTCATGTGCTGCATACTGATGATTGAGTCACATTGGCTGACATCTGTTGTCCAAAGCTAAATGGTTCAGATCTGTATTCAAAATGTGCTTCTGCTCTGGACCAGTTCTGGTCGAGAGGAGAACCGAGCTTGGCTCGGGTGGCTAGCGCAGCCAGGTGTGCTCGCTGCCGGCGTGGGTTCGATTCCCAGAATCGAACTCTCGTCTCTCACCGGGTTTTATTCTCGATTTTGATCTGCAGTCTCTCTCGCGTGTAGACATGTGTCGTCTACGGAGCCTTGATAGTTCCGATGACCTCAAGAAAGACGTGATCTTCTGTGTAACACCCTAAAATTTACATGGTTTTAAAATAGCCAAAATGATTTAATTATGCATTCGAGTGAAGCATTAAAACATAGAAAATAATAATTTTATAAAAGTAAAATCAAATATAGGTCAAGAAGCATGTTTGTGCATTCATGCTGATGCATAATTTATTTTGAGATGTTTGGATCTTGTTGAATTTGAATTAGAATTCAAAATCCTTTTGAAAAAGTGTCTGAAAAGTAGTTCAAATAAAAGGAAAAGCTTTTCTTTACCCTCCTCTCTCCTTTCCTCCTTTTGGCCCGGCCGGCCGAGCAGCCCAACCGGCGGCCCGCTCCTTCCCCGCTGCTCCCTCTCTGCCTTTCCCCGCAACCGGCTCGAAGGCCTGCCTCCGTCCGCAGCCCGCCTCGCCTCCCGGACTAGCAAGCAACAGCAGCAGCAGCCCACGCGCGCTTCTCCTTCTTAGGCCGCCAGGCCGGCCCACCCAGTCACGCCGCGCGTGCCACGCGTCGCTTCCTCTCTCCGTCCGGCTAACAGGTGGGCTCCACCCCGTCGTCTCCTACCTCCGCTCGTAGCCGCGTCGGACTCCACCGCCCGAGTCCGCCTCGGCCACACCTCGCTCCGTCGTGCTTCTCAAGTCACCCAGGCTTTAAATACTGAGCCCGAGCGCCGCCTTGGACCTCACCCCGAACCCTAGCATCGCCACGCCCGAGCTCCAGCACCGCCGCCAACCCTAACTCGCCGCCGCCGCCGAGCTTTGGAATTTGCCGTCATCGTCACGTCTCCGCCGTCGTAAGAAGGCATCCGAGTTCCCCCTCGACCCCGTGAACACATTGGTGCTATCAATTTCGATATATCAAGCTTACCCGGTGCTAATTGCCCGTGCACAGATCACCGTCGTCCGCCGTCGTCCGCCATTAGCTCGCCGCCGACCACCTCAAGCTTCATTTTCTACCCTGGTGTAGTGGTCCGTAGCGCTCGGCTTGTGAGCGCCGGCGAGCTCGTCCCCGCCGTCGCCGGTCACCGGCCATCATTAGCCTACTCGGGTCATCATCTTCGAATTAGGCGAGGTCGCACGGAGCTCCTGTGTCGTTTGGTCCAGGTTTTAGGTCTAGCCGAGGTCCGTAGGTCTAGATTCGTTTACGCCGGCGAGGTTCCCTCGTCGCCGGCAATGTCGGCCGCCGCGCCTGTCGTCGTCTCCGGCGAGGTCAGTTTCCCAATCTAATCTGAGCCGTTAAACACAGATCGAACGGCCCACAGTGGCCCATACCCCTTCGCGTGGCACTTTTACAGAAATCCCCTCAGGTTTCTGCCTAATTCGTTAAGAGCCCTTTGCTAGATTCGCAGAGTACGTTTTCTTCACTGGAAAATTATTTTTTCTTTTTCAGTTTCAAAATACGTTTTCATCTATTTACAGTTTTGTCACTATCTTCAAATGCTTATAACTTCTCTGTTTTGGCTCCGATTTGATCCGTTCAAGTTGCGTTGGGTTCGTAATTTCATGATCTACGTGTTAGCAGCATTATTCAATTTATTTTCATATTTTGAAAATTGAGTTTTATTTTAAACTAATTATTTTACGATAGAAAATCTTATAAAATCCATAACTTTCTCGCTATAGCTCCGATTTCAGTGATCGTTACGTCTGTGTGATTGTAGCAATGAGTAGGATAGTTTTATCAACTCTTTTCAATTTATTTTTTGACATGGTGTATTGTTCTAATTTAAGTCTATTGTTTGCTCGTGTATGATTGCTCGATGCTTGTGTGTTGCTGATTGTTGATCGGATCTAGAGAGTGAGCCGTTCGTTGGAGACCAAGAGTTCTTCGACAAACAGGACTAGCAGGTTCATCAGGAAAGCTTTGATCAAGGCAAGTATAGTTGGGACCATCCTTGTTACCTATTCACTACACACTAAAATCATATGCATGTGTCTTTTGCTACCCTATTAGGATTACCTAGCTTTGAACACCTGTTTACCTTGATAACTAGGGTGTTGCATATGGGTAGTTTATACTAGTACTTTATAACCATGATCTTGTAACTTGATTAATGACTATGCCACTAATGAAAATATGGTTTTCAATAAGATCCAAACTGTAAGTGATCATCCGGGATATAACGTACAGCTATGGAGGCTATATGGCTTTGGCTCTAGTTGTTTATAGGACCTTTTCTAGCGAGTTAGAGGATCTGCGAGTTGGGTATAGGACAGCTTCTCCAGTATGTGTATAACTAGGATGTGCCATATTGGGAGGAGGGTTTTCCTACATCCGATGACCCTGCGGCCCTACCTTGTTAGACGAACCTATGAGTGGATTTATATGGTTTTTAGTGTTTTGGAAGTCATGACCTTGGACATTTGAAAATCATAACCCGTAGTGAAAGTGTACACCTCTACGCAGAGTTAAACCGATATATCGTCCGTGCCCATGGTTAGGGCGGCCAAGGGATTCTTATGGAATAATTGGATCATCAACTCAAATTATGCTACATGTTAATGTTGTTTTTATCATATTCTTAATCATGTTTATCTGATCATGTGGTTATGGGTTTACTACTACCTTGATGCTAATTGCTAAAACATGACATACCCTAAAAGCTACTTGTAGTTAAACCGTATCAATTTTCATTGAGCCTCATGAACCCCTGCTATGCTTGCTAAGTACGTATGTACTTACACTTATTTTATTTCATTACTTAGAAAATCCCGGATGGGTAACAAATCAAGATTGGATCGAGAGTTATCGACACGACTACTAGCTTGTGTCAACCAGTTGACTTGTCCCTGTGATGGAGCCATCATCTGGAGTTATCTTAGTTATGTCTTATTTTTGTTAAAGACAAGGTCTTGCTATCCGTGCACTATGTAATAAACTCTGATTTGATACTATTTATAATTTACTATTTATAATTTGTCAACTTATGTGTGCGACATCCTGGAGCGCATATAAGGCTTTTATATATCTTATTTTAGTCCTTTAAAATGAGATATGACATTCTGATCTGTGTGTAGTTGTAGGTCTAGTTTGTACATGTTGTGTGTGGTGTGCGTGTGTAGTGTGTGCGTGTGAGTTATGTATGAACGGATAATACAGTTGTACTCAGATGAGAGTCTTAAAAAAGTTATGGTCGAGCGCAGCATCAAGGGAGCTCTTGTTAATGGTTTTTTTTTCAATTTGAATCATTTCACTGGATTAAACCAGTCTAAATTTGTGCTAAGATTGAAAGTGAATGATTTTATAGTTGAGAGCTGAAAAGTTAAAACAAAGTTTGGTAGTTTAGGACTACAAAATGAAAACTCTCTCTCTCATTTTTCCTATGACAACTTTTGATAGTGAGATGGGCAGAAGTATTTACAAAAAAAGACAACTCTGTTGAGTGAGGCTGCTTTCTTTAGAACTCTTCTGATTATTAGTTATTTCAAATTATCTTAGATATGAAAGTGTAATATATTTGGCTGCTACTGTAACCATGGGCACCTTATAGGTAGATGATTCCTAGAAGTATTTATGCAAAACTTTTAAAACAAGTATTTTGCACAACCAGGTCAATCTATTAAACATCGTTTGGAAATTTATCATAAAAATAAATTCCATAACCATAGAATTTAAAAATAAATATTTGGGTCTATCTCTCGTTGCCTTGCACAAACTCGCAAACCCCAAATCTAAATCTCCCACAGATGGCATCGATGTCGGTGCAACGTCTCTCCACCAGAGGCCCGGCGGCGCATACCTTCCTCCCTGACGAGATCTGGGAGGAGGTCTTCTTGCGCCTCGATGTCGCGGCCGACCTCGCCCATGCCTCCGCTGCCTGCTCCTCCTTCAGCTGCATCGTCTCTGATCCATGTTTCCTCCGTCGCCTCTGGTCCCTCCGTCCTCCTGCGGTCCTCAGGTTCATCAGTTCCAACAGATCCCACCGATTCCTCCCCGTCGGGCCACCCCACCGCTTCGTCCCAGAAGCTCGCGCGCTCGAGCTAGTCGTCGACTTCACCTTCTCCTTCCTCCCCAACCCCAGCATGTGGCGCTCTCGCCACGCCCGCGATGGCCGCGTCCTCCTCTCCCAGCCCATCTCCACCAAAACCCAATTTGAGGATTTCATAGTCTGCGACCCCTGCATCACCGGTACATCAAGATTCCCCGCATACTCGACGACCTAATGGCCTCTGCTGCAGACAATGGTATAGCACGGTTACCCGTTCTGGCTCCAGCGGGCGAGAATGACGAGGAGGAATCATTCAGAGTTATCTGCACTGTGCAGCACAAAGGCAAAGGCAAGGTCATGGTTTTGGTCTTCTCTTCCTGCGACCAGACGTGGCGAGGCATTATTAGCACGATTTGTTTGCCTAATGGATTTATTGTATGGAAGCCCTACTATGCACACGGCTTCTTGTACTGGATGTTCTATCGTACGAGCTATGCACTAATGCTTGATACAAGTGAGATGAAATTCTCCATCATTGACCTCCCGTCCCACAATGTTGATTCACTCTATGCCATTGTCGGGGCAGAGGAAGGCAGACTCAGGCTCTTAACTTTTGGTGATGGCACAATTGACCTGTATTGGAAGAATGGGCAAAGCAATGGTGTTGGCGCACAAGAGTGGTAGTATGACAAACTGATTTAGTTGCCCAAAGACTCTGGGATCAACTATACTAATTGGGCCATTGTGGGCACAGTAGGGAATTACTTGGCTCTAAAAGGGTTGCGGACACATGATTTTTCATATCATGGTGTAGCATCTTTGTTGGTGTGATGAGCGATTATCAACATATCTAACACTTATGGTTGGTGGTTGGTTTGGTGGTTCTACGGATCCCCTGGCATAGGGTTATGTGTCGAAACATGTCTCTTGGCTAGTGATGTGCAGGTGTGGAGTCCGGAGGCGGTGGCGACGGTCGGGAGAAGGTCAAGTAGGGCGTGCCGTGCTGATGGACCGGGTGCGGTGAAGGGCGGACGCGAGGCTTGGACCGACGAACCAGACGGCCGGGTGGCCAGCCGCGGTGACTGACACTTGGGACATCGACAAGCGTAAGTGTACATGGAGGGGGACGCGTACACAGTATGCTACTCGCGAGGAGGTGTGGTGGTTTGTCCTCAAAACCATCAGCGGGGATGCGTACGAGGTACGATACTCACGGACGGTTTGGTGGTTTGTCCTCAAAACCATCGGCGACGATACTCGCAGACAGTTTGGTGGTTTGTCCTCAAACCCTAAATCTGAATCTCCCACAGATGGCATCGATGTCGGCGCAACGTCTCTCCACTAGAGACTATGAGACTCTCACCGTGGATGAGCTATTTAGCAAGCTCAAGTCCACCGAGATCGACCTCCATACGTAGGCGAGGATCAAGAATTCGTCTGCTCCTACCATGGCTTTGGTGTCAGGTAACTCAAGTTCAAGTTCTTCTTTGGCTAACCCATCACAGTTGTCTTTTGCCTTGTCCTCTCTTGTGTCTACAACAGAGGAGCAGATGGAGGCTTTTGTGGATGATGAACATTACGTCCAGGCAAATCGCCAGAAACGAGTTCTGCTACAAACTCTAGAATTTGGCTCCAACACATATCAGAGCCAGAAGCCATCATACATGCTCCATAGGATGCTAAACAATCAGCTACCTTATTACAAAGTCTATTACATTTAACAACATTACAACACAAAAACTCTATTTGCATGAGATCCTGAATCTTATGCACTAAACATCCCATAATGCTCCTATCAATTCTTGTTGAGGCAAGAGCTGAAGCTAGCACAGAGGCATCCAACTCTAAGATAATATGTGTCATCCCAAGTTGAGTAGCATATTGAATTGCCTTGAGTGCTGCAATTGTTTCTGTTTGCAAGCAGATGATGCCCGAGTGATATTACCAGCCCCTGCAAGCATACATCTCCATTTGTATCCCTTATCACAAAGCCCCATCCTCTAGATCTGGTACGAAGATTATAAGCTCCATCAATGTTAATCTTGTAAAAACCATCAAGAGGAGGTTTCCATGAGTATCTGACCATAGGGTGAGTCTTATTTCCCGTGGCATTCAATTTTTCAAATTCCATCAAGAAAAAGGTGACTGAACTCTGTATTTCATCCTCACTCTGCATCATCCCTCCATCATTAACTTTGTTTCTTGCTGACCACCATCTCCATAATAACACAATGACATTTAGTTGTATGGTCTTGTCCAAATCCTATAATTTCTTTATAGTTTCCTTCCATGACTGACATTTCATTAACTCTACTCTAACATCCTCTAAATTCATGAGGCGCCAACATTTCTTCACATACTTACATTTGAAAAATAGGTGCCCACAATCCTCATCTAGTATTTTGCACATTGGGCATATTGTGTCAAGTAGCACCCCACTTCTTGCCACATTTCTCTTTACTGGTAGGCTGTTATGTGCTAGTCTCCACATGAACATCTTGATTTTATTAGGAACTTTAAGCTGCCATATTTGAAGCCAATTAAAATGACCATCTTTATCCATTTCATTATTTGATGAAGATGCATCATCACCTTTGTCTGCATCTCTAATTGTCACCGCAAGTTTATACGCTGACTTTACTAAAAATAACCCTTTAGCATCAAAATGCCATGCTGGCCAATCCTCCATATGCTCATCAATTGGAATCTGTAATATTTCTTCCACATCTTCCGGCCAGAAGGAATCATTAACAAGTTGCTCATCCCATTCACCTGTCACTGGGTTAATAAGTTCATTCACTTTATTTAATAAAGAAGCTCCCCGTGGTGTGATTGGTTTCCTTGTAATACCCTTTGGCAGCCATGGGTCCTCCCAAATTCTCACATTTTCACCATTACCAATTCGCCAAATAGTCCCCTCTTTCAGCAAAGCAGCTCCTCACTACAAGAAATCCTATTTTTTATGACAAAATCCCTCGTGACGGGGTCAGTTTTTGTCATATAATATACCATAATATGACACTAAATTTAGTATCGTCATAAATTCATTTTAGCCAGAATCTTTTGTGACGACATGATAGATTGTGTCACATAAAGGTACCAAGTGTCGTCACAAATTGTCTAGCGTGGGAGACGACTGATAACTGGATTTTTGTGACGCTAAGTTCGGGGATTACATGACATTTGTGCGGCGTCACGTTATGTTATTTCAAAAAACTACCGGACCCTATACAATAAAGCCAATTTCCAGCAAACTTTTATCATTATACATATTTTTTATAGCAAGATCATACCAAAACTACACTAACATAACTCGAATCATAGTTTTAGGACATACCATGAATTAGTTATGCATTTTACAATATATACGACATTTAAAAAATTAAATAGAATTGTATATCAAAAAGAAAGAAGATAGAAAAAAAGTGTGGGATGTAGGGATCGTACCCGCCACCTTTGACACCACAGTGAGCGAGCATACCACTAGGGTAAGGAATCTTTTCTGCTAATTTTTGGATTATCTAATCAAATTAAGACATTTATTCATGAATTTACCAAAAAGAAAAAAATAGCAAAACCAAATAAGTGTGGCATGTAGTGATCAAACTTGTAACCTTCGACACAGTAGGGAGCGAACAAACCACTGGGGTAAGCAAACTTCTCTGTTATTTTTGGATTATTTGACCAATTTAACATATTTTTCTAATTTTAGGAAAAGAAAGAACAAGCAACCCAACAGCCCATCTAAGCCATATTGAGCCCAGCTCTCTGTCTCCTCCGCCTTGGCCTATTTGGCCCATTCCGCCGCGCGGCTCTTGTGGCCGTCTGATATGAACGGACGGCTCACGTCACTCCTTCAGCCGGTCAAAATCAATGTCCCTAGGCTTCCCGAACCCTAGCTGCTTTCTCCATCTCTCTCCCGACATCTCCACTTCCCCCTTCCACACGTAGCGGCGGCGGCGGCGGCGGCGGCGCCTGGCATGCGCACGTCAGGAGGGTTGAGTGGAGGCTACTGGCGGAGGCAGCTTCGAGCGGAGCGACCAGTGGCTGCGGCACTTGCGCCCTTCGGCGGCAGCAGCGCGGAGGCAACTGGCGGCGACTGCTACATTGAGTGGTGCGACCCAACGACGGCGGCGGTGGCGCCTTTGGACGGAGATCCCTGTTCACACGACGATATCCACCGGCGTTGGCCCCCACCTCTGTCAACGAGATCCACCGCCGGCGCCCCCCCTCCCCATGTGGAAGGCTCGGTGCCCCTGCAGTGTGCCATCATCGATCTCTCTCTCCCGAGTCCCAACTGCAAGCTTCCTGGTATGACTTGAACTCCGCTGCGCTCCCCTCCCCTATTCAACCTCCCTGCCCCGCAGCTCCACCCATCTGTTAAGTGCGAGGTGGGCGATTAAATTAGTTTTACTAGCCATTCATTAATGGGCCCAAATTTACATTCCGAACAGGAGCCCCCAATTTCTAGAGACGGCAGCAGAAGGCATCAGGCATTACGTGTTTGCATGATGAGAAATCAATAGGATCGACATATAAGCTGTGCCATAGGAAAACTGATACCTCACAACCAATATGATATGATGGATCCTTCTCTGGACTTTTAATTAATCAGTCTACACAGTTCAGAGCTCAAGTGTCTACATTGTTGATGTCGGCTCTAGGAAAGTAGTTATGCTAAATCCCTCAGTAGCCTACTATGGAGTTCTCAAGACAGTAAATGGGCGTTAGATAGTTACTTATATATTGTTTTCCTGCCAAATCTTACGTGGTTAATATAAAGTTAGATCCTTGTCAGTCAATTGATGACTAAATACATGGTTAATATAAAGAAAAATCTTACTGGGGTGCACATTTCTAAGCCACTTGGTGGTGGCTGGCACTGGATTAGAGATTAGAGAGGACTGAATACTGAATGCAGACTGCACTCTCAATTACTACAGAGTGAACTTTCTGTGCATGATGAAAAGGCAAAAGTATGTTTTTCTGTTGGCGTGCTTATTTTTAAGAATGTCTTCAGTGACTTACTACATGTATTTGTCTTCAGTTAATTGATGACTGAATACATTTTTAAGAATGTATAAGATGGTTACTTATTTGCCGGCCGGCTAGGGATGAAATTAATTATGTAGTTAACTGTAGACACTCAAGATTTCTTTTAGTTACTAGCATTTCATTATGTGTCGTCAGACTGGTGGTGAATCTCAAAAGTCTTCTTTCTTGAATTGTTATTACCAATGTGTTCCTTTTGTTTTCCTAACAGAGAATCTTCTATTTGCCCATTGGCCGATCGCAGGTGTTCTGACTTTATTAGGAAGCACATAAATTCAGGCATTCTATTATTAACTGGGAATTAAGTTTGTGGAATTGCTATTTCTAAAGGTTAGTTTCAATAACTGGGAACCTTCAGGTTATGTACCTTGCATGATGGTAAAAAAAGCATTTTGTCCTACCTATGTAATCTTCTCTGGCTCAGTTTTTAGTAAAGGCACAATTCATTTACAGTGCGAATGCTAGACATCTTTTGGTTGGTTTAACTTGCCTATTAAGAAATTAGTAAAATTATTTGAGAAATAAATAGATGTGTAGCATAACAACGTGTGTAGGATATGGCCATTTACAGGCACTATGGCTATTTATCTTGCTCGTATAGTGGCATCTGGCATTCATGTGGACACTGAAGCTAGCAGTTTTTGTTTTTGTTCAGACTTGGAACTGTTGGATTGTGGTAAATGAAGGTAGCCAAATTAAAACAAAACAAAATATATTTTAGCTTCCTTAAGGGTGGCTATGGATAAAGTCTGCAATGCATCATGGTTTCAGGAATGTGCTAGATTGTAGACAAGTCCGTAGAGGGCAGCACCAAAAGCACTTCCATTTAGCCGCTCTTGACATTATATGAGAATCTATGTTGTTCAGACTAGTAGTGAAGAACTGAAAGTTCAGTGAGTCTGCACTTCCACAGAAACAAAGTGATACCTGCTTAGTCATTTGCACCCTTTGATCTGATTACATTTTTGGGACCTGATCTCATCCTTGGAAGATGATGCTTTTGCTAGACAGGGGAACATGGTGTTGCATCGTACGTTATATCTTAAACAAATGTAAGACTTGTGGTTTCTATGTTCGGAACTAATGCATGCATCTCTATGTTCCTGTTCTGTTACACTAGCCTGTTAGTTGATCTCAATTCTAATTGCTATTTGTCAATACTGCAGTGTAAACATGGGCACCCTCCCAGCCCTTGGCCGCCGGTGCTAGTTGAAATCTTATATGTTGAATGTATCTTATTCTAGATTGATATCAGAGCATGTAGCTGTTATCATCTCTGCTACATCCAGTGGAATCACCTGGTTGCCTTGTGTAATCGGTGAGTACTTATGTTCTCTGCTACCTGTTAATGAATGATGATGTTCCATGATTTTTTGATATATTGCCTATAGCTACATTGCATTAGACCAAAACACTGCAGTTTAACAAGGAAACCAAAATCGGGTGTTAATTTTGCCTGCACCTAGGGGATAGTTTCTGATGACTGCCCTCTAAATAGCAGTTTTCTACCTGAGATTTCAAATCCCTCCATTTATTGCTTCATTGTGAAGAATAGTAGCTATTCTGGTATTCTCTTGTGTGTTGAGCTTAAAAGGGCAGGAGCAACTTGTTACAATTGCAAGTTCTGTAAACTATTATTCTATCCATCTCAGTTGGAAACAAGTATTAAACAAAGTAGTTCAGTGGTATGTAGGCCTATTTTCATTGTCTCATTTCTTCTACAAGTTGTATGTTGGTGGGTACTGTAATACCCAATTGAACAATACTTTGTGATATTTGTCTTAGGTACATATGTGTATATACCTTTTGTATATATTTGAAATAAAGATAACTTGTTGTTAGTCCTATTTAAGTTTATTGCCAACTACTTATTTTCACTTGTGTTATTTTATTCAATTGAAAGGTGCAGTAGGCATGGAGGAAAGTGAGGGACATGGGAGCTACATATTCCTGCAAGGTGAACATTATTCTCCTTTGTGGTGAGGGACATAGGAGCTAATGTATTGCTAGGACTGCAAACTCTGTCTTGTCAGCAACTATATAAACTTATTTGCAAATGTATAGCACAAACTTGTGTGATGTATTTGAATCTTTGCACTATGTAATGTATCATATGATCTAGGTTGTATGTGAATGATGGTGTGACTTTTATATCAATGTGATGTGACCTTTGTTGAGATTCATCACTGAATGAATTATAATGCATGATGACTTCTTAACCATGATTAACTACCTATACATGACGATAAGGTGGCGTCACAAAAACTCATCCAAACTTGTCCTCGGGCTGCTCATTTGTGACATGTATGTAATGTGACGCGTTGACTAAGTTAAATGTGACAATACCTATCATCATAAAAGGGTACAATTTGTGACACCAAAAATATATCGTCACAAAAGGTACTGCCATTTTGTGACGGTTGACCATAAAATCGTGGTTGACCATAAAATCGTCACAAGGACTTTATATGATGGTTGTTTTGTGACGACGGGTGTGATGCTAGGAAATCGTCACAAGGATCTTTTTACGACAGTTTTTGTACTTTACATGATAGTTTGGCCTTGTCACATAATCCTAGAATTCTTGTAGTACCTTTTAGAATACTTTGACATGTATATGATATACTAAGACGAGGTGAACAATGGGGAATATCTGAATTTGGAAAATATCTCGCCTTCAGTACCTGCCCACACAATGAGTCTGGACTAGTAAGCAACCTCCATGCTTGTCAACTTAGCATAGCCAAATTGAATAAATGAAGGTCCCTAAAACCAAGACCTCCCTTTTTCTTTGACTTGGTTAACATTTCCCAGGCAATCCAATGTATTTTATTTGCTTTATCGTGCTGGCTCCACCAATCTCTCCCAATAATACTACCCAATTCATCGCATAAACCTTTAGTGAGATCGAAACAAGACATGGCATAAGTAGGAATAGACTGTGCCACAGTCTTGATGAGAATTTCCTTCCTAGCCTTTGAAAGTAGTTTCTCTTGCCAGCCTTGAATTCTGCTCCAAATCTTCTTTTTTATGTATTCAAAGGTTTTTTCCTTGATTTTCCAATGGTGACAGGCAGCTCCAAATATTTTTTAGTGTTAGTTTCATTGGAAATTGATAGATTTATTCTCATCAGATCCCTATCTTGTTGCCCTGTATTAGGACTGAACATTATTGATGACTTTTCTTTTATTAATAACCTGCCCAGAAGCCTTTTCATAAATCTCTAGTATATGTCTAAGTTCTAGTGCATAACTTGTTCTCGCCCTCATTAGTATCAAGGAATCATCAGCAAAAAACAAATGATTAACTTTAGGTGTGCCTCTGCATATCTTAATTCCTTCAATTTTTTTCTCATGTTCTGCTTTCTGTAGCATAGCTGATAGTCCTTCTGCACAAATAATAAACAAGTAAGGTGAAAGAGGGTCGCCTTATCTTAATCCCCTTTGAGGAATTATTCTTTGCGTATATGAATCATTTACTTTAATTTTTTAAACAACTGTGGAAACACATTTCATAATAAGGCGTACCCATCTCTCATGAAGCCCATTTTCCTCATGATTTCCTCTAAAAAAGTCCATTCTATTGTATCATAAGCTTTGCTCATGTCTAATTTAATGGCAGCTAAACCTTTGCCACCCTTCTTTTTAGATTTTAAATGATGCACTAATTCATAGGCTAGCAAAACATTGTCTGTAATTAATCTGCCTGGGACAAAGGCACTTTGGGAGCTAGAAATAATATTGGGCAAGATTTTCTTTAATCTACTAGCTAGAACCTTTGATATAAGCTTGTAAAGCACATTGCACAGACTAATAGGTCGAAGATCCTTAAGCATTTGCAGTGTATTCGTTTTTGGGATCAGCACAATAATAGTATCATTCCAGCCTTCTGGAATTGGTCCCCCCATTAAAAACAGCAAAAACTTCTTGTTTCACCTGATTCCCAATTACAGACCAAAATTTTTTATAGAAAATAGAGGGCATACCATCAGCACCAGGAGCTTTCAGATCACCTATGTTGTCAAGGGCATTCCAAATTTCATCTCCTGTAAAAGGTTCCAATAAGATTTCATTCATTTCCTGTGTGACTCTATGATCAACACAGTCCAATACCTCATCTAATTGGGCACCTGCACTTGAGAGAAACAATTGTTGATATTGATTGGCAATGAAATCCTTTAGTTGATCCCCCACTATCACATCTCCAGCTTCATTTCTTAGTTTCTTCACATAATTCTTCCTTTTTCTTTTAGAGGCAAAAGCATGGAAAAAACCAGTATTTCGATCTCCTTTAGTCAACCATGTGTTATGAGCTCGTTGCTTCCAATAGACATTTTGTTGGTCCTGCAAGCGTTCGAGCTTATAACGCAATATATGTTCATGGTTTACTGATTCCTGTGATATACTACTTCGCCTACATTTCTCTAGCTCCTTCTTTACTTTATTAATTCTTTTGTCTAATTCCCCCAGCATATTTTTGTCCCATTGCCATAACTCACTTAAAATCTTCCTTTGCACCTCCATCATGCTGGTATTCCCTTCCCCCATAGCTCTCTCCCAAGCATCAATTACCCGAACCTCACAATCATCTTCTTCAAGCCACTTAGCTTCAAATCTTGGTAAAATCTCCACCTGGGTACTCCTTTCCCTATTATCCCTTCTTCCCACATCAATTATGATAGGCCTGTGGTCTGAATGTCTAGGGTCACCATTGATCACCTTGACCAGTGGGAATAAGCATCTCCAGGCACTATTAGCCACCGTTCGATCAAGTCTTTCCTTAATAAATCTAGCAGCCAAATTATGATTGTTACTCCATGTAAAAGGATCTCCAATAAACCCGAGGTCATGTAGGTCACAATCCTCCAAAGCTAATCTGAACTTTTGCATATTTGATTCAGAACGTGGAGGACCACCTTCCTTCTCATAGCCAAATAATATTTCATTAAAATCACCACTGCAAAGCCATGGTAAATCAAAAACCATCTTGAGGAATGCAACATTTCCCATGAATTATCCTTATCCTCATTTTTTGATTCCCCATAGAAACCGGTGAATCTTCACTCAAATCCGTCTTATTCCTTAATGATACTATCAATGTGATATTTGGAGAGACTTTTCACATCCACATTAACACCCCTTCTCCAAAACAAGGCTAAACCACCACTTGCTCCATCGCTATCCTTTGCTATCATGTTTGGCATTTCTAGCTTCCATCTCAACCACTCCATCCATCTCCCATCATGTTTAGTTTTTGATAGGAAAAGGACATCTGGGGCCTCCCTCTTCTGGATGTCCAGAAGACCATGAATTGCCGGGCCATTCCCCAATCCCCGGCAATTCCATGTTATTAGCCTCATTTTTGTACGCAAGACTGCGGCTGTAGCCTCGCATTTTCAAATTTCATTTTCTTACCACCTTCATTATCCTTGTCATCATCCAACATTTGTTGAGCACTATTCTCACTTCGTATCACCGGCACAAGGGCCAGTGAGAAGGCCTCATCAACTTCCTTGACAGTTTCGTCATTGCCATCCTCAGATAAATTCATTAGCAGTCTCCCATCAGGCTTTCGCTTTTTAGAGAAAAAGGATGGTTCTTTGTCATTAGCCATAGACTCATCCACAAACGTATCACCAGGAAAAGTACTAGCATCGTCATCACATATTTTTTTAGAAGACTTTTTTGAGTCAGAACTGGCTCGCGTCCCTGAAACATTACTTCTTCTAGGTGAGTTGTCCCCTTGGGTATGCCATTCAACTTGATTCTTCCATTTTTTCTCCTCAGGTGCTTGTAGTTTTTCACTGTAAGGTAAGCAACCTTTTTCATCTCACATAGCTGGCTTGGTACATTCAATATCTGAATGTCCTATAATACCACAAGAAAAGCAGAAAAAAGGAACCCTCTCATATACCACATCATACCACTCCTTTCTTTGCCTCCTAGAGGAATATATAGACACACCTCTTGGTAAGGGATCATTTAAGGAGATAATTATCCTCGCTCTCAAATCCTTTCCCATCGCCCTTTTCTGTTCATCAACATCTACTTTCAGCACCCTTTTCCCAACCCTTCCTGCTAATTCAAAACCCCATTTTTTAGTGCGGAGCCCAAGAGGAAGATTCAGAATGTTCACCCAAATAGCCATTTCATTAAATGGTACATTAGTTGGGCGCAAGTCATAATTAAAATCCTGCAATATTACAACCTGACACCCGATAGGTTGACCTATATGTTGGAGGACGATGAAGATTCAGATTTGGCTATGACAAAACATGCGTTGATTGGAAAGGTATTAGCACCAAATCCCATGAATTTACAAACAATTATGTCTGCTATGCTTCCAGCCTGGGGTAATCCAAGAGGATTAGAAGCAAGAATGGTAAGAGACAACCGTTTTATTGTTGAGTTTGAATCTGAAATAGACATAAAGAGAATCCTTGATGAAGCTTACCAAATAACCCTGAGACTTGTTCCTCCATTTCATGGGCGACCTCCATGTTAGAATTTCCATTTCTTCTTCCAGCTCTAGGAGTTGAGAGAGTCCGCTCCCATCTCCAAGACTGCAATCCCCTTCTCATTCTCATTCTCCTGACTTTGTGCCATTAGGTACCCCCACCACTAAGATACTGGATCAGACCAAGGACGGACAATGATATTAGAATCACCCCTTGTTCATCCCGAATCGATACCAGATTTAATGGTGACGAGCCCAATCAGCTTAAATCGACTAGAAAAGCAGCAAATTTCAATCCCCACAAGCACAACAAGCAATGAAATCTAGTCTTCAGTCCACGGGACAGAAAACAAATAATACACCAAAAAGACTCCGCGAATACCCAACAAAACTAAAAGAAGAAATCCAAACTTCAGATCACTAGACGGACAGCAAGAAGCTCACTAAACAAGCTCCACCAACCTCCTCCAATCTCCAGACTTCAATCCCGTAGGAAAACGAAGCAGAGCTGAGGAAATCGGATCTCTCTACTGTTCACTATAGGAACACTCGAGAAGGCACTCTCGTTTCGGTCGCGGCAGAGTGGGAGTTGGGACGACCTGGGCGGACTCAACACATCATAAGTCCCTCGCTTGCCTTTTCACACGTCGGGCCCACCGCACAAGAGTCCATCACGAAATCGTTGCAGACGGAGGACCGGAGGCATCAGATTCAGGACACCGATCCGGAATCGAGACCGTGGCCGCCAAGTTTTGTTCCGCCGCATCAGGGACCGTACACGCGGCATTACACGGCCACGATCCAGCGGCGCACGGCCCAAGCAAACCTCTCGTCCCCGACCCGGACTCCGCTCCCGTTCCCAGGAGCCGCGTATAAATCGACGCCGCGGCCGCCCGTGCAGAGCACAATGCAAACAACGAACGCCAACAGCAGCAAGATCCCAGCGACCTCGAGCGCAAGAATCCCCAAAGCCCAGCAAACCGCAGCCGCAGCCGTGTCGACGTCCAAGTTGGAGTCCAGCGGCGTGGCGCCGTCCGGGGAGGTGGAGACGAAGACCGCCGCCAAGAAGGCGCCGGCGCCGGCGAGGGTGCCGGGGCTCGCGCTAGAGGGGTGGGGGTTGGCGAGCTACGACTCCTCATCCGACGACGAGCAGGGCGCCGGTCCCGTCGCCGTACGCGCCAAGTCGTCGTCCGCGGCGGCGAAGAAGGGGGCGGCGAGTAAGACCGGCGGCGTCAAGGGCAAGGGCCGCGCGCCGTCCAAGGAGAAGTACCTGCTCCCGGCCGGGAAGAAGCAGCAGCCCGCCGCCGCCCCACAAGAAGAGGATCCGTTCATGCCCGGCTCGGCGGCGGACGGCATCGGCATCGGCCTCGCGCCGTTCGACCCCTTCGCGGACGCCGACTTCGACGGCAAGGACGGCGGCGGCGGCGTCGGCGTCGCGGGGCCCAAGGGAAAGGACGACGTGGTGCACCTCCGCGTGCAGCAGCGCAACGGCAAGAAGACGCTGACCACGGTGCAGGGGCTCAGCGCCGCCTACAACTACGCCCGGATCCTGCGGGACCTCAAGCGGGACCTCTGCTGCAGCGGGGTCGTCGTGGAGGACGAGGAGCTCGGCAGCGTCATCCAGCTCCAGGGCGACCACCGCAAGGCCGTCGCCGCGTTCCTCGTCAAGGCCGGCATGGCCACCAAGGCCAACGTCAAGGTCCACGGCTTCTGAGTTCTGATCAAATGCGCTGCTCCTGTCGTCTCGTCTCATCAGTTTAGATCCCATCGAGTTTCAAGTTTAGTATCAGTTTGGATCCCGTCGAGTTTCGAGTTTTAGTTGTTTTCGGATGCTTTGTTTCGTGAGTTTAGTTCAAAGGTAGTCGATCGTGAGCTGTTCGTAATATGGACTGCAGATTTCAGTTTCTAGGAAGTCATGTTAAGATCTTGTTTTCAATTTTAGGATTTATAAAGCATAATTTTGCTATGATTTGCTTGCTTCTTGAATGATCTCCGTCCGTATGCCAATCTACAATGTGCAAAACACACACGGCTGATGCGACATTGTCTTCAAGTTCCAATTCCCAACCAAATTAAGGCAATGAACTAGGGGGAAAACCTCCCCAAAACAAAATTTGATATAACAGATACTCTGCAGCACATCTGCAACACGATTTTGTAGCCACATGTTCTTTTATAAAAAATATTTCGAGAGAAAATAAAGTTAACAGATTACTCTTCAACACATTGGCAAGACGTGGATGAAGTACCCCGTACGAAACAACGACGCGGATGAGCAAATTTCAGAAATTTGGCATGGTCTTTATCTAAAAAAAAAGAAATTTGGCATGGTGCTTTGTGGCAGATCATGGATTGACAGTTTGAAGTTCGAATGTGTCTGAAATCATATATACATTAATAAAATGACAATTTTCCATGTTATTAAGATCTCGTGTTCGATTTTAGTATTAATAAAGCAGAATTTTGCTATGATTTGCTTGCTTCTTGATCACCGTCTGCCAATCTACAATGTGTAAAACACACAGCTGATGCGACATGGCGTTGTGGTTCCAGTTTCCAACCAAATTAAGGCAATGAACCTAGAGGGGGAAAGCCTCCTCAAATCAAATCTGTTACTCCGTATGAAAGATGTACTCTGCAGCACATCTGCACCTTTGTAGCCAACGACATGCCAATTGCACCTGTTTCAGATTCATCGTCAGAAGTAAACAGATATCGACTCACATGGGTTTTACCAAATTTGACTACAAGACAGAATTTGGGTTGAGCAATACGGAGTATGTTTTTGTTAGCACCATCCTTTTATTAAGGTAGCATAACGAAGACACGTTTGAAGTTGGAACTGTCAATCCATGAAATTTAGAATAGCTCTGCCATAAAGCACCATGCCAACTTTCTGAAATTTGGTCATCCACGGATGGACTGGATTGGCATGAGCCCGCTCTGAAGAAAGCCACCAGGGCCCCGAAGGCTAGGCCGTTTTTACGGGAAGGAGCGGCGTGGGCCACGGCCCAAGTGAGATCGTAGCTTAGCGCTGTGACTATGAGCTGGCCCAAGTGAGATTCTAGCTAGCGCCTGCGAGCTCAACAGCTTAGCGCAACGAGTAGTACACCTCGGAAGCGTAGACCACGTCGAACCAGCTTATAAGGCTAGCCTCGCTTGGTGCAGCACGACCTTACTTGAACAGGATCTGTTCTATAGGATCGTACTTAAGCCTGGAAGATAAAAAGGAGGCAAGCACTTAAGCCTGGAAGATAAGACAGGACCTGTGGGCCAGAGCGTGATTAACGGCCAGGATTAGCCTGATGACAGGCTGGTATGGTGCTATAGAGGATCGTCTCTTGCCAGGTCCACCTGGCTGGGGTGGCCCATGGGTTGTCTGAGCAGGCTCTTTTTTTTATCCCTTGGTTTTTGAACTCCTATCCACGGCAGTTTTCTTGCTCAACATTGCTTTCAATTGACTCAGATTTTTGTTTTTGCTATGCTGTGCCGTCATGCAACTTGAAGGAAAATTCATGGAAAATATTCCTGCCCACGGCAGATTTCTTTGCTCGGCATTGCTTTCAAATAAAAAGGGGCAATTTGCTTTGCTGCTTAATCACTGTGTATGCGATTATTTTTTTTTAAATTGAATACCCACTGTATATACGAAGTTGCGAACTGCAATGTTCAACACACTAGTGTTCAGTTGTGATTCTTCTTCTCACTTAATCTGCAGAACCTTATAGTAATTCTGATCTTTTTATTTTTTCTTGTTCGAAGAAAATCAGAAAAATAAGGGATGAAAAACTTTCTGAACTTTGTGAGCCTGGTTTGAAGGAAAATTCATCAAAAATATTCCTGTCCACGGCAGATTTCTTTGCTCGGCATTGCTTTCAAATAAAAAGGGGCAATTTTTCTGAACCTGCGCGCCGTGTTGTGCATGTCTCTGCAGACATACTGCTTTGAGGAGGTGCAGTGCAGCCTGAAGTGCAAGGCGAGTCCACGATGATTCATGAACAAATATCCGATGCATATCACTGTATTATTTGGTATGTATAAACAGTAGCTGGCGTTGGTAGGCGTGGTGGTTGTTGGCGTTGCAGTTCTTTACTTCTTTTCGAAAATAACCAGCTCTTTTTCTGTTTCTACTGGTATCTTTTGGACGAAACTTCTGCCGGTAATACGATTTTTTTAAATAAAAATGTCTATACAACTCGTGTATCAAACTATGATCATGCAGTACAGAAAGCATCCCAATTGTTTTCTAGGCCTTCGGGCTTTCGGCTTTGGGCAGCATGCCAGTGCGACTGAGGTGGATTGATCGGCAATCTAGCACGGCTCCGTGGGCCGTGGGAGACATCCACGTGAGCGGCGGCCCAATATGAAATGCTAAACTTTAGCTAAAAAAAACTGATTAGCAGAACCCAGACAGGGGAAAAAAAACTGAACCCAGACAGAGACAGAACGCCTTGGCGAACGACTACCATTGCAACTATACACAGCCATCAACCAGCTGTAAATGCTGATCCTCAGCATTTACAGAATTACAGCACGACCTTACTTGAACAGGATCCAGCTGCATCCTTGACTGATAAGGAGGCTAGCATTATAGTTTTATTTTTCCTTTTTCCCCCTTTTTTTTTCCTTTTTTCCGTGAAGATTCTGAATAAAAATCTGTGCAACATATTCCTGTCCTCATCTTACCTTACAAACAGATCTCTATTTATTAACAAATCGTCAATCTACAAATGGGCAGACTGTCAGCTACAAAACCCAGTAAACCGTGCTGTCTGTCACAAAAGAAAGCGGATAAGTTGACAGGATTCTGCGATGATTCTGACTTGTAATGTAAGATTATTGTCATTCTCGAACTATTGCTTTCTTACAGAACTGTTGGTTTCTCGAGATCTTTCATCAAGGCTACAGCTCCACCAGTGGTGGTGACAGAATTGTTGCTTACTCCAAATATTTCACATCGCCAACAACTCCCTTGAGGTATGCATCTAGCAGATGAACGCTTCTGCAGACACATATCACATCAGTAATCCATCATTGTGCACGCGATCGATGCTATTTCATTCTTGACTATCACAGAACCAGCTGGTTGATGCAACATCTTTGTCAGCCCCAGGAAAGGGCTTTGAAACTGCTGATTGCCGCTGCTGGCTGTCCTCCATCACTTACCGTCCTCGCGTCTGTCTCCTTGGTTTGTTCTCAAAGGGACGTGCGTGCAGCATCGATCGATCTCCAATGGCGTACAAGGTGAAAGGGATCTTCAAGAGCCTCAAGGTCTTGGTCTTCTCCCGGATCTTCGGTAAGCGCGCAATTATTTATTTTCTTTCCTGTCTGAAATCCTCAACCTCAACTTTGGCCATGCACGTCTGGTGGTTCCAACATGGTCGTCTTGTCTCTTCGTCGCCCGTTTGTTTCCTCCATGGATCGTCGTCCTTGCAGCGGTGAAGGAGCACGAGATGGAGATCGGTTGCCCTACGGACGTGAAGCACGTTGCGCACATCGGCTGGGACAGCGCGTCTCCGAGCTGGGTAAACGCACAGGACACCAGAATTCAGTGCATTGCCGAGAAAGTTGCAGCGGCAAGCCTGAGTTCTGATCAGTCAAGTTTTAATCGAATTTTGTTCTGTCTTATATTTCCTCGCAGATGGATGACATCATGGCGTCCTCGGACTTGTCATCCCTGGGCAACTTTGCAGCGTTAACTGGTACCTCCTGGGTTTCTCAAGGTACTCGCCTGCTCTTCAGTTCAGAATGCATTGCTCTGCTTGCTGTGGTTCAGTTCAGCGGTTGTTTCCTATGATTGCACCTTTGTTAGCGATGGTTTTGGTTCCATATGTGATCTTGTCAGTAGTGCTTTGTGCTTTCCTCTGTTAGGTCTTGTAGCGGTAGTGGCAGCACAACACATGTCATCAGTAAAGAAAAATGCACTCGCTTCATCAGGTTTGTGAAGCCTCCGGTCTCGTGCAGACAAACTGTGCGACCAAAATTCAGTAACTCGATTCTGTTGGTCGCTTCATGCAAACAGTAGGATAAAGTATAAACTTGTCCCAGAAACATCTTTGGTTCGGTTCTTGCTTCATTAGACGGCAACACACCGGCAGAGGCAAATCTGAAGCTTCCTGTGGTGGGGGCCACGATCAGTTGGTGTCGTTCATACTGTACTTGCCGTCGGCGTGTGCTTGGTTGGTGTCCCGGGTGACATCCTCCTCCGAGCCGCCGGATCACAATATTGCATCGACGCTCTTATTATTATCAGTTCCAAGATTACGCACTTTCTAGGATAGGTGTGCCGTGTTCTTGCCAATTGCCATGCGCGAGCCGCTGACACGTGTTCGGTCTGACAGATCTCGATCGCCAGCAGCGTGTCGGCGCGGTCGTCCCAGAGAACACCGGCGGGCGAGACGACTCGGCCACGTGCCCCGACGTTCCAAGGCCGCCGACGAAGAATTCCAGGGATGGCTCGCCGACTGCACCGGAGCCATTCATGTCGACGTTGCTGCGGATGCCGCGCGATGATCTGAAGTTCTGAACTGTGTGTACTCCGTCCTTCCGAGAGTTTGTGTAGGCAATAAGGCTACAAAGATTGCTTGTTTGAATTGTGTGTATGGTTTTGTTTTTCAATCCTCTTATTTCGCCATGGAACGCCCTCAAATTAATTTGCATGCAGCATATGTATTGTGCACTGAAAATAGTATGTGAGGATTTTACATGAGATCCTAAAGATGCGCGCTGGCCAGTTGAGCTCGTGGTGACGAGAAATTAATTATTAATTAGCCGATGAAGCTAAGCTTGCCCATGCATGCACTTATTGTTGCGCTCTTTTTGTGATATACTCCAGTAATATACATACATTCGGTTTGGAGCTGTCTTGTCTGGGCGCATGCAGCCGTTTCGGTTCGTCCCCAGCTCCAGCTTGTCATTATCCTGCTAGTCAGTGGTGGTCACCACTGCTGCACATGCGCTCTGCCCAGTTTTCAACACAACACACCCGGGTTTATGAGAACGAGGATTGCGAAAAAATTTCAAACTGATAAATAGTAATTCTTTTGTCTTATTTGATAAATTTATCTAATCGTAGATTAACTAGGCTTAAAAAATTCATCTCGTAATTTTAAACTAAACTATGTAATTAGTTATTTTTTTACCTACATTTAATGCTCTATGTATGAGTCTAAAAATTGATGTAATAGAGAGAGTAAAAAAATTTAGTAATCTAAACAAGGCCCGAGTATCATGCATGCATGCCCTTATGGGACTTAAATTAAGAGAACCACGTCTCAAGTCCAGTCCAGTCCAGTTCAGTTCAGAGGCAACAAAAAAAAGGTGATGGTAGATGTGGACTGCTCTGGGCTTCACAACCTTCAGCTGGCTGGTGAAGTGGACCTCTTTCACTGTATCCAACCGTATCATTGGCCGGAGCCTGATATACGTCCCAAGTCCCAATTGCCACGCTTCATTCGTCACTCGCCACAAAACTAGACTTCTTTTCTTTTCGTCTTCTCATCCAAGGACTTTTTCTTCTCATTCAAGGACTACAAAATACAATACAAAATAGCAGTCACCATATTAGCCACACTATATAGTACTGTAGCAATATAGTCTACACATATATGCGCTCTACTATATATACTAATTAAGTCAATAAGGATATATATATATATATATATATGGAGAACTCGATAAGCAAGTGATCATTACTGAATAACATACGCAACTAACGAGAAGATTCTTCGAGAGGGATTTCTCAACTGTATTCTACACGCAGACAGTTCATATGTGTACTGCGCCTACAGTCCTACCAATAGCCGTCCCCTCGACCTATATATATATATATATAGACCCACAGGCGCGCTCTAGCGAGCTTTCTTCACTACCATCCCCAGCATCAAAGAACAAGGGCTTCTGCTTTCTGCTGCTGCTGATAGCTCCTACTGCTTCCCTACTTACGGGAACTACTGGTCACAAGAATGGAGAACAAATCACCCTCCTCCTCATGCATCAGCCCGGCGGCCACATCCACCATGTCAGCCGGCGAGAGCAGCTGGGCAATGCACATCGCAAACTTCCTGGCCTCCACGCCGCAAGACGGAATCAGAGAGATGGACGGTCAGCAAGCGGCAGTCTCTGGTGGCAGCAGCTTCTCCTCCGGCTTCTCTTCTTCCTTCGATTCCTTTGGCGACGACGCCTCCTCCTTTATCACGTCCGAGCTCATGTGCGACGACGACGACGAAGAGGATAAGTCTCTACAGGACACCGCCTGTTCTTCTGCAGCTGGCCACCAAAAGGTGAGCAGAAAAAATTTCTCTGGTTAGGCCTAGGCCTTTAATTTCAAACAGTCAGCACATATAGCTTGTCTTCTGACGTGATTGTGGACTCTCCTTGTGCAGATGGCTACCATGCAAAATTTTGATTTGAATCAAATGGCAACCATGGATGCGAAAGAGTTCAACATGCCCCTGCTCATGGTATGCTTGCTCTACAACCTTCAGACCTTTATATACATCTAATTTTTTTAAACTGGTGATTAATTAGTTGCCCCTTGTTGTACTTACACCTGTCCGTTCTTGGAATATTGCAGGCCAAATACTTGGAAGCTATGGGTTCAAAACAGCAGGCGACTGGCGTGGATCAACAAGCCATCAATAGTTTTCGTATCAACCAGAACCAGAAAGCGCTATACGAGAGTAATGAGCTGAGAAAGAAAGGCCTTTGCTTGGTCCCTATCTCTATGTTGATAAACTATCTTGGATGATTCTTTTTTCATGTATACCACCAGTATATTCAATACAATTGTATACAATTATTATAGTTCATACATCACGCTCTTCTGTCAACTAAGCGAGAGAACCTACTCCCATCCAGCTGTTGAGCTGTCTGATCATATATACCATTCAAATAGGAAAAAAAAAATGAAAGCACATATTCAACTATTGGAAAACAACAAAAAGGCAAAGCAGGATAGTCAAGTTCATGACACTGCGGAACAACTTTGTATAGCGGAACATATTAAATTTCAAAGTTTAGTAAACCCTGCACTGCAATTGCTTGTCAGCAAGCAAGTTGAAAACATGTGTCCATATATACCTTGTTTAAGCAGGAAAAAGAAATCCAAATTTTTGTGCCATTATGCTCCTTGTTGTACTGAAATGCAGGGGACTGAACACCAACTAGTAGAACACAATAGCTTGGTGCTGGTGTGAATTACACAATCAACAGTTTAAGAAAGTAATTAGCTAGTTCAGTCAATTTGCAGTTCACATGGATGGGATGATTCCCTTACGTTTGTCCACACCTCAGTAATATGGTCACCAAGACACAAAGCTGTAATATATTGACCTCATGTCACAGGAAGCTAGCATTTCTTTAATGAGTGGCTTGTATCAAAAACCTTGCTTAGTCAGAATAAGCAGAAGGGGCATCGCTGACCTTCAAGAAATACTAAGTCCTGACTAAACCAAAACAACCAATTAATGTTCATCGAATTAGTTCAGTTCAATAATTTATATACCTTCTGCAGAGGTTGCAGCTAGCAATATACATACTTCTCTAGCAAAATAAGATATTTGCATGTGCTAAAACAAGGAGACAGTTAGCATCGAGTGGACCTGGAATTCTGGACAGTGCAGTGTAAGAATATTCTGCTCTGCTCTCCTAAACTGTATGGTGCATTTGTCATTTTAATGGACATGAGTGCAGTAGAGACATGCTTCACTTTAACCTTAATTATTTGAATTTACAATACTTCCGATCTGATAGCTCAGAATGAGGGTGGGCACCTGCCCTGCCCCTATGCTCACAATGTATTTTCCATTTTAAACCCCTTGAGGTCTTTGAAAAAAGATGAACATTTGTGAATTCTCAAAGGAATGTGTGTATACGGTGTACTAAGTTCTGAAAAGCTCAAAATATGGCAAACAAGTGGACCACTTTAACACTTTAATACGGCGCGCATGGATTGTAAAGAAGGATATATGGACATTGCATGGCACATTTCTGTGCATTTGTGATCTGTCAATGCACAAGATGCTGACTATAGCTAGCTGGAAAAGGCATGGTTATTTTATTTGCCAAGTTGTGACTAGTTTTCTATTTCATTACACATCCCTAGTGTTTCCAAACGGTCAGTTTCCATAGAAGACCTCATTGGATAAGTCTTTATTATAAAAGCCCACTTGGTATGTCTGACTTGTATCCCTAGTATTAATCTGTCGGATGGAAATTTTCAGTGACAACCAAGCATTTGTAAGTTTAAATATCACAGCCGTTGGGCAGTTTCTTATACTCCCTCCATCCTAAATGATAGGTCGTTTTAGCTAGTCCATGGTTGGGACGTAGTCACCTTCAGCTAGTCCATGGTAACAACTGGCTGAGAAATGAACTGAAAGTACCAAATATCTGAATATTGTGAAGTTTAGGAGATGATAAATGGACAATACATAGAAGGGTATTATGTTTCTTTTAACTGAAAAATTATCCAGGGCATATGCCAAGTTAGAATTCGGAAATACTGGCTAGTCCCAAGTAGTAGAACGTCATGCATAGGATTCTTCTCCATCTCAAAAGAATTCATGGTTCATTGTCACATTGCTACTGTGGTGGGGTTATTGTGAAATAGTACTACTACTAGGTGACGACCTTGATGCATAGTCAAGTGAGAAACTAATTAGTAATTACAGTACAGGGCAGCGACAGCTAACGATGACGAACAGCCATAGCCAAATTTCTTCGCATCATGTATCAAAGAGGAAAGGTTTACCTAGATCCTTCTTCTAGGTAACCTGTCGACCGACTAACTAATATTCCAGACAACAGTATGATTAGCTAGCCCAAGAGCCAACCATAAGCAGTGCAGGTTCACTGAATGCAGTCGCACCGGGCAACCAGAAGCATCGGAATCAGCAACGGTTGCGGGGATCGGCAGCTCCAAAGTAGACAAGGAACCAATATGTGTTGGAACTGCAAAATCATGCGCATAAAACAAAGAAAGAAAGCTTTGCAGTAGTTAGAATTAGAATTTTGTAAACCTTGTGCATGGTTCGAACGAATCTCGGTTCCCCTTGCAAGTTGCTCCTTTTCTGGGGCGCCGCGCATTGCTGGAGCCTGCCGCCGACGCGCGCCCATACGCGCTGGCACATGAGCATCTCACTGCCGCAACGCCCGTCGAGCGGCGGAAGCGGTTATCCAATTGCAACATGTAATTGTCTTTCCAAATGTCTTGCTCCAGGAAAAATTTTAGTCCTCCACTCATCGAAACCCTAACTTTTAGCAAGTTGTTCATCAATCTGCAAGTTTGGTAGCTGGAACAAGGCAACAGTAACTAATCGAGGTCGTCTCCTGGTGATTATTACACGCGAAGGAAATGGGGGAATAAAATAGGACTTACTGCTACGAGCGTTAGGGTCGGCGAGAGATTTCCAGCAGCGGGTGGAGTACCACGGGACGGAGGGAGGGAACATCGGCCGTCCGCCGTCGGCTTGGCTTAGCGCTCCGGTTCCCCGCAACATTCCGGCGAGGGAGAAGAAAGGAGAGGGGATATGTAATGGGCCGGGCTGGAATGTCACGATACAATACCCATCGGGCCTGGCCCATCAAAACAATGCTTTACAGGCCGATATGGCTGACGCTTAGTCGTGTTATTTATTGCAATATACAGTATGATTTTACTATTTTACTTATACGATCTTAATTAAACAAAGCTGTTGTTGCTCGAAAAAATAAAAAAATCTGTTTAATTATACGGTCCTTAACAGAATCTGTTTTTCCATACTTTTTTTTATTACGATCTGATTTAAATCGATTTAAAATCTACGATTGCAGCGGCAGAGACAGGATTTAAAAAAGCGCCCACACACACATACAGTACACTTTACGCAAAGCTGAGACGTTTACCGTCGGCGAGCCGTCCCTGGGCCCGTGGTGTTCGGCCCGGTGTCCTCTGAAACTACCGCGCCGACACGCTGCTGTCGATCAACATCTGTTAGACAGAATGCGTGTCAGCGGCGCGCGCATGGCAAGAACACGGGACGGGATCTTCCTAATCGTGGAAAGCAAAAATTGTGCGTAATCTTGGAACTGACACGAGCGTCAATGCAGTGCGCCCCGGATCGGATCAATGCAGTGCGTAATCGTGGGGTACGGCTTCTGTTGGTATGCACGATCCATTGCATGCCAACAGCGATTCTGCTGGTATATCTCAGACTTCAGGAACCTGAAGAAATGCATTTTCTTCACTAACTAGCCGTACCCCACGCGTTGCCAAGATACTTAACGATCCTGTAAGTCAGCTATGCCCGCAAATCATGAATGGGTCGACTGCTCTTTCTAACGTAGCAACGAGCCCGAAAAACGAGCTCTGGTCGCATTTCTTTTCCTTTTTCCCTCAAACTTCTTAACCGGAGCGTAATGCTAGTGATCTCTTTAATCGCTACTTAATACAAAAGACAGCTATTTCATGCTAAAAAAAAAAATACCTGGAGACAAACAGGAGCACGTAGCCATTTGTTCGTGAGCAAGTGCACAGAAGCCTACCACATTAACCACCTTGAGACAAACAGAAACAGGAGCATATACCAACATTAACCTTGAAATTAAACCGGGCGATAAAGAATTACTTAGTGACTACATAATTCCATGGTACTCCATCTTTTGTTTTTATCTGTGATACTCCAAATTAAGCCGGAGTATTACTGTTGACGTATATCTCGTACATAAACAGTCATGAAGCTTAGTACTACAGTAATCCGACATTAAGAAACGATTCTAATCTCCTAAGTTTCAAAATGTCAAGCCAACAATGCTAAAAAAAAAAATCTATCCAGAGCGTGTCATCATCTCACCCATAACCCCTTACAACCATATGCAGAGCAGATAAATTCTGTGCGTGACATTCCACAATACCGCAAACACTGGGAAAGACATCATCGTTGCTCAACATCTTCACATATGAACATGAAACACACATATTCCATGCTTATTGTCCGAGGTAATAGCAACCAAGAATTCTGTGTTGTCGGGTATCTGAATAAGGGGTACCCTAAATCCTTTTATCGGAAGAATTAATCCCCCAATAATAAAACCCCAAAATCATCCGAGAAGCCCACAAACAGAGATACGGGCCTACCGGCGTACACAGAGATACGCTGGGCCGGCCCACGAGCAGCATCACTCGAACCAAGATAGCCTCTCGCTCGACGGGATCCTCGAGCGAGGGAAGTCCGCCCGAAGCGGACGACCCCCCGTCGAGTGACGGAGCTCCGCCCGAGCGGACTACCCCCGTCGATTACTACTACCCCCTTGAATCCACCTACTCCCTGTACGGGAGTCAGTGCATTTAATGCTCCCACCAACTCCTGCCTAACCGCATGGCAACAATAATGTTACAGCCGATCAGGTACAGCGGTCGAATCCTACTTTTACCGCCCATCCCTGGATGTGCGGTGATTTGCCCGGTACTACTATACCATACCGAGCACTATTCTACCTCCGACGCCCCCTCGACACGCTACGCGATAGCCGCCAGCTTCGGATTCCCTAAGTCCGATCTTATCCATCCAACCACTACTCCCATGGCTACCCCTCGATTGGGCCTCGAGCGTCATCAAGCCACCCCTCGAGTCGAGCCTCGACACATCCAGTCAACGCTCCAACAACCCCCGACGCGACGTACACAAGGATCTGCACGCCCATGCATGGGCGCAGGTCTTTCACCGACCGTCTACGGGCGTCATCATGGCACACTTGAAGGACGACCGTCGATTCAAGCACCTCGCTACAGGGCGACCCATGCCCAGCGCACACCTCTACAGTGACCACGACTTGATCTGCATCACCCCCTCGACGTCATCGCCTACGACCGCATAGGATCCTTGTACTCCTGTGCCTCTCCTTAGTCTATAAAAGGGGATGCCGGGTACGTTAGAAAAGAAGAGAAAAAAAAGAATTCTCGAACGCCCGAGAGAGCTTCTAGAGCCCGAAACGCTCAAGTTCCAGCTCACTCTGTACACCCCGATTCTCATCCTCTCGCTTGTATTCACCCCTGTACAAGCACTTTGGTGCAGGATAATACAAATCTCCTCCCCCCGCTGGACGTAGGGCCTTCTTTGCCCGAACCAGGATAAATCTTTGTGTTCATCTTGCATCACCATCCGAATTAGGGAGCACGCAGTACACGTTTACTCGTTGGCTTAGGGCACACCCGGGTCCCGACGCCGACATGTGCTTATGCAGACATTGAGTGCCGCAGCACTTCTTTTGCCACCATCTACAACCAGAATATAGGCAGGAAACCTTATGGATTACAAAAATCCATCATCCCTTTCCTGTTGTCATCATCTACCTGAAATAGTTAAAGAAAACGAAATAATTTACATTAAGTATCAGAAATATTCATTCCAACAAAGATCAACAAAAGCCATTGAATATGACACATAAAAAGAAAAATATAAAGACAACATAGATGCCAGATATCATATAGAGATTTCTATTAAATATTACCGCCTCCAATTCCTATGGAATATCAATCCATAAACTTGCGCTAACAATCCGGGGAGAACCTTCTTTAATGACTTATCAGCTTGGTCACTAGCAATTTTTCTGAGTTGGACCTGGAAAACACAAGAATCCACATTATTACATCAACATAGTTTTTAAACTCATCAAAGCAAAGTTCTATTTTACTAGTTGAAAAAAACTGAAAAACTACAATAACAAAAACTAAAAATGTGAATTTAATATTGACTGAACAAAGCAACCGTACATGAGTGTTCTGTCTCCAATATTTCATGTAATGTGACGACGCGTTGCACCCAAAGCGAAATGCTTCGTCTTGCGATTCTTCGTACATCGGAGTATTTCCACTTCCAGTACAGTTATAAGTCAAGATACTGAACAATTCATCGAGTGGTCCAATTTTACTCCTCCATTTGCCTAAACTTGGTAGTGACTGAAGTACTGCAATTTGACTGACCGAAAGTACTTTTGGATACAACGTTTGATATAGTGCCAATCTTTTTTCAGGTTCCAACAACAATGGATGTTGAAGAAGATCTTCTATTCTATAAAACAAAAAGGATAATAATAATGTTAATAAACAAACTAATATGTATATGCTTAGATTGACTAGCAAAGCAAAAATAAAGTACTCCCTCCATATGAAAATAAAGCTAATTTTAGGATTCCTAAGTAAAACGTTTTTGGGATAGCGGGAGTATGACATAATTTTGCCTTTTTTACTGAAACTAAAGAATAACTTGACTGCCCAAAATTTCTTACAGCTATTTTTGACAAAATAAATTCATCTTACTACCCAATGTCAAAATTCAAAGATGAAACTATCATAGAAATATTAGAAAGTAGTGACATTTCAAATGTTCTATAAGTACACCAATTACAAACCTTGCCATTGGATTTCTCAATAATTTAATGAACTCCGTTAGATCTGAATCTTTCCATTTGGGAGAAATTTCCTTTTCCAAAAGGGTTACAAAAGAACATCTGTGGATCATTGGATCATCGTTTTGCGACTTTCTACGAAGCGCAAATGGTATCACTTTTACTTTTGAGTCCAACATCCTAAAGTTTTTGGGATCTTCCAATCCTGTGCCTACGAATCCTTTCTTCCATATAGTGTCACCAAATGAAACAATAGATATGAAACAACAAAAGAAAAATCAATATTTTGTATTGTTGAATTTAGTGATGCTTGGAAACTGCTATTGATCGGAACTATTGAAGCCAAAAAGAAGCAATAGTGGAAATGAAAATTCTGAAGGTCTAGGAGAAATGCTGAAAACACTCAATAACAATAGGACTGCTGAAGGAACTGAAAAGATTACTGAACAAAAGTAAGAAACACTACTGAAGCAAATAAATTACTTGTGCAAGAAGGACAACTACAGAACATAAAGAAAGAAGTACTAATAAAAGGAAAGGAAGGCTACTGAACCTGAAAGGATGAACTAGAGGTGAGAAGGGAAACTATGATGAAAATAGAAGGTACTGAAAATATGATTTTAAAAGTACTGAAAATATGATTGTACTGAAAAATAGAAAATATGAATCATTTTTTAAAAAAATCTAATACTTAATTTTGCTACGATTTGAATAGGATTACTACTGAATCCTGAAAAGAACACTACATAAACATTTTCCCTATGAATACCGAATACGAAAGAACTAACACTGATAAAACTTTTTCCTATGGCTGGTAACTAGTGACTCATAAAACATAAGAATACTGAATCCCTATAGGGTTAACTACTGAACATTTGGAGGTACTGAAGTACTTCAATCTTATCTCGACAAATAACATGGGTATCAGTACCTAAATCTTACATTTCGATTATAAACTGGAGCGGCTAAATGGATGAACTACTGAAACAGGGACATTACTGAATGGCAGGAAACTGAAGAAAAATGAAGAGTACTGAAAGGCTAACTATGGAGTTACCGAATTGAATCATAAACAAAGTAGGCATTGATGATCCAGTGGAGCAAACACTAACGATGACGAATGGCATTAGATCAGTTAAGTCTATTGGTACATTTCCAGTGAGTAACAACATGCTCAAGTGTCAAAAAGAAAAGAAAAGGCTACAACAGAGGCTATCCACAGGCCCTGGCAGGATCCTTAGGCTGCCACCGCCCACTGCCACCATGGCTAGAAGACAGTGGCAGTTGTTGGATACTCCAGCCACCGACAAGGCACACAGCTGCACATCACTTGGGCATGTTGTAGGATGCGCTGATCTAGTTTCTTGATGGATTAAGCTTCATTAGCCCAAATCACCTTCGTCCATCCGCTGTGTTGTCGCATCATCCACAGGACCAGCTGGATCAAGTTTAAGTGGAAGGTACGGAGAGTGATTGTCAGGGAGGAACCAGCACCCAAAGAAACCAAAGTTAGAGAGAAGAGCAGGGTTGCTGGAGAAGGAAGCCACAACAGGCAGAGGGATCAGGCTATAAGGCCGTGGTTTGATGTGTGTTGTGATCAGGTAGGCTGGTTTAGTGGTTAGGTTGGGCCGCAAGCGGAGTATAGCGCATACACACACATGCCATTCTACACTTAAGGTGTATCAGTTTATTCTACACTAGTAAATACTGGAAAAAAAAGTAAACTTAACAAACGTAGATATTAAACATAAGCAAACTAAATTTTCATACCTGATCATGTTTCCCTTGACAGGAATATATTCATCTGATGGGATCGGAACTTGCTTGGATATTCACCTACTAAAATCAGAGGTACCAGGACTGCATGCCATTATGATCTTATTGATTTGACTGTTGTGCACACAGAATAATGGCTGCATAAGATCATCATGCGATAGTTGAAGGAGGGAGGAAGTCAGCTCTTTCACTTCATTTTCTTTCTTCACGTCAATAGTCCAAAATGACGTTAGGCTTCCTTTCAATTCATCAAAATTCTCATCATGAGTGGGTACGACTTTTCCTTCATGCCATTTTTCATCAACACCATTGTAACTGAAACTGTAAAAGTGTGATGATTCCCCATGATACTTCCCAGTGACTGTTCTCGCTCTGAGAGCTTTCACTTTGTCCATCTATTCATTAAAAAACATTAAGTAATTAGGAAACCATAAGAACATATTGCAATATATAAAAATAAAATAAGATTAGATATAAGAAGTGTGTAAGCCTTCCAAAAAATCACTGGCGAAATTTAGGGTGTTCCAACTTGAAAAATATGAATTAGTCTATTTTTGGTCCTTCAACTATACTATGCCCATGGTTTAATCTCCCCCGCCCCCCCCCCCACCCCAAAAAAAAAACAATCTTTAAAACCTGAGATATTTCATCCTCCATCTTCTAAAGCTGTATAAAAAGTGTCCCTCGGTGAATTTGGAGGTTCATTTGCACATGTGGCAGCAACACATCAACGATGATGTGCCATTAGCACTGATGTAGCCCGTTGACTCAGCTTTTCTCTGGTAGAGAGAAGAGGAAGTCAGTGCTGATGTGGCAGCACCACATGTGTGAATCTTCAAACCCATTAACGGACGATTTTTAAATGGTTTTAGAAGACAGAGGACGAAAGGTTCTAGGTTTTAGAGATGAGGGTCGAAAATAAAACTGTTCACATTGTTGAGGGACCAAAAGTGGACCAAGTTCTAAAACAACATTAAACCACAAACATGGTAGAGGTAACATAGAAATGTAAATTTTACCAAACACATACATATTGATTAATATAAGGTCTTAAAAATCAACAATTAAATCTGAAATGTTCATTAACTGATAAGAATGGGGTAGTTATCTGCTTCTAGTGTTGTTAGGAAGGTCACCATCAAGTGACATGCACAATCCTCCATTATGTTTCAGATGCAAGCAGTCAGGACGCATCTCAGTGCTCAGAATCTCAGGGATGCTCCTTGAAACTATTTGGTTTTGGCTTTCCAGGGCAAGGGTTTTACAGTTTGAAGATACTTGGGTAGTAGCTAGCCAGTTGAAGGTCATGAAGTGCTCGGTGGGATTACATCTGTGGAGAAAACTGAGGAACTGAAAAATCTTGACAATAGCAAATGGGATTGGAAGGTCAGAAAGTTAGTTAATACTGAATATTTGGCTTCCTTTCTAACAAGGTGATTTTGGAGACTATTTCCAGATCAAAGTGCCTGAAGCCTAGACATGTATAATATATAGGCAAGAGTAGCTAAATCTAATGCAGGTCCTGGAGCTTCATCAATCCTTCAGGTTGGTTTGAGTAAAAATTTTTGATGTTCCTACTGTGGCTAGATTTGCAGATGCTGTTAAATTAATAGCTGAACTTGAGGGTAGGTTATTGTTGTTGATGAACTCTCTTTGATAAGAACTGGTCCTGTTAGGGTGAAGTTGAGTGATGGAGAATATCTAACATTAGGCGGTTTGTAGAGACTTTTATTGAAAAGGTGGGATATGAAATCAAGTCTGCGCCAGAAGGTTTTCATGGTAAATCTCAAGATCAAGAGGGGACCACCTGATGACCCTTCTGATGATGAGATGAAGTTTCAAAAGATAATGAACTGAATGGGAGACAATGAACAAACATTGTGACACTGAAATGCCTATTGACCATTCACATCAAAATGCAGCTAGTAGTCAAAACAAGAAGTGCAGACAACCTTGGATGACACACCTCTGGAATCTGCTGGAAAATAAAACATGTACAGTCATGGTACTGAGAAGAAGGCTTTCTGGTCTGAAATTTTACCTTTAGTTGTTTATGGATCCTGTCTCAGAAATAGTGCTACTTCCTCCGCCTACAAATATAGTGCATTCTGGGCTTCGCCTAAGTTAAACTATTAATCAGGAAAAAAATCCTATTTTCATTGAAAAATGGGGTTTGAGAGAGTTGAAAAGGGTGTGCTCATAGGTACACATGGACAAATCAAATCTCTCTCTCGCTTAATAACTTAATCGCCAGAAGCATCACCCATCCAATCCAACCGCGGGAGGCTCGGTGGTGACCGCCATTAATTATGGTCGTCAGCATGCGGTGAGGATGAGGCTTGTTAACACTCCTGTATCGCTTGCCCCATCGATACAGAGAGCTCTTCATCAAATTACGGCGAAGGAAGCTCCCATCCATGGCGTCGGGGGAAAATTCTGGGAACTTGACTCCGATTCAGAGTGTGAAGATCTAGGCGATGCAGAGGCCCATCTTGGGAAGATAGAGTGCACGCGGCAACTGCAACCGATCCCGGCGACGACAACGATTCTGCCTAGGGCTGTACGTCTGCCATGGAAAGGGCTATGGAAAGGGCCTCTGCCACCATGTCGTATTACTCCGGCGGCAACGCTCGGGGATTTCGTCCTCCCGGCGTTGCAGTGGGGTGCGCCAAGCGGTCGGAGCCTGTGCCGTGGCCAGGATCGCTGGGTCGCCGTCCGGAGTCATGGTGGCGGACGAGTTCATGACGGCGGCAGTGATCCGATTTCGACGGGATTTCGAATTTCAAACACTCTTTCCGGTTCGGGTGGACCGGTTTCCACCCTGGCCGGACCCAATCGATCATGGCAAGAGCACCCGACGCCGCGTCAGGTCTACTCGGCCCACGAAGCTGTTCCATCGCTACCCGGTGGACCTAAGCGGAAACTTTTCAACATCTCCGCCTTCCACGCTGCCGCCGCAACAGTTCTCCACGACGCCTCTGCCTCGGACCTCCACGACTCTGCCGCTCCGGTCCGTTCCTATCGGGACCCCGGCAACCGGGGCTTCCGAGGATGCACCATCGACGGCCACGGGGCGCATGACTGCCGCCGCGGCAGAGGATGCGGCCCTCACCCAGATGCACATGGCCGAGACGGTGGCCAGGGGCATGGCCGTGTTGCAAGAGGAGGACGCCATGCTCAAGGACGGGGGGCACCCCATGCAGCGGGTGCAGCGGAGGCTGAAGGACGGGGTCGCGGCCGCGGGGCGCCCCATCCACCAGCCGACTCCAGAGGACATGGTCATGGTCGTGGGGGCCCCAAGCCCGCGGCTAGCAATGACCACCACGACGGCACTGCGGTGTCGGAGGGCGCGACTCAAGGCGTTCCTAGGCATAACGGCACACCCGAGGGCGGTTAGGACGCTGACCATAGACCACAAGGTGGTGGTCGTGCTCGCGGCGTCAACGCTAATCTTGACACCTCGGGCACTGTCTTGGATGATGAACAAGGCAAACAGAAGCGGAAGCGCAAGGAACAATCAGTGAGGCTGAAATGCAGCATATGCTTGGAGGAGCACTTTACTAATAAATGCCCACTACTTCGAGGAACTAAACCCACTGTGGCCTATTGTGGTGCCGCGGATGATGGGGGTGGTTTTTTCCAGTTCAGGCGGCAAGGTACAATCAAATTGTTATGCCCACTCAGTCGTCGGTTGCTGCCCTCATCACTGTAGAGGCCGGCGAGGTGTCTGCACAGTTGCTCCATTCTAAACTGGCCAGGATCATTCCAATTCGGTGGGATTAGGAAGTGCAAGTGCAAGGTGCTAAGTCTTTTGTTGTCCCTTTTCCTAGTTCAGAAGAGTTGGAGCGTATGATTGCGATCCGTACATTCACTACGAAGAACAAAGAGGGCACCATTATTTTTGAAGAATTCATCGACGACGTCCAACCCATAAAAGTCTTGGACAAGGTGTGGGTAACGGTCACTAATGTTCCCCGTGTGCTGCGGTCTTTTCTTCCTCTGTGGGCAGTTGGATCCATGATTGGGGATACTCAAAAGGTGGATATGATCCACCTCCGAGCGACAGGTCAGGTTCATATCTTGGTGGCAGTAATGGATATTGCGAACATTCCTAAGTTTGCTGATGTATGTGCAAATGGCAGCATTTATCGCCTGTATTTTAAACCTGATGAAGCGGTATAGCATGATGCTTCTGATCTTGAGGATGATGATTTATTGGGTGATACTGATAAGGGTGCTGACGGAGAAGACCGTGAAATGGAAGACGTGGAGAAACCTGATCCTACTTCTGAAAATGATAATAGCAAGTCAGATAAAGCCCCAGCACCTTCTCAAAACATACCCCATCAGCAGATAGCTTCCTTGCTGAATGAGGCTCTGGACACGGCATGTGAAGAACTGTTACAGGAGCTCAGTACTAGGGTCATGCTTGAACCAGATGAAGAAGAGTTGATACCTTATAATAATCTTGTTATTT
>CM041640.1:6675562-6712160 GCA_023333625.1 Bothriochloa decipiens
TTTTTGTATTTGCTGACTTTAAATTGTTCCGTTTGATCACAGAGCCTTAGGAAATGCAAGTGGGAGGTTTTTGCCCATGTTGAAGACCGCAGGGAATACATGGATACACTGAAGCAAAAGCAAGTAATGGACCTGAAGTTCAGGTCTGGTACTCAGCTTGTGGACAACTACATTAAGATGCGGAAGCGAGCGCAGGTTGACTATGCCCGACGATTGCGTGTCCAAACCCCAAGTGCTGCTCGGTGGAAGAAAGACTGTGATGCATGGAAAAAGAAGAGAGAAGAGGAAGCATCCTTGCATGCGAGGGAGAAGATGAAGGAGGCCGAAAAGAGGAGTGCTGATGCGAAGATGAAGCAGAAGATGGCGGAGGCGGAGATGCCGATGAACGACGAGGACGAGGAGTATGATGAAGCATTCACCCAAGCCCTCGATGACTTGGAGGCTGCTTACTAAAAAAAAGGAAGAAGAGGAGTATGATGAAGCGTTCACCCAAGCCGTTGATGACTTGGAGGCCGCTTACTACAAAAAAAGGAAGAAGAGGCCAACGCAGCTGAGCGTAGCCGTACCAATGAGTTTGTGGGAGAGGATAGTGGTTCTGAAGATGAAGACTGGCTTTCCGGTTATGTTTCGGATTATTAGGGTCGTTTTGTTAGATGAATTCGGATTAGTAGCTCATCGCCCTAGCGGACCTATAATTTTATTATAATAAACTGTTTCCGTGACTTTTAACTGTGCTGTAATGAACTATTATAACGGATGTAATGCAAGCATGTAAGGGTTTAGGGTTTAGGGTATAGGGTTTAGGGTTTAGGGTTTAGGGTTTTTAGGGTTTAGGGTTTAAGGTTTCTTGGGTTTAGGGTTTTTAGGGTTTAGGGTTTACGGTTTAGGGTAAATTTTGACAAAAGAATAGTGCGTATCATACATGAAGACAGTAATTACATCGTACAGGGTACTACTGTCCCGGAGCCTGTCCCTGCCCCTGCCCCTGCCCCCTACCTCTCTTCGGCCTCCTCGGTCGCACATGCCCCGACGAGTAGGTGTAGCGATCCGGTGGAACACCTCGAGTCGCGCGGACGTCCTGCATTGGAGTCATCTGTGATAACTCCTGCGTGTAGGGCGGAGGTGCTCCTGCAAGCTGTGAAGGGCCAATCTCGACCTCCTCGTCGCTGATCGATGCGTCAGTGGGGGGGTCATTAGGTAGTCGGTAGGTCCACGACGAGGTGCCGGCTCCCTGGCCCGACGTCGAAGCTGCTCCCTGCGCGGAGGTACCCAGGACTCCCCAGGCTGCTCCCTGAGCGGAGGTACCCACTCCATGGGGCGAAGGCCAGGCTCCCCAGCCTGCTCCCTGAGCGGAGGAACCCTCACCATGGGCCGACGCGCTGGGTGGAGCATGAGTGAAGTGCCTGGATGCCTCTGCTCCGTGCACCGAGGACCCCCTCCGGAGGAACGAAGGTACGGCGTAGTGAATGGTGTGAAAGGTGTCGTCGTAAGTCACACAGTCATCCATATTAGAAAAACATAGGTAGACGAGGTGGGGTACACGGAGTTACCTCTGTTCTGGGGTGCAGGAGGATGTGCTGCGGGTGCCGGTGCAGGAATTTGAGGCGCTGCGTCGGAGGTCCAACAAGTGAGAGCCCTCATCACGGATCTAAGCATCGTACCCATCCGCGTGTACGAGGTGCGCTGCTCGTCGACTGTCAACGCCAAGCCACCCTCCAAGCGGCAACACACGGAGTCCATCTCCGTGTAAAGTAGTTGCGTACCATCGATCTAATTTCAGTTTTAAGTTACATGAAAGATATACGTAATGAACTACTGATATATATGAGAGATTCAAGTACTCACCGCACGGAAGTAATCCTGATCATGGTGCACAGGGTAAGCGTCACGCACGACGGCGACGTGTGGCTGCTGCTCTGGAGGAACGAAGGTGACACGTGTGCGGGTACGAGGCTGGTACCACCGGAGGTACATCATGTACGAGTCCTCGGTGTGGGGGCGGTACTCATCAACGACGTCCTCTGTGGCAAGCAACCAATCGTCCACGTATGGCTGCAGATGTGGAACCCATAAGTTGCCGCCGACCTGTCCCCTCCGAGTCAGCCTGAACACAAATTTGAGTAAGACATGTCTACTGTGATTAATTTTTCAAAGTCAGTTGTTAGTAGTACTTACCTATGAGCATCTGCAGGGACGGTACAGATGATAGGGATGGGGGACGGCTGCATGAGACCAAACTGGCGCAAAACACGCCCTGGGCAGTGCGGTTCGACGAATATGTCGAACACCATCGGTCGGAGCGTCAGCCAAAAGGCCTGGTCACGTGTGCACAACGTGGACAGTCCAAGGGGAGCTCGTGCGTGGATAGCCTCCTAGCTGTAAGGCTCCTAGATCACGTCGGTCGGCTGTATCCTGTCGAACTCCAGCATAAACTCGTTGTATGACCGCGTGACCTGCACATGTGCCCATCGTCGCTGAAATATAACAATAAATGGGTTAGAAGGTACGATACAAATTAACTATATACATCAGCTAGGAACACGAACCTGACGATGGCACCAGACTGTACCCATGGTGGGGTAGTCCTCAGGTGGAACCTGCAAGTACAGGTCCTCCTCGTAGGCGGTGTGATCCACCACAGGTCGACCAATCGCGAACCGTTCAGCTGCCCATAGCTGTAGAAGGAGGGGCAACCAGTGAGCAAAGAACCTGTTTCTATCTTGGTACACGCTTCGCAAAGCCCCCTGTACATCACCGCCAGTACGGCAGATCCCCAGCTCCACTGTGGCACTGCTCCCTCGTCAGTATCAGCGATCGCGCGCGCGTAGGGGATCATGACCTTGTCGACGGCATGTCCCGCGCTGCTGGTGAAAATGACCCAGCCAAAAAGCCACAACAAGTAGGCCTCCAAGCTCCGTTGCACAGAGTACACGTCAGCCTCTGGGTGTAGCTGATCGGACTGAAAAAGATATAGTTAATAAAGTTAAGTAGAACTGTAAATTGATAAAATTCTTTTAAATTAGGCCTTACGGTAAACTACATGAGCCACTGCTGCGACGGGCCCATGGTCGTGTACGGAGGGAGGCTGCTCAAAGCTGGAAGTGCAGGGTGACACTGTACGTGGCCGAAGCGGGCCATCATGTCGTCTCGCCAATCATGAAGTCCGTCGACTGGCCCAACGGCATCGCCAGCGAGGGGAAGGCCAAGCAAGAACGCAATGTCCTGAAGCGTCAGTGCGACCTCCCCGCACGGCAGGTGGAACGTGTGTGTCTCCGGCCTCCATCGGTCGACCAGGGCTGCTAGAAGAGACCTATCGAAACTCCACCTCCTCGTCTCATCGGCCTCACCAGCTCGAGCCTCTATAAGACGACACAACGGGAGGAGGCCTGCCTCACGTAACCTGCACATAAAAATTTTATGTTATTAAGAAGCCATGTGTACTTAATTGGGAGAATTGAAAGAGTCAACGGATACCTGGAACAGAACCGAGGGTCCATTGAAAGTAGACGTCTGGACGGTCGCGGTCAAAGTACGGGCAGATTGGCGTTCTGCACCGCAATACGGTACGAGCGGTGCTGCAGATCGATCCCTCGATCTAGCAGCTCCGGTGTGTCGTCGGCCATCCCTGCATGACAGTATCACAGTTAACACATATGACACATGCAAATAGAAAGTGAAAAAGTATACAACAATAAATTTAAGGTACAACAACAAATGATCGAATTTGAAACATAAAGACTGCACATACAACATGTAACAGAAATATATTCAAATACAAGACTGAGATTATGAACATTACATCCAGAATATAGGTTGAAACAATAAGTTTGTTCACTCCAGTTACAACAAAGCAAAAACCGTACATTACATAAGCTTAACCAAGCTCTCTACACATCACTACACGACCGAACCACGAGGCACGCGTGCACGCCTTGGCCTGGCGGGGTACCATCCAATCCGAATCCTGATGGCGGGGCTTCTGCTGTTGTGGCCATGTCTGAGTCCTTGGGGCACTTCTTGTAAGTATGTCCTTCCTTGTCGCATTTGCTGCAACGTGTGTACCTTCCACCTGCTTCGGACTCATCCATGGCGTTTCGAATACGTCTTGTCTTCCGACGCCCAGCCTTATCTCTGATCTTACTTGGGTCTGGAATATAGGTAGGTTGCCGTACTGTACCTGTAAAATTCTCCGCTATGCCAAAACCATAAATTTCATGTGACCATGTATGCAATATGGCTTCCTTGGTGAAATAGGGAGATACAAAAGTACGATCAAGTATTCCACACTCCGAGCTCGCTGCAATAACATGGGAACATGGTTTGTGATAGAGTCTTGGCTTGTGGCACATGCATGCATAATACCCATCCTCTCTAAGTATGCATTCTTGCACAACTCTTCTTCTATATATTCCACGCTTGGCCTTATCAGCACACAAGATTTCAAATCGGTGCTCTCTAGTACCTTGAGTTATAACTCTATGCTCCTTTGCCTTCTTACGTTTTTCCTCCAGATAATTTATCAGCATTTGTCCGAAGAAAACACCTCGCACTTGCATTGATAGGGCAGCGACTTGGTACTGGTCTCTGAAATATCTGCATGTTCCATGCAGGATGAACTCAACAATGGCAACCAAGGGAAGGTCTCTAACACCACGCATCACCCAGTTGTAAACTTCAGCCAAATTAGTTGTCATAATACCAAACCGCGCTCCGCCGACATCATGCAGCAAAGACCACTTCTCCTTAGGCTCATTCTCTATCCAGTGCGAAAAATTTCTCACAGCAGATGCCGATCTCCTTCTGATGTTTGGACCATCTGTGGGCAGCGGTCCTAAGGACTCTGGACCATCCTCACCAACAGGTGCTGATCGGCTTGAGTGTTCTTCCATATGCTTCGTTTTGAGCTCGTCCAACCTCCTCCAAAGCTCGTTGAATTTTTTCTGTTGATTCTGTCCGCACAGCCTCTTGAATAGATCCATCAAGCTCTTGCGCTTAAACTGCTTGTAAAAATTAGCACCCATGTGACGCATACACCATCGACTTTGAACATCTGGCCAATCTTTACCATATCCCATCTCTGCATCACTGTGCTTCAGATATTCAATTGCCCGAAGAAGGCCAGCGTGACGGTCATAAATTAGGCATACACCAGGCCTCATACCAACAATGTTAACCTTCACCTGCTTGAGAAACCAGTACCAACTATTGGTATTCTCGCTCTCCACAAAAGCGAATGCCAGTGGTAGAACTTGATTGTTCCGATCCACGGCAATTGCTGTTAGTATCTGACCTCTGTATTTACCTGTCAGAAATGTCCCGTCAATACAGAGGACTGGACGACAATGCACAAATGCCCTGATGCAAGCACCTAGTGCAAAGAAAGCTCGTTGCAAGACCAATACTGCACGGTCATTCTCCATGGTTGGGTATGTTATAAGATCTGTACATGTCCCTAGATTTCTGGCGGCTATGCATTGAAGAAGAGATGGTAAATTATCATATGAGGCTTTGAATGTGCCAAATCTCATCTCGATAATCTTCTGTTTTGCCCTCCACACCTTAGCATATGAAATGGTGTATTTGAATTTATCTTCGATATGCCTTATTATTGACCTTGGCTCGTATCTCAGATTATGCACAACATCTGAATACATCTCTGCAGCAATAAATGCAGATGTCATGTTTCTGTGGTACTTCTGTACACCTTCCAAGTGACAGTTGTGCTAAGTGACTGTTGACACTTTCCAATAATCCTTCCACTTTCCCTTGAATGCATGCACCCTCCACGGACAACCATCGTTGGATCTCATGCACTTAACTTCGTATACACACTTTGTGGACTTTGCTACCCAGAACTCCCTCTGCAGTGATACAGCCCAAAGCTTGATTGCCTCCATCAATTCTTCCTTCTCTGCGTACATCGCTCCCTCGATTACCTCATTCTCCTTATACTCCCATGGAACATGGTATCCCTCTGAAATAGCAAGTCCAGAGAAGTCTTCATTAGACCACTGCCACGGATTCACATTGCATCCTTCCTCATCAGAAGATTCATAACCCTCCACTTTCTCATTCGCCGCATCTTCGTTTTCCATTTCCTGAACAATGGAGTTGATCCTCTCGCCCTCATCTGCCAAGCCTCTCGGCTCACTGGTTTCTTCTTCTCTTTCTGGTTGCTGCACATCATGTCCCTGTTCTTCTCCTTGTTCAGCACGGTCATTTCCCTCTTCTATTTCAGCATCAGTCCTAACCATGCTTGTACCCTCCACATCTTGCAGGGTTGCATTGTCTTTATCGTGCACCTCTATGAAAATACTGGGTTCCCAGCCCCGCTGCAATGCATTTTCTACGTACCATTTCCATGTTTCAGTGCAATCTACCGACATCAATTCCCAGAAGCATTCTTCGTTGCCACGATTGACTACTACATTTACTTTTATTGTGTTCACCTCTGGGTTGATATGAAATACCCTCATTAACCAGTTACACACTGACCGAAAATTTCTTTCCGCAGGCCTATCTATCCCCTTTAGTGTTGACCCAAATTCAGACAGATCTATACCATACGGTCCATATCTGACAGTGCCACTACCATGGAACAACCGAAACATCACTTTGGTTGACATATCTATTCAGAGAAAATACGATATTCGTCACATTTCAAATCATGCAATCCATTGTTTAAATCATAAAAGAAACATCATTATTTCTAACACGAACTGCAATGCTCTAACATCATTATTTATAGATCTAATATACATACTACTCACAGATCTACCCAGAGTCAACTAAAAACTAAACAACTCTAGTGCACATTATATTTTACTAATGCATAGCAACAGACCTGTAATGTATGAGAAACTTACCTAAAAGCCGAGGTCTCAAACTGGCAGGGCTTCGCCGTTACTTCATTCTCCTCCCTCCTCTCTTCTTCCTTTTTTTCTGAAAATTTTAGTGAATATAATGAAAATCTGAAGGGGGGCTGGGTATATATAGCTGGAGGTCAAAAACGCCCACTGTGTAGGCTTTTTTGACGGCGAGGGGGCCGCCCACTGGGCGTTTTTTTACTGCTCCGGGGCCCGCCCGCAAAACAGGCGCGGCCGGCCGCACTCTTTTGCAGGCGGCCCCCTGGACGCCAAAAAACGCCGACACAGTGGGCGTTTTGTGGCCGCCAGGTGGCCGCCCGCAAACGCCGGCACCGGCGCCGGCCGGCCGTTTGCCACGTCACAAAAAACGCCCAGACAGTGGGCGTTTTTTAAAAAACGCCCACTGTAGACGACTAGTTCTGTCATATTTCGAAACGAACAACTAAATTTATAAATTTTTTTAAAAAAAAATTAAAAATAAAAAAGTTCCCTAAGTACTCGCCGTGTGGGGTCGGGGAGTAGAGTGGTCAACAGGGAGGGAACAAGCACAAGGGAGGAGGCGGCGGCGGGTCGTCGGCCGAAGCAGCAGGCGGGAACGACGGGGAGCTGCTGCAGTACTGGCGGAAGCCGAAGCAGTAGTAGGGGTTCCACGGTGGCGAAGCTGTATGCCACGTCGTGGGCGGCGGCCAGGAGGTGGGGGTGGCCAACGATGTCACCACCCGTGCCTGCGCCCGGCGGCATTGTTGCGTCCCCAGAGGAGGCGGCCTCGAGCTTGCGCTGGACCGCCTGGTTGAGCTTGCGGTACTTGCGCGCCATGATGGACGTGCCAGTGGTTCTTGACGACGTTGTCGGTTGTCCGTGCGCCGGCGCCGGCGTAGTAGTCGGCGGCAGCGGTGGCGGCCGTGAGCACGCAGCCGCCGCCGTCCTTGGACGAGGACGAAGCCTGGTCCGCCGCAGAAGCCACGCCATCGGGGCCGGCGACGAGCACAGCATCGTGGCCGGCCGCAGGAGAGATGAGATGGGATGAGAGGATCCGCAGCAGAAACCCGCACGGCTGCCTGGAGCTAGAGGATGAGGCCAGAGCTACAACTACACTAGCTACAGGGAGGCAGCCAGGCAGGGACGCACCGTCTCGTTCCCGTGTCGTCAGATGGTGGATCGCTCGGCCTCGGCCGCACCACACGCGCGCCCTGGCTAAAACAGCTCCTGCCTGCCTGCTGTGCCTGATCGTCGATCTATTCGTCCCTCACTCTCAACAGTGGATCGCTACGTCCGAACGTACAGTACGTGCACCCAACAGTTAGAACATGAACGCCTTCGATCCTCGCGATGGAAATAATCTCGCCGAGAACGACGGGATGAAATGAAATTAACGTCTTGATCTCTAGTACGTACTAGCATTGATTACTGTCGTGCATGCTGGCAGTTACGGCATCCAATCCAATCATCACCGGTAACAGAAACTGTGCTACCTAGCTCTTTGCTTGACTGAATGTCTGAATCTAAGTGGCAAGTAACCTGTGCCGTCAGAACTCGATCAGAAAGTATTAACAGAGTCTCTGTTATTCAAAGTAAACATACATGCTTGACTGAATATATAAAACGACGAAGTACTAGCGCAGATCGAAGAGGCTGGGCCTTCTATTGTACACACACACTTCTGCTGCCACTGTCACCTTTTCTTCTCTTGAGCAGGAAGTAATATTTTTTCGTACTTGGCCAAAGTACGAAACTGAACTGATGCCCTTTTTAAAAGAAGCCAGCAGAGATTGCAATCTTCCAGCAGGAATTCTCATCTCAAAGGAAAGGAGCCAGGACGCCGCAAGTACGATCAGCACAAGCGCAAATTAAATAGAGGCCCCTGCTGGTGCACGCGGGTTTTCATGTTCCTCCCCCCATTTGGTCATTTCTATTGTAACACAAACGAAACTACGGAGTAGTAGATTGTTAAATGTGTAGTAGCTGTGCAGCATGCAGCTGGGTTACGCTGGGCATGCAGCAGGGTACGAGTCCCAACAATAAACAGGCCTAGGCATGCTTGAGTTGCCTGCCTGAGCCCTCCTGGGTACGAGTACTCTCAAGTCTCAAGTACTGTATGATCATTTGATCCATCTCCCAGCGCGGGCGGATCGGCGAGCCCTGATGCCTTGACAGAAGATGCAAGACCTCCAGTGCTGTCTGAAAGAGCCCTGCAACTGTACAGGAGTCGTCAAGAGTCAAGCTACAGTATACCGAACATTGTTTCATTCTCTTGCAATGTTCTGAACTGAATTACTCGTTGGTTTCAGTAGTTTGCTAAGCTGAGCACCCTCTCTCTGTATGTCGCAAGAACATCCACCACCACATGAATTACCAGTGCTGGTTTCAGTGTTCAAATAATGTCTAAAATAGTGCTGGTTTCAGTATCTTGTAGGATACTCGTCATTTCTGTAAAGCTTGCTTTAACCCATGGAATTAGGAATCCATTGATGATTCATCATTAAGCTGCAATCGATGTCTGACAAGAAGCTGAACTTTTTATTCATGCAGACAATCTGGAGATGAGGGACAGCGACCTGGAGCTGGAGGCAACCTTGAGGCAGAGACCTGAAGGCGAGCGCGACCTTCCTGAACGAGAGCACACTGGGCGGGATAGGATCACCATGCATGTTATTTTTAACTGAGCTCACATTCTCGCGGCTCGTCTAATGAGGGGACTCATAGGCCTAACATGAAAGGAAGAGAACAGATCACTCATTCACTCCTACGTGTATACTTCAAGTGTAGTACCAGTGGCGGAGCTAGGATTTTTGCAAAGGGTATGCCGAACGAAAATTTTTATGAGCAAACTGAAAAAATCCACTTAGCAATTCAGGCTCACAATTCGGTACACAATTAGCAAATAGCATAATGAGCCTTGGATTGAATGAAAAGATGGAAATAGTTCAAGTAACACACAAATAGTTCATTAGTTCAGAATATGCATGATACAAATTGACCAAATAAGAGTACAACACTACTTTTTGGGCCTACGCTTTCTAATGGACATGAAAGTCTTGATTACATCATCTTCATCTACTTCATCCAAAATGTCTCTCTCAATGAACGTGATAAGGCAATCATCTAAAAGATTATCAATCATCTTGTTTCTCCGCTTGGTTTTGACAAACTCCATTCTAGAAAATGCCCTCTCAACACTTGCCGTCGCCACTGGTAGAAGCAATACCAACTTGATGAGCACATAAACCAAATCATAAACTTTGCGCCTATTTTGTTTCCACTAGCTTCACTGAGAGGTCAACAAGGTTTTCTAGACCACTGAATCTATCATCTTGTCTCATGACATCAATATAGGTGTCAAGTTGCAATTCAAGCCTTAGCAATTCGGAGCCAAATATGTCCTTAGGATAGAATTCAGCAAGTCGGCGTATCTTCTGTGCATCAAATGCTTTAATGAAGACATACAAGAAAGTAACTCCATATTAACCTCATCAAACCGATTATCAAGCTCTTGACTGATTTTATCAATAACCCCAATGTATACCTCTCTTCTAAAGTGATCATCATTTATTTGGTCATGGACAAACCTTCTTGATCTTCCGTAAGGCACATAATTAGTCTCCATATCAGAAACTCCGACACCATGTTTATTGCAAAACAAAGTGACATTTTGAAGGAATTGATCCCATCCATTAGACCTCAAGTGTTGCATTCTGTTTTTTGCCACATTAATAAGTTGGATTGCATGAATAATATCTTGCTCCCTCCTTTGCAAACACTCAGATAATTCATTTGTATATCCAAGAATAACAAACAACAAGTGTGCACTGAACACAAAATCAAATGATTCAAATGCTCCAACCATAAAATGAATTTTTTTCCAATCACTCTTATGTGTTGTATCATGTCCAAGAGTGATGAGTACATCACGGATTATGGGATACAAAGTAATAATATTGCATATAGTTTTGTAATGAGAGCCCCACCGAGTCTCACCAGGCCTAGCCAACCCCATCTCTTGATTTAATCTACTCCCAGTTTTGAGTTCCCCACATTCAAGTGCTTTTGTGATACTCTCAAGTCTAGAATTTCGAAGCATCCCATGACGCTTACATGAAACTCCAACAATATTTAGCAAGAGGGTCACTTGTTCCAAGAACCATACACAATCAGTATTGTCCTTAGCAACGGCTACAAGAACTAGTTGGAGTTGATGTGCAAAACAATGGACATAATAAGCAGACGGTGACTCTTGCATGATCAATGTTTTTAGACCTTTAATATCTCCTTTCGTATTGCTAGCCCCATCACAGCCTTGACCATGGATGCTAGTTACAGTCAAGCCATGACTAACAAGTACAGCTTCAATTGCTTCCTTAAGTGATAAAGAGGTAGTATCATCTACATGAAATACTCCAATAAAGTGCTCACGTGGTCTTCCTAATTTATCAACAAAACGTAAGCAAAGAGCTAGTTGTTCTTTATGTGATACATCACTAGATTCATCAGCTAAGATAGCAAAGCGATCTTCACCAATCTCTTCAAGTATTTTCTTTCTAGTCTCTATGGCAAAGCAGGAAATAATTTGCTTCTGTATCATTGGTGTAGCATCCCCAAAATTCGAACACCGAAAATACGAACTTTCAAAATTTTTCTAAAGATTACCGATGTTTGGTGAATGTCATGTAGGAAACCCGCTAGTAGTTGCACAAGTAGCACCTAGGGTTAGCATGAGCATCGCATTTAATTTACCAAAGTTTGATTTGCTTCTTATTGATTTTATGTGATGACCAATAAAATCAAATAACCTATCATCGCATGTGTATGAGTTTGTCGACTGACCTCAAAAATGGATCCACCATGACCTTGAGACCCTAGTGGACTTAGCATGAGGTTGTGTCATGTCATTAACCTCCATGCACTAACACTTTGCTAGCAAGCTCATGACATGGTGAAGTTTAAATAGAAATAGAAATGGAAAAAGGAAATAGAAAATAGAAAGAAAAGAAGAAGAGGAAACCAGCCCAGGCAGCCCACCCGGCCTGCTATTCTTCCCCTGCCGCGGCCCAGCTCGCCCTTTTCCCTCTCGGCCCACAGCAGCTGCAGCCGCAGCAGATGGCCCGCTGGCGCCAGCGCCGCTAGCCCCGCCTGCGCACGGAGCCACGCGGCCCGAACGGCCGAAGCGGCCCAGCAAGCGCTGACAGCCTGCGCGCGCGCTGCCTGCCTTACCCGCGCTGCCGCTGGCCCAACAAGGTGGCCCAGCAAGGCCGCAGCTCACCGCCCGCGCGCGCCCGCACACTGCCGCTGAGCCACTGACATGTAGACCCCGCCTGTCATACCCCTCCTTTTCCCATTTCTGGCCGCGCGTCCGTCCCGTCCGCCGCACCAGGAATAGCAACAGCGCCCTCTGCCGTTCACCCCGTGCTCGTGACCCAACGCCTGCGCCGTGGCCGTCCATCTCACCTGCCCACGCCGCGCCTTTCCCCAAAGCCCTAACCCTAATGCACGGCCGTGCTCAGCCGCTCGATGGGGATCTCCGATCCACACCGTCCGCCGCCCGCCGCCGCGCTTATAAAGGGAGGAGCACTGCGCCGCTAGGGTTTACCCCCCACCGCACAACCTTCTAGTTACCCCGCTCACTTGCTGCCCAGCCAGAGAGAAGAAGGGAGGCGGAAGGGAGTGCTGCCGCCGGAGCCGGAGTTGAGCACCGCGAGCGCCGCCGTCGTTGCTGCGCGAGCCATCGGAGAAGGAGGATCCGGAGCCCCAGTGCGCCCACGCCATCGCCCTGCGCTTCTTCCTCTCCACCAAGCCAACGCAGCCGCACCGGACCATCCTAAATCGACGCCACGCGAAGGTGAGCTCACACCGCCCGCTCCATGGCCGCCAGCCAAGCACCACCGCGTTCCCGCTCTCCCCAGCCACCTCTTCCTCCATTAGCTCCATGAGAAGGTCCGCCGCGTCATAGGACGCGTATTTGACATGGTTAGGGAGCTCGGCAAGGCCACAGTGGGGCGGGCACCTTTGCCCCGCCCTGGCCGCTGAGGCTCCATGGCCGCCGGAGCGCCGTCATGGCCAACCCGCTGTACGCGCCTCCGTCATGCCTCCGTTAGGCCATAGGTAGAACCCTGAGCTCCGAGCTACTCAGAACGGGAGAAGATGGAGGGGGAGATGACGCACCGTCGGCGAATTTGGCCGAGCATTGCCATCCGCCGCCGCTGAGCACCCCGCCGCCGGCTGCTTTCTAGAGCACTGTTTTTCCAAATTGAGGCGCATCCCTCGTTTGCCTTGGCCTCACGAGCAAGATGCGCTCGCCAATGCCACCCCTACTGTGCCGTAGCGACCCGCAGCCGTGGCCGCGCCGCCCGCCACCGCTGCGCGTGCGCCGGCGAGCAAGAACCCCCGCGTGCCCGCTTTAGCCCGCGGCCACGCTAGCCTAGCCTACGCAGAGCCGCTGCCGCCGCCCTAGCCACCCGAGCCAACCGAAGGCGCAGCGCCGCCCGACGCCGGCCAAGCGCCGCCGCGCTTGCGCTAGCGCGCGCGTGGGAGGGGAGAAGGGGATTTCCCCTGTGCCCGAGTGGACTGAGCCCACCAGGCCCACGTGGCTAGCTGGACCAATCACAGCGCGCCACTCAGCCCCTGTGTCTACGGTCCACTGTGAACTGGGTCCACGTAGCACCGGCCGGACCAGGCCGTAGACCTGGCCCAATAGGAGTCCAAACCTGCCACGTGGCCTACCTCTCTGCTCGACATGTGTCTAGGCCGGGCTGGCTCAACCTGGCCCAGATCCAGCCCTGCTCAGGCCCGCTGAGGCCCAGTCGAGGCCCGGTCAGCGTTGATCATTGATCGGTCAACATTGACCGTTGACCTGGCCCCCCTGTCAGTGACCAGACCCGTGGGTCCCACCTGTCAGCCGCTGACCGAGTCCACCGTCAGTGCTAACGCCAGCATGACGTCATCCAGCCGCTAGACCCCACGTCAGTGCTGACGTCAGCCTGATGTCAGCCCTGCACCAGCTCCACTGTGCCCGCGCGCCATGTGGACCAATCAGAGTGCGCCACGTGTCAGCCTCTGATTGATCTGCCCTTTTTCTTTTTCAGAAAATAGAATAAACTTCATAAATTCATAACTAATTCATACAAACTCCGAAAAATATGAACCAAGTGTCTAAATTTTCATAAAAATGAGTTCTACGTCATAGGCTTATGTATAAGTGCATTTGGAGTTATTGAATTTTAGTGCTTCTTTGTGTTGACTCTATAGGAGCCGCTAACATGGCTATTATGTCTTGTTTTAGAGGAGGAGCAGCTTGAGGATGACGACTATGAGTACGAGGACGAGCTCGGTGACGACTTCATAGGTGCCACACCCCACCCAACCTCGTAGATCCTATTACGCATGGCATAATATCTAATTTGCTAGTGTTTTATTTATGAATATCACCTGATGATAGGTTGCATGGTAGATTTGCTTGATGAGCCTTTACCTTATCGCAACCTTACTCCTGCACACCTGCTGATAGGCTAGACGCATGCTTATTTACTTATGATGCTTTACTACTACTATGCTTATATCTGCGTGATGTGATGCGTGGTGGAGAGTATGGTTATGTGGTTAAGGCACATGGTGCCACTTTACTCGGAGAGAGTGCTGCGTGCGTCTTGGGTGTGTGGTGAGGGTTGAGTCGATCGGACAGGATTCTACGACGAGCCATGTGGGCAGTCTTGCTGGGGGATGTGTTCTAGGCATTCCCGTGTGAGGTGCTTGTGGCGGGCACATTGTGAGGAATATGGTGATCCCGAGGGTGAGAACCTTCGTGGAGCGAAGCCCCGAGTAGGAGGTGCTGTTGTAGCATGGACTGTTGTAGGCCCTAAGAGAAGACAATCCTGTCTGATCCCCCTAGGACCTGATATCTCTTGAGGAGCGGAACCTTGGGACTTACGTGCTCACCACTCGCTCTTGTATGGGCGGGAGACGGGTTTCTGACTAGCTAGGATGGTGCCGCTACTACTAGGTTGATAGCAGATAGTATCAGAAGGTACGGGTATGGAGACCCACACCCTTCTTAGACAGCATAGTGACCTCAGGGGCCCGGTATTATGTCTCACAGTCTCAGTGTACCGGTGGTACCTATCCAGGATATCCTAGTACTAAGTGGTAGGATGGCATCGCACCGGTTAGAAAGCAGCCGGAATCAGCTTAGGTGGGGCACCGCCGATGATAGTGATCTTGTGGTTACGGGAGTACACGCTCTACAGAGTTTATGAATCTATATATATAGTCCGTGAGCCACTGGTATGGCTCTTTCCTAAGACCCACGCTTCTCGAGAGTAGTAAAATGAGTCCTTCTATTCTCTCCCTGGTGTTACCCTTCCGGCTGAGAGCCGCTGAGACAGGCTCCGAGAGGGAGTTGAACCTGTCAACTGAGGGCGAGAGGGTGAGATGTGTGTGATGGTGATAGAATGGGATGGATATGTGATTGAGATGGGTTAAAACTTGATGAATTATATTATATAATATTGGTCACTACTTGCATAGGAAACCATAGCCATATATTAGGTCGTTTGATTATATCATGTGCATCCCACCAAATACTACATAGCAAAAGCAAAGCATAGGGTGGGAGATGTGGCCAGTACAAACCGTATTGAAAATTATTTGGTAGGTGAACCTGACTACGACTTCGATGACGAAGAGGAGTAGATGTCTCGTTCCTACGCTCAGGCTTCTTTTTGGAGATTCATTGTACTTCCGCCTTCCGCAGCTGCCCCAGAAGCTGCCGCTACTCTGATGATCCCGCCAGTGTGGCGATGAGCTATTTATGTAACCCCTTCTAACTGTACTCTTTTGTTCAAAGTATAGATTTCTGTATCAACTATTGCTGGATAATGTGATGGTTTGAGCTTCGAACTATTGTATTATTCGCCATTCTGTGTATTTTCCCTTTGTGGAAAATTGAGGATGTTTCAATTGGACTAGTTAATGAGCAATTACCTAGAGCATTGTTCAACACAAATTTGTTCACTTCTTCACTATTTGCTGCAAGAAATTTCAACAATTCTATAAAGTTTTCTCTGTTGCTAGACTCTTCACTTTCATCATGTCCATGGAAAGCCAACCGTTGATGCAAAAGAAACTTGATACATCTTAGCGAATATGTCAATCTGATCTTGTAATGACTTATTTCTTCATCACTCCACTTCACAATTTTATCATGAATTGCTGCATTAGGATTCAGAAAGCCAATCTTCTTCTCTTGAGCTTCCTTGTGTGCCTTAGATTTATGATGCTTTAAAAGTGAAGTATCTCCTACATTCCAATTTCTTCATCCATCTACAATAAATGCATATGTGCCTTTGCCCTTGTAGTTTTTGTTTTTGAACAAGTAGCACACAAAGCAAAACACAGAATCCTTCTCCAATTTTCCTTTTGGGAAACTCATGAGCATAAGGTTGGAATGGCCCTCTAAGAATGTATGCTCTCCTAACTGCATCTTGATCATTAGCATGATAACTTGAAATGGGCAACCTTTCACTTGGATCATGTGGAAGGCGATCAATATCATAACCTGGAGGTGGAACAGGAGCAGGAGTTGGTTCTACAGCAGCAATCACATCTTCAGTTCGTTCTGTAGAAGGATGAATAATTTCTTCAATCATTGCATCTTCCTCTTCCACTTGATTTTGTTCCTCTTCCACTTGATTCTGCTCTTCCACAACAGGAGTTGAATGTTTCTTTGCAGCAGCTTTCTGAAACATAGAAGCAATGTCTCCATCTCTCTTCATAGTTCACAAATCCTGTAAAGGAAATACTATTCTGTCTAAGTAGAAATCAACTAATTCCTCCCTATTCCCTAATTTGTGGAGAAATTGAACAACGATCAACCGATCAACCGTTAGGGTTAGGGATTTTGGGGAAATTGCTTCAGTACCTTTGAGGAGAGGGAGCCAGGGACGGAGGGGACGCGGGTCGTCGGACTGGACGCCGGGAGGCGGGAGATCAGTCGTGCGGGAGATGTGACGCAGGGAGACTGGGAGAGGGTGGACGCCTGTGCCCTGCGCTCGCCGCTCCGTCGCCCCCCTTCCGGTCGCGACGAGCGCTCGCACGGAGCAGCGACGCAGACAGGAGAGCAACAACTCGTTTTTTTTTACAGAGGGGTACCTCTATTGTTGGGCTGGACTTAGGGTATGCCGTGCCATACCCGGATAGCCCACTGGCTCCGCCTGTGTGTACTACTGGACCTAACATGATAGGAACTAAGCCACTCATGTGTCGTGCGAGGCACTAATGGGTCGACACAATAATAAGTTTAACCGATCAATCTAACAATGTGTGTTTTTTTAAGTGTGAATCTGAGTTTCTTAATTAAGGTCTGGCTTTTTATTAAAAACTAGAATGCCCTACGCATTGCCGCGGGAGTCACCAGTAAAATTATTATTTTTATATTTACTAGTATATATAGGAATAGATAAATATCATCATACATATTAGCGGATGATTTTTAGCATTCTTATGACAACACAAAATATATGTTACTAAATGATGTGATTTACTTATGTTAATAGTTTTAATGAAGATATAATGACATGTGTTAGTGGAGGTTGACGTGGATACTTTATATAAAGAGATAGTTACATAATGATAGATAGTTTAATGTTCTAGTGGATATATTAGCACGGAGTACCAAGCGGTGGCCGCCGCCCGTGCGCGCGCTGTCAGCGAACATGAGGGAGGGAGCTGCCAGATTTAAAATAAAACGTAAAGACTTACTCCGTACTATCTACTTTGCTTGATTCCTTTCTACAGCAATTGGCACTACACCAAACTGTACTTATTCAGAACCAATCTAGCCCAAACAACAATCCTATACAGAGAAGATGCATCGTATGCTGTCGGTTGCGCGGCACGCTCTTCGTCGTTTCTGCCCGCGACGGCGACGCGGAAGACCTGCCGTTTCTGCCGCGAATAAACAACACGACAAGTTCAAAAGAAAAAACGACGAGATCGGTGACGGTGAGCTGAGCACCGGGGCCGGTGCGTGGAAAGCGACCTGCGGCGGCGTAAACAAGGCAACCAGTGAGGGTGGAACGAGAGCCCCCGGTATCCAGGAAAACCAGTACCTGCGGCCGCTTGTTTGCTGTCCTCCCTTCGGTATATATCCACCCGCCCGCAGCACCTCGCCTCTCCACCTCAACACACAACAATCTCACTCATCACTCACAGCAACCACACCGATCACCAACCAGAGCTCACTCTCTAGCAAGACATGGCCGCTGCAGCGAAGGCGTCGTGGATGGTGGCGATGAGCGTGGGCGCCATGGAGGCGCTCAAGGACCAGGCGGGCCTCTGCCGCTGGAACTACGCGTTGCGGTCCGTCCACCAGGCCGCCAAGGCCAACACTCCCAGCTTCGTGCAGGCCAAGAAGAAGCTGGCGCCGGCGGAGAGGAAGCGGGCGGACAAGGCCGAGGAGGGGATGAGGACCGTCATGTACCTGAGTTGCTGGGGACCCAACTAGAACTAGGCCTCAATGTTCTTCAGCCGTCTGTCTCGGCTTGCAGACTTGCAGTGCAGCCACCGGGCCAGTGTGTTGAGACCTGGCCGGCCGGTTGCCGTATGCGATTGTAATATAGGATCACGATGATGATGATGAAAAGTTGTTTTACTTCACACGAGTATATGAATGGTTCTGCTACTGTATATTCAGACTTGCGTGGCAATTTTCAGTCTCTGGGTTCAGAACAAGAGTTCGGTGGTGTTTCATGCCTCCATGTGCTGCAACAGAACAATCGGTGACGGCAAACGTGGAATGGCAATCTCAGGTTTCTGAGATCTGTTCTTCCATGGCAGCAGTTTAGTAGTACCTCTTAGGGGACAAAACTGAACTGGTCTTTCAAAAAAAAAAAACCTGAACTGATACAGCGAGACTGTATCTTCAGCTCAGTTCCTGCTGATATGGTTCATTCATCACAGGCCAATTTCAGGCCCCTCTGCATCAAGCTTTTGCAGTCCACGTTACTCAACCGTGATCATCGTCGAAAAGGAAACTAATCAGGGTCTCCGAGATTCAGGGAGACTCAGTTTCAGTCTGGCTTTACTTTCTTCTTTGTACTCCAACAAACAGGCTAACCGCGCGATTCAGAGGGTCAAAAGACGAACCAATAGTTTTTAGTTCCTACTGAAAAGGCACGAAGGCTGCTGACCTCGAGCCAGCTGAATCTCTACGATGGGGGGCAAAAAGGTCGGCTGAATCTCTACAAAGTTAACCCAATCCTGTTTACTGAAACTTGCTGCCGTGCCCATTCTCTCGCGCAAACAATGTATAGATACAGAGGATGGGCAGGCCAGTGGTCCAGTGGCACGGTGATGATTGCTGGGTCTGGTGGCGTCCGTTCCTATCTCTGCAACTGCAAGCGACGCGGGCCAGCAGTTTGTGCGGCGAATAGACGTAGACGTGTTCAGCCGAACAGTTGCAGCCCTCGGTGCAGGTATGCAGGGAACCATCGCTCGCGGCCACAAGATAAATTGCTAGTAGGGTTTTGTTGTATAAGAGATATATATTAGACTAGTGGCAGATATAAAAAGACTTGAATTTCAAATGGTTGCCAAAAAAAAAAAAGGTTTGTTACCACGGGCCAACGTGCCAGCACCATCTACGTCAGGCTCGACGCTCGACCACAGAGGAAGCCCAACCAGGCCGCGCCATCCCAATTAGCCCAGGTGACAAGAGTTAGATAGCAGGCATTGTATATAGTACAGGAGTTCGAGAGGTGCAAGTTCGCCTATTCTTTAGTGCTAGTGTGGAGATGGAGGTCTGCTAGAGTGCTAGAAACAAGGTTAATGATGGAAGTAAGATGTTGAATGTTGCTAAAATTCAAAATTCAGTTCTATATTATCTCTCAGAGTTTCAAAAACTATACAAACCTGTAGAACAGGTCAAGAAAGATGGTCAAGTTTCTTGGACAACTCATTGAGTTCTATGTATCCAAAACAGGCTACATCCACATGTACCGTACACATCCTGAGAGAGAAGCCGAATAAAAACGCTCACTGTGCAGTTTCCGAGGTCCCTGAGATGGACCTTTGAGGTTGATGGGTGATGCAGGAACACGAAACATTAGCAGATGGCCAGATGTTAATTAAACAAAGCATGGAGCTGCTAGCTGTCACTGGTGTAATCACCAAAACCCAACAAAGGGGAAGCGAGAGAGGGCGCCGAAGCCGACGTCGAAACAGCAGTGGAAAAATCAGCATGCAAATGTCAAATGCTGACAATGCACTATTGTTGCAACTTTTGCAAGCGGGGCGGAAAAGAAGAAGGGAAGGATCTTGGGGTTACAGAGAGGCGTACTCACCCAATGCAAGCAGTCCTCTGAAATCTGAATGCAAGAGAAGGGAAACGAGCAGAAGGAAGAACTTGATCGCCGATGTCGAGCGCTAGCTGCTGCCTCAACGCCGGGCGGGCAGGCGAGAGCGCGAGCGCCGGCGCCGGCGCAGGACAGCGGTGGACTCGAGATGCGGTGGAGCGGAGAGCTGGAGGCGATAGGTGGTGGAGGAGCTAGCAGTGTACACTGAGCGAGTTACTTAAGCATACTCTTCGGCCAGCCAGCAGATAAGCATTCACTGCTCGTCTGCTCCTGCTAGTACCATATACAGTATAGTACAGCTCGAGGCCATGTGCTCTACTACATTGACGACGCGGTAGAAAGGTGGTACTTTAGTTGCTTTGTCACATCGTATGTTTGATGTATGTATAGAGAATTAAATAAAGACTATATTTATGAAACTAATTTGTGACAAGATGTTTTAAGCTAATTAGTCCATGATTTGATAATGTGATTGTACAATGTACAGTAAACATGTGCTATAGGAGTATGAAGCAAGCAAGAAACAGGGAGACTAGAAGCAGAAGAAGCTCACCTTCAGGCTTTGGGGAACAGCTGCAAGAGGCCGAGGAATGGTTTATCCGTCGCCTTGGTCACTTGCCAAATACAGTAGCTTTGATATGGAAAGTACTGTAGCAGGCAAGTGAAAAGTATTAACCACTAGTTATCCGTCGCAAACGAAGAAAATTTCAGTTCATATATATATGATTAATTCCAGCGATGCTTCACGACTTGCTATTTCTCATGCATGCAATGCACAGGCAATATATGGTAGAAGAAATGGAGCAGCACAAAGCGTTGTTTTAGCATGCAAAAAAAGCTGGTGCGCATAGTAGTACTTCTAGTCTGTCTGCGTGGCAGATGACTGCAGGATTGCGTTTCTATATGAGTGATGTATCTACAACATTGACCCCACGCAACACCGCCCAGCCTCCTCTCATCCCCGGCGCTGTCCCCCACGGTGCTCAAGCTCACCACGCCCTTGCCGCCTTCCCTGCCTACAGCCAGCCTCTTCTCATCCCCGGCGCAGGTGTCCCGCCGCCGGGTCCGCCTCCGTTGCCCCCCGCCGCGCAAACCTCAAAAGCAGCGCCGAAGCTCACCGTGCCATGGGCCCGCCCAGCTCTTGCCATCCTGTTGTCAAGCCCGCGCCGCCGTGCTCGCCGCCGGCCGACCCGCCACCACCACCGTGCCTCCCCGAGCCCTCCCTTCCTAAGCCCGCTGCCATTGGAACACCCTCAAACCGTGAATCTCGAAACCCTAACCTAGGAGCTAGGAAGGTGCAACAATGTCGCACGGAAGATGAACAATCTGTCATCAGTTTCCAATCGGATGCGCGAGCACATCGACTAACGAGAATTAATGCTCTCGTTAGCAAACGCCTGCAAAGGAGTAATTCTCGACGAGCACGTCTCAGGACAATTGTGACGCGCCTTGCATACCGGCCTTTCTGGAAGGCGAGCAAGCTGTAGAAATCGGTGTGGAGGGAGTAGTATACAGAACTACAGTAGCACAAACACTGCAATACAATCCGTGTATTTTTTTTTTTATGACGAACATGCACTTAGCTTAGTCAGAGTTTGAAAAATGGCGGGGTGTCTCCTAGAAACCGAGGTTCAAACTTAACTGCAGGGTGTAAATGGTTGCGGCTTTCCTGCATGCAAGCAAGTGGCCTAGCTCAACTTCATGCATGCATGCAACGAAACTGGTATCCAACCCATGGCTGCAACGTGGCCAGCCCGAGCTCACCATGCATCCGAACTTGTCCCATAGTTATGTCTCAGTTATACCATAGGAGTACTATATGGTACTAGTAGTCACTAGCAGAACTTATATGTGTAGACCGCCCGTTCACCCCCCGGTTCCTGCTTCGCAGACTACTGTCACGCATGGTAATCACTACTAGTTGCTCTCATACTAGCAAACAGGCAAGCCGGCTAGTTTTTTCCCCTCCAACGCTAGCGGAGGATCCGTCACTCCTAAAGCCAACAATCAACACTTAGGAGGGGTGCTGAACTGAATAATTCCACCGAGTGTCCACTGAATTATAAATCTTAGAGTAAACTGTATAAATAGGCCATCAAGTTACGTCGGTGTGTCGATTTAGGCCATCAACTTTAAAAATATATTTTTTATCAAGAGTAAATTGTACGGGCGGTCCATGAAGTATTGGCCTGGTTTCATCTAGGTCCATAAACTACGAAAATGCACATTTGGCTACACAATCTATCTAATTAAGGTCAGTCAGGACCAAAACAGTCTTGGAGACTTTAAGCAGCCGATCTGAGGCTCACGTGATCTTCGCCACATGCTGGCTTTTAAGCAGAGAGCCCCCTGGTCGATCTCATCTTCTCCTCCTCACTCCTTTTCCTTGCTCTCAGGTATGTGCAAGGCAAATTCAGAAGAACACATTGATAAACTCCATTTTAATTATGCAAACTGCATTTTGATGCTTAGCAACCAAAGTTGCATATCCAGTCATCAAGTTTGTAGCCTAAGACAATGGCATTGCATCACATGCATGCAACCATCTACACTTCAATCTACGGTTTAGTGTAGGAATGCATACTCGTGTTTATGCATTATAAAAGATGTTGCTCTACACAAAAGGCAACTATATTGCTATCCAAAAGGTGTTGCTATCCACAAAAGGCAACTAAAACCTTATCCTATTCCAGTCACAAAAGTCAGGTTATCATGTTCACAGTTTCATGCAACATTTTTAGTAGTCATCTTCTTCCCTCCAGTCTTCTTGTCGTTCTTCCCTCCACCTTGTCCAGCTTTAACAGCTTCTTTGCTCTTGCGAGCAGTAGGCACTTGACTTTTGTTCACTCTTGCCCTGCCCACCTTAGTTGCAATAGTGACAACTTGTGGTCTTGCTGCTGGCTGGTTGGACTGAATGAAGGTAGAGTCAGGCAATGGCCGCAGCTGCTGATTTAAGCTGCTGCATTGTGTGGGCTACAAATGTCAAGAAATAAATGGTGTAACATTAGTGTAGGAAAAAGGCAGAGTACATTAGTCATGGTACAGACCAAATGAGTTTTCATCAAACCTGAGAAAGCATCTGTGAAAGCATTGTTTCCTGTACCACCTCATCTTGAAATGGGTACTCAAAAGGTGGGGGTGCCTCCGCCTCTACGTTATCTGACAAGAACAATATTGTTAACTAGGTACTTGCAATAGAAAATGGTTGTCTACTCCAACAGAAAATGAAAAAAATACATACAGCATGGTTATCAGTAACTACTGGAGGTACTTCTTCAATGTCACTTGGACTAATGCCTGCCTTCTTCAATTCACATCTCCTCACATTGTGATCTGGTGATTTGCACCAGCTGCAGTGCATTTGAGAGCCATGCTTTGTTAGCCTAGGTCCATTTCTTCCTTGAACCTCATATGCCTGTTTCTTCCTTGTCTTTGGTGGCCTCCCAATTCTTTTCTCATAAACTGGTGGTGCAACTGGAGGTCCTCCAACATTCTCCCAGTCTGCCATGTCCTTACATGGCCAAATATTGTTGGCATATGCGGTTGCAAAAGCTTCAACAGAGTAGCATGCAGGTATCACTGACTCTGGAGGTATCCTCTCATGCTTCAAACAGGAAATGGCATGGGAACATGGAATGCCTATGAGATCCCACCTCCTACATTCACACTTCTTGTTGATAATATCAACAATGTATGTGTTTTCCTTGGAATGCACTTGGAACACACCCTGGCCAGCAGGAGAGACATAGCAAATGTTGGCAAATTCTGCATTCTTAGCAAGTTTCTTCCTTATCTTTGGGCAAACAGTTCCAACAAATGTTTTAGCTTTCTTTTGTTTGTTGTAGTGTCTAGTCATTATTTGAGTCTTGATTCTCTCCAACATACTTAGGATGGGTAGCTCCCTAGCCTCTAAGATATAATTGTTAAAGACCTCACAGTTGTTATTGAGCAACACATCAGATTTTGGGAAAGTGCTAAAAAAGGCTCTGACCCAGGTATTAGGTGCCATTTGCTCCAACCATTGATGAGCAGCTACATCTATTTCTTTCATTTTCTGCATGTTGTTCTCCCAATGCCTCATACAAGTGGACCTAGCACATGTCCAGAGCTGGTTTTTGAGGACCTCACCTTTGAAATGGGTTGAAAAATTCTGGTATAGATGCCTCACGCAAAACCTATGCTCGGCCTCGGGGAACACTTGCGCTACAGCTCGGATAAGACCCTAAAAAAGGAAAAATGTAGTGGTAGTGTGTTAGTCAACAAACATGGAAATTATTTTTTGCAACAGACAGGTGAAGTAGTGACTCTTACCTTCTGCTTATCTGTCATGATAGTCCATGGGAATGTGTTCTCAATGTGGAGGTCATCTTTGAGGCTTTGCAAAAACCATTTCCAGGATGCCAGAGATTCAACTTCCACCACTGCAATGGCAATTGGGAAGATGCAATCATTTGGATCCATCCCTACAGCTGTAAGCAACTGTCCTCCAAACTTTGTCTTAAGGTGGCATCCATCCAAAAAGATTATTGGTCTACAGGCACTTAAGAAACCTCTTTTGCAGGCATCAAGAGACAAGTAGCAACTATTAAATGCCCCATTTGTCAGATTAAGGTAGAACTTGCTACCAGGATTGGACCTTCTCAACTCTTGCCCATAATCCCATAACTGAGGGTACTACTTCAACTCATCACCATATATAGTCTGCAATGCATACTTTCTTGCTCTCCATAGCTTAGTCCTAGATGGAGTAAGGTTCCATTCCTTTTAAACTATTTTTGCAAAGCTAGCTAGGGTCATCTTATTGTCTGCCCTGAATGTCTCCAAGTACTTCTCTGCAAGCCATTTGGAGGTACAAGCCTTGAGCATCCACTTTTTTTGACAGTTGTGATGGCCATTGTATGTCTTCAGTAGAAAACATTTTGTCCTATTGTCCCAGGATGTATAGAAGGTCCATGGACATCCTTCATCACAATGAGATTCGATTATCTTCTTATCATTTCTGGGCATTTTGATGTCCACCCTATTCCTAAGGCTGTACTCTTTGACGGCCTTCCTCACAAGCTGAACTGTATTAAATGATTGCCCTAACATGAATGATGGATTTAGCAAGTCTTCCTGTCGAAATGGTCTGAACCTGTTCCTACTGCTACCTTCACAAGAATCTGCCAAGTCAATCTCTTCCTCATCGGTTGATTCATCCTCAGCTCCAACTGGCATGGTGCTAGGTTGCTTCCTCTTCAGTTTGCTGCCCTTAGCCTTTTTCTAATTAAACAATTTTGTGCCCTTAGATGCCCCTTCATCCACGACACCAGCATCGACACTGTCAACAAACAAGTCATCATCAGATGCCTCTACCTCATTATCACTGTCATGAAAGTCTGAGTCATCTAAACTACTGTCATCTACCTCAAAGCCATCATGTACTGGATCTTGGTTAGACTCAGTAGAATTCCTCACTGGTAATTTCTCTCCTACCTTAGGCAAAGTGCTGACAGAATTAGCCACAATGTCATCCCAATTGATTCCAGGAAAAGTACGTTCATTATCAAGATAAACTACCAGGTTCTTTATCCTATCAACCACAAACATCATGACCCTGGTGTCATTATCACTGATTATAATTCTCAAACCATCTGCCAAAGTCTTCCCTAGAAGTAACCAGTACACCTTCACAGTCTTATCATAACCTAACTGACCCACAAAGTCTTCTATCCATAGGGGTGACCAAGTATCAGCATGACAATAATCAAACCAGTCAATTTTGTCATCGATGTACCCACATTTCTCCTCGACACTGACAAAAAAACCACCATGGTGCACCTCTAGACTGAACATGCTAGACCCTGGACCTGCATTTTTCAACACATTTAGTTCAACATTTTGCCTAACAGGACCCAAAACCCTAGAACCGCAGAACACTGCCATTCATGCATACAAATCACCATATTTCAAACAAAAATAGTCAAAAATCTCTCACAATGTCCAGAAATCCACATCAATAACTCGAGAGAGGTTCCTGAACTTACTGTACTCAGGGGCTGGCTGCCCTTTGGGACGCAATGCCATCTTCCCTAAGGACCGCGCCTATAGGATCTTCAAGGCACGACCGTCGAATCGAGCCGCCCGTCGCTCGTGCTGCCACCCGCTCGCGCTGCTAGTTGTCGGCGTCGTCACGCTCGCGCCGCCGCTCGCTCGCGCTGCCACCAGCTCACGCCCCCAGCAGCTCGCGCTGCCAGCCACTCGTGCCGCCAGTAACTGCGGTCTCACCCGCTCGCACCGGCAGCCACACGCACCGGCAGCAGGTCGCGGCGTCAGCCGCTCGTGTCGCGGTGTCGCTCCATGCCGAGCCCGAGAGGAAAAGAACGCGAGTCGGTCAGTTAGGAGAAGAAATTGGGTTTTGGCCTTTTAGCTAAAATTAGTAGTCGTGTGCCTCAAATGCACCTCATGGGCTGCTTTGGACCTGACTGGGCCCAATTAGATAGATTGGGTAGCTAGATGTGCATTTTCGTAGTTCACGGACCTAGATGAAACCTGTCTAATACTTCATGGACCGCCCGTATAATTTACTCTTTTATCAAAAACTTGTCTAGGGGCACATAAATAGCCCATACCCCTTCGTTTTATGTTTATATTTACGAAAATCCCCTATATTTAGTTTCCTTTTCGCATTAGTATCCTCCCCCAACGCCCATCTCCATCTCCTCCGCTGTCGTGGCTCTTTCGCGCCTTCTCATCATGGGAACACGCAGGCATGCCGTGGCCGTGCTCCAGAAGTCGCCTACCACCTCCTCACCTCGTCCTTGCCCTTATATATAGCCATGACCGGCCGCCGTCTTCATTTTCCTCTTCCCCAGTCACCGCTGTCAACCACTTCTCCGCCGGCCAAGTTCGCCGTCTCTACTCCACCTCTGCCCATCTCACCTCCATGTCCGCCTCGTCCTTGCGGTCACATAGAGCCTAGAAGTGCAACCTCCGGTGGTCTGTATTGCCCGTGCGCCATCGTCCTCTCCAAGCCCGGCCGGAGCTCCGCCTTCATCGCCTGCTCTCTACAGTGAGCTTTAGGTTGTTCTTCCTCGTGATTTAGCTCCGCCTTGGCATCCTGATCATGGTCGGCTCATCCGTTTTCACAACGGAAGCCCTGATGCGTCGGAACGCGACTCCTGCCGCCGGAGTAAGCCGTCGCGACCGCCATAGCCGACGAGCCCCTACCTCTGTTCCACCTCCGGTCAATCCAGGGTGCACATCCGTGTCTCGGTGAGCTCCTGCGCATGGCTATTCCCTCCTCTTACCCTCCCTTGAACCATGGCCGTCGGAGCGCATGCCGCCGCCGGAGCTCTGTTCTACTCGCGACCACAGCGCAGCAACGGCAAGCAAGATCACCAGAGGAGGACGACGAGCACCTTCTCGCGTAGGGGACTCGCCGGTTGAACCGCTCCTACAGGGGCACCGGGGAGGTAGAGGCCACCTGGAAGGTGCACCGCCGCCGTGCGGGCTCCGTGGGCGCGAGCTCCGTTGCGCCACGGCGCCATGGCCACGGCGATTCTGTTCGCTCACCGAGCTCGCCGCCGGCCCTCTGGAGAGGGAAAAGGGAAGGAGTAGAGACTGTTGCCCCGCCGCCGGATCCGCGAGGAGGCCGCCCGTGCGCCTGCTGGCGCCGCTCCGGCCGCGCGCTCCTTGGCCGCGGCGACGCGGACGCCGGATGCAGGAGCGCAGCCCGGCTGCGCCGCCGCTGAAGGCGCCTCCCCGATGCCCATCTCTATCTCCTCCGCCGCCGTTCGCCCAACCGAGAGCCCGTGGAGTGAGAGGATACGGATGCGAAAAGAAAACTAAATATAGGGGGATTTCATAAATATAAACATAGAACGAAGGGGTATGACCTCTTTATGCGCCCCTAGATAAGTTTTTGGACCAAAAAATACATTTTTAAAGTTGGTGGCCTAAATCGACATACGCATATAAGTTGATGGTCTATTTGTACATTTTACTCTAAATCTTATTTCCAGAAACCGAAGAGCAGCGGAGGTTCTGTCAGTCCGGGCAAAACATTTCGCAAAACCGAAAGGCTTAGGAGAACACGTACCCTACAAACTTGACTCAGCTGATGGTCTATCACCCACGACATAATGTTTCGTCACTACTACCACGAGGAGGCGCTAGCGATGGGAGAGGAGGAGGAGACATTTGTCGACGATGGCAACGAGAAGAAGGCGGATGAGGAGGGCAGCCACAGCGACGGTGAATATGTGGACAATATCACCTAGCCTGTCCATTGAAACCTCCGTCCTCTAACGAGATGGTGGAGGACGAGGATGACGCTACCTTATCGGAGGAGAAAAGAGCATGCATTTATGGTTGCCCGTACATATATGGAGTAGTCAATTGTCCGCCTGTGGCGGTGGAGATAATTATTTAGTGCAAACCATCCGTACAAATGTCTAATATATGGGCCATATGATGTTGATCCAAGGGGGCATAGAAGAGAGTAGAAGGAGGAATTTATAAAAATATGGTTAGGGGCGGGTGGTTAAGCGTAAAATTACTCAATCCCCCTCTACCTCTCATTCATCTCTACTAGGACTCACCGGTGCCTACACATCCGTGTTCAGCGTGGTGCTAGATTAAGAGCTAAGGGCACTCACAATGCAGACTCCATCATAGAGTCTAGACCTATTGATTAAATAATACTTGAAGTCTTGTTTTTTCTTCTGTCTTTTTAATAAATATATTATCACATCAGTAAAATATCATATATGATTTTAAGCTTTATTCTCCGTGTCATTAAAATAATACTAGCTAGCTTGATTATAAGCTCTTTATCGTACCTGCTCTAAAGTAAATCATATCGAAGCTAGTAGGTGACAAATTAACTACTGCACTCTTCGCTCAGTCCATCTGCTCGCTGGTACTGTACTGTATATACTACTCATCCCTACTGTACTTCGTATTACTCCTACTCCTACCATCCTACTCCGTAGTACGGGGTAGAACGAGAGGGAGCCATGGCACGACACCTTTTCTTTTGGAGCATTGGCCATGACCCCACGGACCAAGCACAGTACCGATTACTACTACTGTACTGTACGATCGAGAAGCAAAACGCCAAAACCGCCCTCGCCATGATGAAATCCGCGCCGCGCCGCTGATTCGAATTCGATCGCCTGTGCCCTTTGGATCGGTGGACTAAAGATGTCATTAAAATTATAAGTTTTTTATTTTTTTTATCATATTAGTGTTTTTATCACATCAATTTTTAGACATATGCATAAAGCATTAAATGTATATAAAAATAATTAATTATATGATTTAATTATAAATCATGAGATGAATCTTTTAAACCTAGTTAATCTATAATTAGATAATATTTATCAAATGCAAATGAAAGTACTGTAGTAATAAAGTTAAAAAATTTTCGCAATAAACAATGCCCGAATTGAACCAGCTGCACGCGCGAGCTCCTGTACATGTGTACCGACGATCTCTCTACTGTTCTGAGCGCGTTGATGCGAAGACGAGCAGATGAGGACAGGAGGAGATGGAACAGGGTGACAGGATAAGGGTGCAGGGCTAGTAGGTGTAGTGTTGGGCAGCCTAGTTCCATTTGAAATGCATAATGCAAAAGGAATGCTAAAACTTTGGGCAAAACGAAAAGCAGGACTGATTTGCCATCGTTTAATGCTCAATTGCTTCATTAATTGGCACCCATGCATAGCCATCCAAGCATGCTGGGCGGGCGCCGGTGGATGCTGGGTCTGGCCGATTAGCTGCGCTCGCTTGCACGCTGCTGCCCGGCTGCTGCTAGCTCGCTTCTGCATGCTGCTCGCCGACAGCTGCTTGCCGGTTTTCAATCAATAAAATTTGACACTTCATTGCTCAAAATATTAATACAGTTCAAGACTTCTATACAATTTGATCAAACACGTCACATTTACACCATTCCAATTGTCACGAACGGTTCAACAAACCATGGCCAGTCGAATCACGGAAAGCATTCATCATTGCCGACGATGACGAGTACGGGGCTGAGAGGACGATGATGCCTCATTACGATCACAGCGATCAAAGTCTCTAGCCACTCATTGTAATGAAGTTATGGATCGGAGTGACATGCATGCATTGATGCAACTATGATTTTGGTTTGCAACAAAATCCTCCTCTTCCATCTTCAAAACTGCAAAAGACCACTCGATGACATTTCTAAAACTCCAGAAGCGACTGTTACGCTCTATTTTGGACTATATACACTGCTGCTCCTGATGAAGTGTTAAGCCCAAGTGGACCCGCCACGACGACGGCATGACAAGACCCGACCACTGGACCCGCCACGACGACGGCGCGTCCTGGTAAAGTGTTAAGCCCAAGTGGTCCACCGAATCTTTGATCATTTGGTGGGCGTGGGTGTGGGGGTGTTTGTTTCTTGTTCCATTGTCAAGTCATCCTCAAATCAAATAAAAAACGTCAATCTTTATGAGATTGAGTATATAACAAATTAAAGAAAAATGGTACCTAGGCCCTCCTGATGAAATGATCTTTACGCAGTCATAATGAACTAAAAGGATGAAGACCAACTCTTTTTTATTTCCTCATCCTCAAGCACGCCAAATTGTTTATGTCTAGCCTTCATTTTTTTTTGTTACCAAACATGCCCATGTGTTAGAAGGGAAGAAAAGAAACTATTAAGTTATATTCATGCCAAACGGTAAATGCTTTATTACCCTTTCTATATAATTTTGAATCTATACATAAAATAAGTGTTAAGTTATAAACTATTAAGTTATACTTTGTTTTGTCTTCTATTGGAAAGGACAAAAATATATCATAGCATTAATTTCTTCATACTATCCATATGTGATACTACAATTAAATATCAAGCTTTGTGAGTTTGGTGAGTTGTTGAAGGAAATTTGAATCGAGAGGTCTTTTGTCATTATATTGGAAGAAATTTGATTTGAACCTAAAAATATTGAAAAAGATCTTTACGATTTCTTCCAAACACCGTAACAAGCCTAACAAGGAAATATAGTATCAATATTTGTCTTAATTATGTCACAGCTCAAATTCGGTTGGTCCCGTTGAATGAAGCAAAATGTCCAAACGATTCGGAGACTATGGAGGTATGGAGCTGGCATGTTTGTCGGCGTGTTGCCGCCTGCTGCTCGGCATCCTTTGCCGTACGGTGGTTTGTCGTGGCGTGGCCGTGGCCGGTTCGACTTCAGACTTCAGAGTAGTGACAGCGGTGGGCCACCTGGAAATGGATTGCTGCTGATCGTCGCATCAGTAAAAGCCGCCGGACTCGTCGCATCCACCCGTTGGGTAACTCATTGCTCCTCTGCAGACTGACGACTCCCCTATATATCCACGGGACCATCCTATGGGCCGTCCATGAGCAGCTTGCAACGTTCGTCTCTTTGTTCGTTTGATCTTAGTGTAGACGTGAGGGATGGAAGGGGGTAGAAAGATAATAGGGGATCGTGTCAAATTTTTCCTGGTCTGCAAAGCTGATATAACACTATTAAAAATAGTCAATTAAACCTACTACAGACTGGAGCATCATGTCAATAAGAGCTCTTCCTCTTGCATGGGTTTACTATGTATGTACTCCAAACGTGATGGCGTGATGCTTTTCACTTGTGGCAACAAAGAGATGATCGAACTCGCCATTGGGCTTCCTCTCCAAACCACGCAGAGGATGCATGAGCTCTATCTAAATACAATTGTTTCTCCTCTCGGCAACAAACGTGGCAAAAAAATATGTTGCAAATACATTTTTTACTATCATATTGTGTCTTAGCACTTAAACCCTCTCACCTCTAGCCATCGGATTAGATTTGTGTGATCATGATTAGAGTTTTCATAGTTTACACAGGAGGCTGATTTTCATAGCATACGTTGCCTAGATTATATATATTTGATATGTTTATTCATTCTTAATTTAGTTCTAAAGTTATTATATGATACTTTTACTGGTAGTTATTTTCTTCCCGATCCATGTAATATATCGGAAATCATATCAAAATTCCTATTTCCTCGTTTGGATTTTTAATTTAATTTACTTGAAAAGTCAAAAATAACTTGTGTTGACCGGCCCTTCTCCAGATTGATTTGTGGTTAGCTCCAATGTCTGACCTGGCTGATATGTGTTTTGGCTACTGATTGTTTCAGTCCAAATTATAAGATATTTCGAACATTTCTATGTGTATATATATAACTTTTGCTCTGTTTTTTAGAATAAACACTTAGACTTATACTAGTTTTGGATAATTTAGAAGAAAAAAATTCTAGTGTCTACGGCTGCCCATAGCCTACAATGTCGTCATACCCCAACCGACAAATTTAAAGAAAAAAAGAGTACTTAAACAAGATAAAATCATATACAGAATCTATTCTTAATTTATCAACCATTCTTGCTAAATACACATTTTTTAGAATTCTTGCTAAATTCTCCTTTTTTTAGTATTTCCTGCTAAATACACCTTTTTTTGAGAATTTGCTAAATACACCTAAAGCGATAACCTCCAACGCTGGGCCTAAGGCACCCTAAGGCCCACGTCCTAGTCGTTGGACCAATGGGCCCACACATACACAAAGACTAGCATGCCTGTTGATCCCCGCCGCACGGGATAAGCGGCGACACCCGCCGCTGCGTCGCACGCCACCACCGTCGCGCCCCGCTCTCCGTGGCTTCGTGCAGGCGCGTCTGCCTCCCCCCTCTTAACATCGGGGAGGCCTTTAGGTCAAACGGTTAGAGGTACTCTAATTAATCCTACCCGTCCTCCGAACCTCCTATCCTCATGGTTCCATTTTTTTCTCTTCACTTCCGAAACTCCTGGTCGTTCCTGACCTATTCATTTGGTTGGCTTTAAGCCAAAGGAAAAAAAAAAGCGGCTACTGCTGTTTAGTTTATAGTGAAGAAACACTGTAGCCGAATGGGTGAAGCCGCTAGCTAGCTGGCTGTTGCAGCACAGAGAACAGGTCCGATCGTTCTAATTTTTTTCGTGTTCAACGTTCTATTTCGATTTTGGGGAGTACCGAAGGTCTCTTGTTTTTTTCCTTCTCATTTTTTATGTCTACATTTTAGGTAAAAAAGAAAAATAGAAATATATAAATTATAATACAACAACAAAACTAATGAATAAATATAAAATCATAGGTTTTAAACTCTGTACATTTCGCTGAATGATTGTGTAACGAGTATAACTACGGCCCAGCTATTTTGCCAAGAAATTAGGCCAATCTTAGGCCAAAAGGAGGACAACAGCGACATGGGCCGTGACTAGGGCAACATGCAGCAGAAGGAGGGGCCTGGCCGCCGCCTCCCACGCGGGTACGCGCTGGGCGCCGCCGCCGCCGTCGTCGCTTCGTTCCATCAATAAAGTATTTTCTATAATTAGGAGATGTAAAATAAAGAAAGAGAATATCCACAGGAATTCTCTAGGATAGCTTAGAGTCTAAGCAAGGCCCATAAGGCTATAAATACTCCCCAATTGTAATCAGATTAAATCAATAATAGAAGGGGTAATTCTCATCTACCTCGTTCCCTCTCTCTCCACCGCCGTCGCCCCCCTCACGCCGCCCTGGCAGCGCCGCCACCGCCCTTCGCCACCACCGCCGCGGCCTCGCCGCCGCCCTTGAGTCACGCTCAGGACTGCCATGTGCACCCCTGCGCTCGACTTGTTATAGACTGAGAATAAAGCTCTGTAGTTCTTCGTTGAATGATTTAGCTGAGGTTCTTTAGTTGTTCGTTCGAACCAGGTCGAAGTAGCACCAGATTCAGGTGATTTTGCAGAGTCCATGACGAAAATGTAATTTTTGTGGAGGCAACTCTTAGCGATCACAAATTTCCAATTATCTCCTTACCTGCAGGTACAATTCCATACTCGTACCCTACCCGTAAACTAGCTAAGACTGCTAGAGCCGTATCCGTGTCTATATCATGTGTAAGTAACGTAAATCATTGTTCCATGTACAGGATTGCCTGCCTTTCTGATGTTGCTAGATCCGATTCATATCCGTACACTTGACTATATATATAAAAATATAAATCGCGATCATCATCGAATCAAATCTGAGACGAGAGAGAGCCTCTTCTTGGCACGAGACGCCTCCCGAAAACTAGGTCATCTGCGTCGCCAGCAGCCGGATCAATGGCGACGAACGCCTACCTGGATTCAGAGCAGGAGGACGAGAACAAGTGCAACCTGTTCAGTTGCTTCTGCTGTTGGCGCAAGTACTGCAGGCCCCACGTCCCGCGCTTCGCTCCCGGCCGCGACGTCTACACCCGCGCGCCATGCGACGCCACCGCCGACGACGACGACCACACGACGTGGTCGGTCCTCGTCGGCTGCACCTCCGCAAGGATGCCGTTTCACAACCTCCGCCTCCACCGCTTCCGCGTCGCGGCCTCCGGCCGGGTCATCGGCAGCACCGACGACGTGCTGGAGCCCGTGGTTGCAGTGTCCCCGCCGGGCGACGGCTCGACGTTCATCGCCGAGGCCTCAGCCGCCTTGTTGGCCCCCGGCGGCCTCCGGCTGTACGGCTGCTACAAGCAGCAGCCGGCATTCGACGGGGCCCTCATCCGCAGCGCCGCCGACCTACCGCCCGCCGACGCCCAGCCGTTGCTTCCACACAGAGCGTTCGCGGTGGACCTGGACACCGAGAGCCTGCTGGCCCCTCCGCCGCCTCCCCTCCCTTTCCTCCACGGGAACTACTTTACTGTCTCGGCGCATGGTAAGCTCTGGGCGCCATCCGTCGTCGACCTCGAGGGAAGCCCTATCGGCAGCGTGCGCCTCGTCATGCACCGGCTGGAGCTGGACGATGACACCTGGGCCGAGGCTGCCAGCGTGGACATGCCTTCCGTGAACATCTATGTGAGCGACTGCTATCTTCAGGGCTACGCCGTATCGGCGACAGGTTCATCCTGCTGTCCCTCAGCAACTCCGCTTTCTTCTGTTTCGACTGCGCCAGCTAGGGATAATTTCTTGATAATTTCTTGATAATTCCGTGAACAAAGTTGATTTGTTGATAATTTTACTCGAGTTTATTCATTGCGATAATTTCTCTATGTGAACTGCCCTGCTAGGGAATATCCGGATCGTGCTAGCAGCCAGCAGGTGGACGTGGATCCCTCGACGATGCCCATCGGTTCATCACTAACGATGGCAGGGAGTAGCCTGCACCAAGAAGATGGAGAAGAAATTACCGATGATATGCCCAACTGCTGCAGGTATATATGCCTTGTCAACTTCAATAATCTGTTGGCCAACGAAAAAGTGTAAACTTCTTTGCTAAACAACGAAAATTGTAAGATTTAATTTTTCTGCTCTGTTTATTTCATCATTACAGGGAGTTCTTGAGGGGAGGTGTCCCTATACTGAAGGAGTGCACTTCAGTAGTGACCAATCCAGACTTCTACTTCATTTGCCAGGCTCATGACCATTCCCACGTGTATCAGATTAGTGTTGCAAGAGGCAAGTTAACGACGTGCCACGACCAGATGCTGCAGCCACACTTGTCTTTGTACACTATTACTCCCGAAGAGTTTGCAGTGGACGATCGGACCTATGTGCATTTTGTGCAGCAAGGGCCCAACAAGCTCTATGTCATCCCATCTGTCCCGGCGCAAAACCACTATGAGGTCGACGTCAACACCAAGATTTGGAGCGTTATCGAGCTGGAACGCCCTCGCGATGGCTTGTGCTTCTCTGTGGTCTCTCGAGCTGGTCAGCATATTGTCGCCCTGGGCGACACACTGCAGGATGTCTACGCACTCGACGAACCGGCGTTCAAGTGGATTCCACTGTTGACGTCGTCGTTTTCAGGCTCTGTGGATTTGACCCGGAAAGTCAACATTTCTGGATTCGTGGACCTCATCCACGACGACATTCTTGTGGTGTCAGATGCTGACACGGCGGAATGCTTCTTACTTGACCTAAGGAATAAAGAGTGGTTTATTTTAAAGCCTCCGCCGGGCATCTGGCAGATTGCCCAACGCATGCTGTGTCGAAGGTGTTTCTTTGCAAAGGGATTCATATACACGTGCGATGGCATAGGTTTTACAGCTTTCGAGCTACTGAAGGAAGACACTTGCTACTGTCTAGGTTGGCCGGTCTTGTTGGAATTCCCATATATAGAGTTCCCTGACAGGAATTAATCTGGTGTCTTTTGACTTGATTTCCAAGGAGGCGGATCCTAGTAGCCTCGTGTTATGTGTGGTTGAAGGATGCTATTGTCCAGCTCCTTGATCGTCATCATAGATTATTCACCACCACAGTCCGAAGTGAAGCTACAAGAGGTGGCAAAAGGAAGGAAAGTTCCTGTTAGAATCGATCACATCGATATTTCTCATTCTACAGTTGACCACGAAGGATGGATCTGGACTAGCCATGCTTTTTCTTT